>VWZV01008296.1:1124463-1273082 GCA_013397155.1 Irena cyanogastra | reverse complement strand
AAAAAAAAAAAAAAAAAAAAAAAAAGCCTCGTCTTTCCCTTTCAGATGGATGCTCTGCTGCCCACCACAGCGCTACATCCTGAACAATCATTGCTTCTTGTGACTACTAGGAACGTGTCAGGATCTTGAAAGAAATAATTAGATGCCAACTTTGGATAATAGAGTATTTAAAAATCAATTAGCCTTAATGGGAATACTTCACAAGTTTTCTCATGATTCTGCTGTTTGACACGATGTGTTGAAGTGTGTCTCACAGACAAGTAACAGCCCAGTATCTCACGGGAAAGTGAAGCCTCCACTGTGATGTACTGAGAGTGCATTTTGCTGCTTCTGGAGTCCATTCATTTCTCGCCATACCAGCATCAATGAACTTCCTAGCTGCTGTCAGCATGTTTAGTGCACATGTCAAGCCAGCACTGTGCTGGTCCTGACATCAAACAAACTGGCGGTGATCAAGATATTACCTCAAGCTGGCAAGAAAGAAAAATAACAGGAGCATATAAGGAACAATAACTGAAATACTTCATCGACCACCACAAGTTTCCTATATGTGGTGGCCATAGAATAATTAATCTGCACAGACAATGGCATGAAGAGTGTTGAATAGAAACAGATTGTATCTTTTGCTTCACAGTCCATGGACATATATTTTTAAAGGTGAAGTTTTTGGGAGCATTTTCTGCTTTTTCATTTCTTGGGGTCTGTCTGGAGGCCAGTCTGGTTCAACTTCCTTCCTTGCTGTAAGTGCATCTTTAAATATCTGTTACCCACAGAAGGCAGATTACAGACAAAGCACTGCTGGTCAGCTTGGGAATTTGAACACTTTTTGGATTTGTTTTTTCCCTCACTGTTTTCTCTCTGATGTTATGATTGGGCCAATTACTGCCTGATCCTTGGTTCATATGTCTTTCTGAACACAACTCTCCCCAAATCACATTGACTTGAGTATAAGATCTACTTCTAAGTATATTTAAAATGCACATTTTGTTTTTCTATCTCTAAGGAAAGGAAATCAAGGAACGACAGAAATGCCAGTTCCTCCCCTATTCTCCTTTTGTTACATCTCTGAGATCCAAGCACATGAGAAGTGGCAGATTCAGGATCTATTCCCTTCTTTCCTGGGATGTACCTGAGCACATTTTTCCCAGGGAATGACCAGTACCAACAGTCCACCAAGTTCTCCTAGGCAGAATTTTGCTTCACCCTTCCTGTTGATGCTATATGCAGCTGTTACACCAAATAATACCTCTGCTAACCCACCCCACAGAGAAGGTGCTTGGGAAACAGCAGGGAGATGAGATATCTGAGTTTCAGAGCCCAGTATAGTGAATATTTTGTCTGTTATCCCCAGCAGCAAAGTGGCAGCAGGGCAGATCAAGCAATCTCCACACTTTCCAGCAGCCTTTTGCCTGGGGGAAAATCCAGGGTCCAGTGCCTCATACAGCAATTGCCCTCCAATGTCTCAGATATGTGCTGTAAATCCTGTGCTAGCCCTTAGCCCTGCTTTGTCCCCACTATTTCTTGACTAAAACACTCCATCCTACTTACATATAGACACACACACACACATATACACAAAAAACCCCAAACCCAAAACAAATTCAAAGCAAACAAATGGCTACTATTGAATTATTGGCCAAACCAACTTGATGTTTTGCTGATGCTGTTTTTAAAATGCTTTTGGTGTTGAACCAGTTTGATATATTTTAAACGTTTCAAGAATTGAACAGAGTGGCTGCTCATGTAGTAGATAAATATTTGTCTGCTATACATACTAATAGCACAAAGGTACTGCATGGGTAAGGGAATAGCAGAGATATAAAAAAATGCTTCATAAGCTAAGTAAACAAAAACACATATATAAATCAAAAATAGCATAAATCAAATTTTGTCTGTGGGGTGCCCTTTCGAGCATCAGAGCGTGGGAAGAGACTGCTGTGAAACATTAAAAAAAATAGCTCTATTTGCATCATTTCAGTGGTTCCAAACAAAACAGCCATCATTGCATGAGATGAATAAGGGATGCACTTTCCCCTGTCATTTTGCTTGGCACTTTCTGACATCAGCTCAAACTTTAAGCAGCACTCAGCCAATCCTGCAGCATTTTCATATCACTTTGGCCATAAAATAGATAAATAAGCAAACCCACCCAGATGCAGCAGCATATCTGCATAAATGGATTGTTCAGAGATCTCTCCTTGAAGTTAGTTTCTCAGGCTTTTTAAATGGGTAGCCTTGGGCTCATATATCTTTTTAAGTACCAACACTATGAATCACCTTGAAGAACTTCTTTAAAAAAAAAACATGGGAAAAAGAAAAAAACCCTCTACTGTTGTAATAAAAATGAAAAATTGAGTTCCTTCTGGCTTCCACTATCTAAGAACTGTGTCATTGCTTTCTTTTCCTTCTTATTCTAGTTTACAGACTTAAGGAATAAACATTTCCCAGGATTTGGCTGACAAATATTTGTATACGAAAGCACCTGCACCAGCTTGTCCTTTACTCTGCTTAGCAATCAATTCTTTTGCAGATTTGCATAGTTATGATGACACAGTAGCAAGGAGCTCTCAGCACTTGTTTCATCTCCCTCCTTTTTTCAAGTGCTTATCATTCAAGTATATTAAAAAATATTGCTTTGAGCTGTGCAGGCTGATAGCTAGGACCCCGAGAAAAGGTACAGGAACCATTGCTTCCCACTGCTCCTGGAAGCAGATGGGAATGTAGGGTGTGGCAGCACCATGTCCCCTTTTCCCAAAGCAACAGGTAGGAGCAGATAACTCATTTGGAGTAGATGGACAAGGTTCCTCCTTAGCTGCCCCCATCAATGCTGTTGGCTGTTCGGTGGGTTTATTTGATGCTGCTGTTGCCAGTAAAGGCAGCCTGCAGCAGAAAGGAGGCTCCTGTGTGCCTGTCCCACTCCCTGGGACATGGAGCCAGCCCATGTGTGTTCTCTTGTCTTTTCATCTCTCTTTTACTAAAGATAGAGAAATGCTGAAGGATTCATTTTTAGTCATGAATAATCTATTACATTTTAAACGCAAAGTTTAGAATTGGAGATTAGTTATTTTTCTGAAGTGACTATCTTAAGGATTTAAACCAACTAACAAGACTGAATTCTTTGCTAATCTTTGCAAAATTCTTTGCAATTCTTTGCAAAAATTCATTGCAAGGGGAAAAAAAATAAAAGGAGAGTGGTAAAAAAACCCAACAGGGCTGTATTTAGCATCAGAATATGTTCAAGTGTGGAAGTATTTTCTGTTCTCCAGTCGACAAGGAATTAATTTTGGGATTTGATTTCCTCTTTTTCCTAGTAAGCACAGCAAGAATCAAGGAACTACCAAGGAGACAAAAGATGGGAATACAGGGAGGGAAGGGATCCCATTGATGATTTTGTTTGTAACTGTCTGGCTTCCTGTTCTAATTTGTTTTCATAGAGGTTTTCCCTTCATCAGCCCACTGCCTGCTTTGCTCCTGGTTTTGAGCCCTTCCCGGTCTGAGAGCAGCTGTGCTAGCCTTAAACATTGCTGCATAGCTGGGCAGAGCCAGTGATGACCCCGTGGGATACTGAGAGACTGCAACATCCCCCGGGGTGCTTTGATATAGATTAGGGTCTGGAGGTACTGAAGACAAGTGCCTTTTCTCCTCTGATTGTGCCATGAGGAAGCGCAGAGGAGGAGGGGGACTGTTTCACCTGCAGTGTGGGATCTGGCATTGAATCACCTTCTGGGGATGGGATGCAGAACATGAACAGAATAAATTCATCTGAAAGGAGCTCTTGTGCCCAGAGAACAGTCCTATAGTCAGGAGAGCGAAGCTGTGCATTTATATGCAGTGTGGAGGGTTGACGAGGCTGCTCTCTGTGCTCCAAGCACTCTCTTGGTTAGACTTCAACATGACAGACAGCCATCAGGTGCAGACACAGATGGGAGATGTAGGAATTCTTCCTAGAGAGGACTGAAATAGCTCCTGACATTCAGAAAGATGCACTGGAGATGGACACTTCACAGAGACATGGGTAAAAACTGCCGTGGCTCAACGTGAAGGGGTGGGTAATATGGAAGAAACTCTGTCTCCTTCAGAAAATAGCACATCCTGAAAAGAGGTGTCTTCTCCAGGCTGGGAGCACCTGAAGCTGCTTAGCCAACTCCTCTGCTCTCATGGAGCAGCTGAAGCAGTTGGAAATTTGATTTTTTTTTCCCCACATCCAGATTTGGGTGGTCTTCACTGCTGCTTCAGGGAATCCCCGGTGCTGCTACCTGCCCACTGTGAAGGGGCCACTTCAACACTGCTTGAAATGCAGGAGCACATCACATGTCTTCCCTGAATTATGCACAAATCAGTTATTGAAATGGATGTTAATAAGAGTATTGAAGGATTCAGCACCAGAGTGGTACTCTGTACAAATGGATTAGGATTTTTCTTTCCATTCAATCAACCCTTTCTGTTTCCAGCATGGGCTTTCTTTTCCCACATACAACAATTTGCAGATCCAGGTTTTGGGCTGCCACTGCTTTTGTGCTTCTGGTTTTTTTTTTTTTTTTTCTATATGCCCATGGAAGCAAAGAGCAAGCAGAGTAATCTTAGGTGGAGCAGAGGTGCAAAAAACCATCACCTCTGCATGCAGGCTGAGGAGAAAAATGGCATCCAGTGTTGTACTTTTCAAAAAGAAAAGGAAGAAAGTGGCAAATTAGCAGCTAGGAGTTAAAGACAGGTAAAATACCACATTGTCTTACTTGGACAGGTTTGGTACTGCTTAATCAGTGCTTCAGCAGCCAAGTTGTGAAGGGATAGCACACGCTTCAAACCTGTGGTGATTCACAAGCAGCACAGCACATACCAGCAGGAGCAGCCATGGGATTCCATGAACAAAGCTCTTTCATTCACATAGGTTTCAGCAAGTCCTAACTCAGCCTCTCACAGGTTCTCTATCAGGGAAATTCTTTGTCCTGCTTCACTTATATCCAGTCCTGGGCTGGAATGAAGAAAATGTTTAACAGTGTTCATTCAGAAGCACTACAAATAAGGAGTGTACTGAAAACACAGAGGGATTTTCACATAAAAAGAGTGAAAGACCTTAGAATGAACAGCATTAGATCAAGGTGCAAACCAGCAGTACCTGCATTTTTATTACATGCACACACACACACACACACACACACACACACAGATCCCAAATTGCCTGGTTAGCACTTATCCTTGTTTTCATTTCTGAGGAATATTATTGAAATGAACTTTGGCTATTGTATTCTGAAATGGGCATAACGCAATGCCTCAACCTGCCCCCATACTGCAATCTTTCTTTCCAACCCCAGCCCCAACCCCAATGGACTTGTCAGCAGTTTCTATCATTAGCAACATAATCCCTCCTCTCTCCCGCTCTTTCTTTTTTATGTTTTCCCAGGGCTGCACCAATAATGAATAATTTACCAGCGTGGAGAAAGAAAAGTGTCACTACTGGAGTCTCAGGGCTCATCACTCACAAACCTGTCACATGGTCAAGAGTCATCAGTGCCATTATTTGTGTGAAGAGAAATTAGCACTAATCTACTGCTGAGTCTCTTGCTCCAGCCACTGTAAATGGTGCCAGATTCTTAACAGAGCAGATTGTCTGTGCCACTGCAAATTGCTTATCTCAGTAAAGTTAAAAAAAGGAAAAATGCCTCCTCACTCATTTCACAGAGGACATCCCACATGTGTTTAGAATTAGAGGAGAGGCGCTGTGGTGCAAAGGGCTGTTACCTTTCTCACACTGGAGAAGTGCTAGAGACTTGATTTGCCTCTCTGCTATTAATAAATACCATTGAACCCAGAGAAGGGGATCCAAGCAGGACTTTCAAAGGTGCACATTCCTGTGCAAAAAGGAGATATAGCTTTCCTTGTCACAGAATAAGCACATGAATGCTAAGATTTTAATTTTAGGGAGGAAAGGAAATGCCCTGTACTGAACTATGAAACATAAACAAGGCACAAAATAGAACAAAATGGTAAGCAATCATTTGAGTAAATAATCAGGGCAACAATGAAAACTATTGTCTGAGAGAGTTCCTCCTGTGAAAAAGGGAAGACATGGGTAATGTGCTCAGTTTGCTCCAGCAGTCATTTCCATCCATCAGTCCAGGGATTTTAAACCTGTTACCCTTAGCAGGTTTTTGGAACACCCACTACACAAAATCCACAGCAAAAGCAAAGCTGCCATTGGCCCAGCTCATCCCAGTGGCAGAAGAAGTGACAGCTGTGGCTCAGAGGCAGAAAATCCCACAGTCCCTCCTCGAGGCCTCAATGGATCCCATCAAAGGGCAAGGTTTGTTCCCCAATGGGGACCAGCTCTCACATCTGGTGAAGTCCAAGCAGAGTTCCTGGCAGAAGAAAAATTGTTTCCATCTCTAAAGGTTTGAAATGGTTTCATTTTCTCTCTCTGTGCTTCCCTTTGTTTAAAATATTTTTCCAATATTAACTTCTAGCAAAATAAACCTATCTGAATAAATGAATTATGAGTGCAAAATGTAGTCCTTTGGATCATGAGGTATGTTTGCCTAAAGTCAGAAACATGGCTTTATAAAACAAAATTTGGAAGCACAAAGTTTTTGATTTTGATCAGAAAAGTACTTAATTTGTTAAAAAGCCTTTCCTTTCCGCACTCTGGGAAGATATGCAGGGAGCCAGGTCTCCAGCCTGGCTCTGTGCCCAGCAGCCAGCCTTTAGGACTGCCCTCACACTTCTTGGCAGGGCAGCTTTGCCAAAACACACCCTGGGGGCACCCCCAGCTACAGCAGCCAGTGTAATCCCTGGAGTGGGGACTACATGAGAAACAGAACACAGGCTTGGGCTGCATTATGGCTTGCACCTAAGATCCTCCAAGGACACTACACATCCTAACTGCCAAAAAATCACCTCCTTGCAGCCCTTGGAGGTCACTCTGTCTCCACCTGAACCTGAAAGAAGACTGAGTTTGCTGTGGAGGAAAACAGGGGTAGATAGTGCAGCTTGGAGACCTCAGTGTGTGGGAGGGCTCCTTAGTGCTGGGGTTGGGAGGGACCCCAGAAGTACCCAGCACTTATGGAAATGTGTGCATCCAAACACAAATGCAAAACCTCTAAGAGCTTTTAGATAGCAAAATATGTGTGGGCTTTAAAGTCCAAAGATCTCTGAAGTTTTACTTTTTTTCCCCAAGATTTATCTCTTTTCTTTAACTGAAAAAAGGTAGAATCTCACACAAGTTTTCTGTCACTTGTGCAAAGTAATGATCCTAAAGCTGGATTCCTGACTGAATTTCCTGAGTGCCTTTCCAAAACTTATCTTCTCCACTGTCCTTCTTGTTTCGGGTTTGATTGTATTGCTACTCAAGATTGGGAAGTGACCAGTCTTTAAAAAAACTTAGCAGATGAGCAGCCAAAAAAAAATCCAGATTCTCTTTCCTTCTCCGCTTTTTCCTGCTGCTCAAAGTAATCTATTTCAGTGTAGCTGAATGTCCCAAATGAACACAGACCACTGCCAAAGAATCTCCACCTCACTGCACACGCTGCATCCCCAGTGCCCAAGGCTGACTTCCTTCCCCACAGTCAAGGATTCTATTACCCATCACATCCTTGCCAAGAGAAATTACCTACTTTACAAAAAACTAAGGCATTACAGATGTGTTCTGTGACTGTGAGACCAGGAATCATGAGAGAGGACTGACCCTCAGTGAAGTCCAGTTACTGAAGAGAAAGATGAGATCTGTGAAAGAACTGCTGGGCTGAAGAGGCGTCTCCTGGTAGTGCTGCGGATCAGGTCACTCTATCTTGCCTCTATTCCTCTTTATCTCTACACAGCAAATTGGTGTTGCTATTCCAGCTCACTAGAGCAAAGAGGCAGAAACCTCAATTAAAGTGTTTGAAGGGACTCTTCAGAAAGAAAGTGAACGTGGCTGAGATTGGCCCTATTCAGGCATGGATTTTACTGCAATTTTGCTCAGGAACCCCTGATGCTTTCTAGCTCCCTGGGCACATCTGTTGCTGGAAACATAACAGCATTTACCTTGTTAAAAACAACTTGTGTCAAAAAGCATCAAGAAGGAGCAGAGTGGCTGTGGAGGCTCCTGGGAGAGATTTCCTCCATGTACTGCTCCCAGCAGCTTGCAAGGTGAAGGAGAGGGCACCCTCGGACCCTTGCCTGGACTCGCTACAAAGGCAGCCTTGGCAAATCATGGCCCCTCGATTAACCACGGGAGGATTGGTCTCCACCTTCCACAGGGAGGGCAAGAAATCCAGCTGTTAAATTGCCTTACATCATTCCATTGGCAAACAAGGGCTTTCTTCATCTGGCAGGGTGTATGTCAAAGCCATGAAACTTGCAACTGCCAATCTGCGAGGCAGGTCTTGGCTTCCTCTGGGATTTTCCAGTGTCTCCACCCCCAGCATGACATCATCTGGCTAGGTGGTGGGACCCCGGTGCTGCCTGGCTAGATGAGAACCTCAGAGATGACAGAGTAACGCCCACAAAAGGCATTTTGGGTTCCTGCAGCTCCATCTATCCTGCCCAGCATTTCGGTCTTTTCAGTCACATTTATTTTGCCTTCATGAAAGAAGTTTATTATGACCTTTGCTCATAGCAACTGGAACCAGCCTGAAACATGAAATCTGTAACATATCTGATGATGTCAGCTCACATTTTTCTTCAAGCCTCCCCCAGACTGAGTCACAGCAGGAGGGTTCAAAGTCAATACTCAATAGCATGAGCTTAAAGATATACTGCCAGTGGGCTAATTAATTGATAATGCTGAGTGAAGTGAATTTTCCTGACTTGTTGCTGCTCCCTTGTCTTCCTCCCAGTGCAAATGAAAAAGGATGCCCTTCCTATATCTCTGATTAGTAACAAGCTTGACATGATTCAAAGATTTTCATTTACAAATACAGCTGAAGTACTTGCTTTAGTTATTTCTTAGCACACACTTTATGCCCTTGTACCTTGCCAGGTATCAAACTTTTAAAAAAACGTTCAGAATTTAAAAGTATTATAGGAAGACTCTGATCATGTTTAACATGTTCCTGGCAAACTGTCCTCTGTCAAATGTACATCCCACAGCCTTGTTCAGCAGGCGTGGATGCTTCAAAATGATTCTAAAACAAATCAGAGTAGCAATCTGCCTCAGAACAGAAAAGCTCAGGTCACTCACCACACGTATGACCTCCTGTTTGGCTGGTAAACATAAAGTCCATTAGAAACCTGCTAAAAAGCTGTGATGCACACCCACTGAAACTTCTGAGTGCATTGCTGTCTTACACCATCATTCCAGGCATTAATGGCTGGATGTCAGATGTATTGATCTACCAGCACTTCACCACACAATCCACTATTTAGGCTGGCTGCTCTCACAAGCAGCAAACACCCCCTAAGCACGGGAATGTAATTTTTTGTCTCTGCAGAATTGTTGACTCAGAATGTCTTGTGATTGTCTTGTGAATGTGTTGGCTGCCATTTCTTGCACAGCCATGGCTCTGAGCAGAGTGGTCTCACAGACTTCTACAAAAACAGCTCCTACTGCAGGGCCACTGTGAAATTTGTAGCACCACTCATGAATGCCAATATCTCCCAGTGACTTGATGAGCCTCTATGGAAAAAAAAAAAATGTCCAAAGAATTCTCTGACTGATGTAGTCTGCAGCATTTGTCTTTTGTCAACTCGTGCTTGCCTTGTGATGCTGTGATAAATCATAAATGCTGTGGTGCGCTATTTGGTTTCACTGCACTCCAAATCCATTGCAAATATAGATGTAAACAGTTGCTTTGAAACTTAACTTCTTTTTTTTTCCCAGCTTTCTTTACAGAGGCATGTTTTACAACTACTGATGTCTGCTTTCTCTCACACTTTATTATTATAAATTAGCAGGGTCAAAGAGCTCCCCTTAGGAAGGTTTAAAACAACACTTTTCCCCTTTGGTTTTAATACCCTACACCAGGTTTTGTGCCATCTACTGTGTAGCAGCATACCTCCCACTTGCCTTTGTGATCCTAAATATCTATGCCCTAATTCATTATTGGGGCATGCAGTGGGAGCCAGATCACAGCACTTTCATGCAGACCTTTTTGTAAGAGCTCAACAGTATCCGTTAAAAGAAAGGAAATCTCTTGCTTGAGGGAAAACAAAAACACGCATGCACGCACAAAAAACCCCACAGCAACCTTATATTATAGTCTGCAGCTAAATCTGGAGCTGTGGACCTCAAGCCAAAACATAACCACAGTTTAGGGAAAGTGGCATAATATATATTGTAATTACAAGGTTCCACTACAATAACAGACCACGGAACTGGCCAAAAGGTGAGGTTTTTTGTCTTTGTCGGCAGTGGGAATATGGTAGGTTTCTTTGGCTGAAATTTTTAATTCCTTTAAAAGGGAGAAATGGAACATTCTCCTTTCCCCATCACTCTCCACCCAAATGGCAGCTCCTACATGCTCTGTCAGCTGAGGTTAGCTCCATAACACAGATTTCTTTTCACTGAGCTATTATTTTACTAGTAGCTGTAATGGGCTATTATCTGTGTGACACAGCCTCTAGAGTGGCAGAAGACACCTCTTTCTCCTCCACTGACAGATTGAAGAGCTAAATTATAATTTAAGGAACCAGGTGCCCAATTCTGTCAAAACATCTCATGTGATGGTTTCTTATTCAAGAGAAAACTATACATAATCAAGTAAAAGCACATGAGGGTTCCAGGCCTAAAAAGAGATATCAGAGACAATATCAAGTAAGTGATGTTAATGCAAAGATGACCTTCTAGCAACTGTATGCTTAGGGTTTAACAGCTTAAGAAAAGCTCAGTAAGGAAAATAGATGTTGCTAGCTTTGCTAAAATCAAAACGTGAAAATAATTCCAAATCAAAGTGAAATTGACTGTCTGAATTTCACAGAATAAACAAGAGAATACAAAAATTAGTTAATTCCATAGGTGAGACAAAATATCTGACAGTTTTAAATTCTTTCATTTTGAAGACTTTATGGTGTTAAAGCTTATGAGCTAACACATGGGATACTGTTATGATAAAAATGTGGTGAGTGTTCTTCGACTTAAATGAACAGAAGATGAATTTAAAAACATTAAATGATATTACTTGAAGGATTATATGTAACATTCCCAGGGCAAGTTTAAACAAATGTCAAGGTGCCCTGCTCTTGGCATCCAAAGTCTTTGATTTGTAAAGCAGCTTTTCAATAATTTAACAGCCAGAAATGGTTTAAAAGAAATAGAATTTGCTGGTATATGTGACAATTTGTATTGTCTGTCTCAGACCTCATAACTTCTTCCCTTTCCTGTGTGACAAGCGTTGATGGGAATGCTTGTGAGCTGTTTTCATACTATGTTGAAACAAAACCTTTGATGGTATTTTTCTCCCAACTCTAAGTTATTTATATAACACCATTTACTTTTCCTATGTGCTGATTTTGGCTGGAGTAGAGTTAGTTTTCTTCAAAGCAGCTAATGTAAGGCTGTGTTTTGGATTTGTGCTGGAAACAATATTGATGATCACAGGCATGCCTTAGCTATTTCTGAGCAGGGCTTACAGAGTCAAGGCCTTCTCTGCTGTTCACCCCCCAGCAGTGAGCAGTCTGGGGGTGCACAAAGGAGGGGACACAGCTTGGACAGCTGACCCCAACTGACAAAAAGGGTAGTCCATAACCTATGGAATCATGCTCAGTATATAAAGCTGGAAGAAGAAATAGGAAGGGGAAGATGTTTGAAATGACAATGTTTGTCTTTGCTTAACCTGTCCTGATGGAGCTCTGCTGTCCTGGAGAGGGCTCAACACCTGGCTGCCCATGGGAAATGGTGGATGAATTCATTCTTTAGCTTTGTTTGTGCATGGGGCTTTTACTTGACCTATTAAACTATCTTTATTTCAACCCATGAGTTTTCTCACTTTTACTCTTCTGAGTCTCTCCCTCATCTCCCTGGGGAGACAGCAAGCAGGCAGCTGTGTGGTGCTTGGGGGCCAGCAGGGGTTATACCCCAGCACCCTATGAAATATATTTTGATAGTCTAAGAATAAAACTAAGAGGAGACTATGGTAGTGATCTTAGGGACAAAGCTACTTCTAACTCAAAAATTTTACATTGGTAACACCTGCTGAAGGTGACTGGTAAACTTTACAGAATCCAACTTACAAAAGTTCTAATACAACACTCCTGCTTCAGTTCAAGCAGGGACATCTTTGATCTCCCTCCTGAACTCAGCTTTGAGATGGTTTCAGAGACACACAGCATGTAGGAGTACAAGGTGAGTTTTACCATTGGGATTTCTTTTGACAGTCACAATCACACATCAAAAGAAGTGAGACAAGCTAATTTAAACTTAAAAGAAGGGAAACATGACACAGTGTTTGCTGAATGAATGCTGGCTGTTCTCTTTGGATCGAGTGATGCTCCCACCCCAACACATCTGGGCAGGTCCTGCGGGAATGCATTACAGACCCTGCTCTTCACAAAATTCATGCTCACTGTCTGAAATTTGATTTTAGAACTAGTCCTCTATGACTCCCCTCTTGTCTCCTCTCTGACTGTAAGATTCTCTGCCCTTACAGGCAGCATTCTCCACAGCCAAGATCTGTTCAAATAAACTGTCTTCTCACAGCTGGGGAGGACCAAAGTAGGAAGTAGCTCCTCTTCTCCTCCATGTATTTAAGGACTAAGGAGCCAAGCCTCCCTGTTTTAATTCAGTTGTTTCTGTATCAATGACAGGAATACCTTCCTGTCCTCGTCTTTATGAACTCTGTTTCCATTCTCAGCTGGGTTAGTGGAGCCAGATCCAGTGGCAAAAAACTGGAGGCTCTGCAGTCACAGCTGCACGCACTACATTTATCCGTGTTAATGGTGGCAACAGCCTACTTGTTCTCTCCTTTTGTCCTTCCCCTGTAGTACCACTCCTTAAACAAAGGAAGAAATAACTGCTGTTGCACTTAACTCATCTGCAACAGACTCTGCTGAGAGCCTTCCTTTTCCTCCCCTGCTCCACATCCAGTGACTCCTATCCTGGCTTCAATGATTTACCTGGAATCACAGCAGGGAATTGCTTTGCTCTGATGCTTTCCTGAACAGTGGTAATGATCAAAAATATATTAAGACACAGAAAATTCACAAATTTCAGTTTATTCCAGTGATAATTTTTTATCCCTTACTTTTTTCTTCTTGAAACTTAGAGATCCCAGATGCCTCTCTGAAGAGTCCATTAGCACCCAATGTGTTTTCTGCCTGAAGGTGAATCTAGAGCACCTGTGTAATCTTTCAGCCTCTTTCAAAACAGAATAATTTAGATCTGTTGAAGCTTGCAAATGCAAAGATGCTTTTGCTGTCTATCTTGGGAAACATGTATGTATATCTCTACATACATGCATAGAAATGTATTTAATTTCCATTTGAATCTTCAAACATCTTTTTTGAAATGTGTCCATCATAAAGCCAGCCCTGTAGCTACTTCCTACTTTGTGATTCAATGGTTACATTAACTATTTTGCAACAGCTTGAGATGTGGAGCTCACTTTGGACCGTTTATGCCTAAGACCACTACTTTTGGAGGCAGTGCTTGGCAGATCCACTGCTATGAAAGTCTGCCACCGTCCTTATCCCTGCTTGTCTCTCCACATTTGTCTCTATTGAAATGCAGTATCTTTGTCTTGACCAGCTTGCCAAGCCTCGTGTGTCACTCTGACTTTCTCACCCTTACAAGTATGTCTTTTTCTGTCTACTTTTCCATTATCTGGAAAAATTGCCAATTGTCATTTCGTGGGTATAAAATTTGAACTTCAAATAAGTAAACTTATAGATTAGAAGCAATTTTGTATGTGTTTGTATTCATTTTGTTCTTACATCCAGATTATTTATGAATGCTCTGAACACAGGATGACTCAAAATGGCTTGTAACATGACAATTTCTCTGTATATGACTTCTCAAGACTGCTGAGACTCTTGCAACTGCTCTCTCGGGGTCTCATTTTTCAATTACAACACTACTCAATATTAAGACAAAATCTCTGTAAAATTTCTGTGTATTGTCAAATAAACTCACAGCCTCAAATCATGAGAGCTGCAGTGATGAAAAGTGGTTCTGAGCAGAGACTTGCTGGCCATAAGTACACAGTCGTGGGGCCTAGTGATCCCAATCCTGTAATACTGCTGATTTAAATCTTCTATCAGTCTTTACATTCAGGTGTTCTGCATTGTTAACATTCTAGCATGACACCAGCCGCTTAAAAATTATTCCCCCAGTATTCTTAGCCTTGCTAAGCAGATTTTTTTTTGTGTCTTTGGGTCTCTTTATTAAATATGTAGACTTTGAGCCTTCTATCTATAGTGTCCTTTCTACTTATTAAATATTGGCAGTTTGGGGTTTTTTTAATCTCTAATTCCTGCAGTTGGGTCCAATTTTAATGAGAGGCAGCCAGTCAGTACTGCAAAGAGCCAAGATCTCCAGCAACATGCTACCCACACATTCACCAGCTCATTTCTGGCTTTCTCTGCCTTTCTGTCACACAAGAGCTCTCCTCCTGTGACCAGTGTCTTTCTGCATGACCTCACGTATTTCCCTTGAGGACTACCACCACCAGGACAGGATTCCCAGGAAACCCACGATGGTGCCAGCCACTGCAGCCTCACCTTCCTCCCACCCTGGCTGTGCAGCTGAACCAAAGCCGGAGCCTCCCAAGCCATGCAGAGATCTGTGCCAGCAGCTGGGCTTTGGTCGCCACAAGAAGTAGTCACTTCCTTCAGGCCATGCAGGTGACGCAACTGCAGAGGGTCTGTGGTGCATTTAGGGGAGTTTTAATGACCCTATTAAGCCCTTTGAGATACACAGGTATTAACTATTACCTATTAACTACAGCAGATGTCGGTACAACAGCTGCTCCCCTTTTGGGGGTGTTCTATTTATATCGGTATTTCTAACATCTCAAACAATTTATTCTCTAACGGAACACAGACTTTTCCAGGAACAGCAGAGTAGAGTGGGACTGAATTTCAATGTAATAAACAAAAGAGAAAACTTTTCAGGTTTTTTTTTTTAAACATCTTAAAAGTAGAAAGAAGGGCAACAAGCCCATTCCCTCATCTTTTGCAGATCTTCTTTAAGAAAACGTGACTTATGCAAGCAACTGAACACACACACAATGAATATTATTCCTTTTAGACCAGGGCCTCTGACAAAAGTGAGCAGGAGGGCTTCAGCTCTTCCTGTGTAGCTGGCAAAAATGGAATAAAACCACATTCAGCAAGCTGATCTCTTGGTATTCTTCCGTCTCCTGCCCCAACTGAGGCAGCACAGCTGTGTTCTGTACATGTCCCTGGCACCTACACTGATATTTACTGCTTGTTATCTGGTTAGGAGGACAATAGGTGGCTTTTATTTGAGAAAAGAATTTATTTAGCATATAACAAGTAGAAATGCTTTCAAATGGGATAGAAATTAAGTTGAACATAAACACAGCATTTGGAAAGCAAGAGGTTTGGCTAGCTTTGGTCAGCAACAATAACAAAAAAGTGACAACTTCTTTTTGCCCATATATTTAACAGAAAAGGACTTTTTAGCCTATTTTATTTCTGGAATGTTTCAAAGTCCCCCCACTTAGGCAGCTCACCTAAGAGTAGTACATAGCAGTTACAAAAATGCCTCAATTATGCCATACTATTATCTCCCTCGTTTGATGAATATTATTTAATTTCCTGCATCTCCAGTATGATGTTCTCTCTCTCTTCCTCTGAAACACCTGTGCTTGTGGGCTAAGAATAGGATCCATATTCAGAGCTGTCACAAAAGCAAAGAAGAACATCTGGGCTTCTATGTCCCCACTACATTCTGGCAAACATTGTTCCACACATGCCTATTTCACACTTCTGTCTTCCCAGCACGCAGGGGGTTGGGTGGTTCTGGGGACTTTTCACTGTCTTGCTCAGGGGTAGCAGGGACAGCATGTTTGCCCATGGCCCTGGAGGGGCAGTTCTTAGAGGCTGGTAACAAGACCAGCTTTCCTGAGAAGAGCAGTTGATTTGTCCCTGGTACAACTCTGTTGATTCTAATGGCTTTTTACCAGGGATGAATTTGGCCCCATGTTGTTAGATGTCTGCATATTAGAGTCATTTGCTACAAGGGAAACAGTCAACATCTTATTTGCATCCATGCATATCAACAATGCAATTAGGGCAAACTTCTTTGAGAATTGGATTCAGATGGTAATTAAAGTATTGTGTTATGAATTTTAATTTGGCATTAGTGAAGTAAATTATTCTGTATTGCTCTGTTCTCACAGTTTGGGCAGAATACATTATGCTTTGCTTACTGAGACCTTTGAATTAAAAAAAAAAAGAGCCTAGTCCCTGTGTCCTTAGAATCTAATTGTGTGGAAGAAAATGAGTTACATAAAACCTTTTACCAGTGATTCAAAGTCAAACAGCAGTGAACATCATTCCTTTGATACCCTCTCACAATTTGGGGATTCAGTTGGAAGGGCTGGGGAGGAAACTCGTCTAGGCAGCAATAATTTGTAAGATTCAATTAAAAAAGAAAGCACATAAAAACAACTACTTTGAAAAGACAGGTGAGATACAAATATTTTTAAAAATCAATGTCTACATCTATATCACTGATTATGATATATGGCCAGCAGATGTGAGTTTAGAAAATCAGAGTGAACTTACAAGATCATATTGCACTCCTGACATACATGTAAGAGTAACATGCATATATATATATATAATATATATATATATATATATATATATAATGTTTGTGTCTGTGCTTTCATGTCTGTTGTTTTGAAGGTGTGACCTAGTAAGTAGCACAAACCCTAAGTTTTAGCTACTAATGTTTTGCACTGATGTTGTGTTCGGAAACAGGGCACTGTTCTTCATGTCTCAAACTCCACGTTAGTAGTTGGCAGAGGGTTTTAAAGGAAGACTCGTAAGGACAACACAATGACTGTTCAGATATAACTCTTTTTGAGCATAAGAAATCTAGGTGCATGCATGTGGAGAGGAAAGCTTTTCAGTGGTTGTCTGAGGAGTGTTTAATGGCAAGTGAACCTCATCATGTAAGATGCTCCATGTGTTTGCAGTAAAAGACAATCACTGCTTGCAGAATTTGCCCTCCCAGTTGACAAGACAGAGGGCACACCATGGGAAGGGTAAGATGTTATTCCATCCGTATTATATGGCACACTAATCTCCTTTCTTCATCAGTGTTTTCCTTTGATCCAGCCTCCTTCCAGCTCCTGCATCAACAGCATCCAGGCATTCTCAGGGTCTGGCTCAACAAAAAAGTCTTGAAAAGGCAGGAGATAAAAAGTCAATTACGTTCAACCTTTTTTGGCCACATTGACCCTGGCTGCATACCAGGTGCCCACCAAAGCTGCTGCATCATTGTCCTCCTCAGGTGAACAATTCCTGCTGGGAGTCTGCTCCAGTGTGGGCTTCCCATGGGGTTGCATCCTCCTCTGGGCACCCATCTGCTCCAGCTTGGGATCCTCCAGGGTCTGCATGTGAATATCTGCTTCACCATAGACTTCCATGGACTATCTCTCCATAGTCTTCTCCACAGGCTGCAGAGGAATCTCAGCTCTGGCTCCTGGAGCATCTCCTCCCCCAGCTTCTGCACCCTTTCCATCCAGGAAATAAGCAAACAACCAAACTCCCTCTAGAAAGTGGGAGACCTGGCTCCTGTTCCCAGCCACAGAACTGCTCCCAGCAGGATCCCCAGGAGGGTTGGCACTAAGGGGTTGGTGAGGGGCACCCTCATCCCACCTCTGTGTTATGACCCCTCGGCACTGTCTGTGTCCTTTGAAAGAGGTGTTTGCCTGACCTACTCTTGAGGATTTCTGGTGACAGAGATGCTGTATTTTCTCTAGGCAGCCCATCCCAGTATTTCACAGTCTTACTGTTAAAGTCAAGTATGTGCTCATATTTAACTGGAATCATTCTTAGAGCAATTTAAGTCAGTCAGGCCTTGTTCTCTGACTAGTGAGAAAAATCTTCAAGTCCATTTCAAGTCAATGAAGCCATGTCAGTTTCTACTCCCTAAAGGTATAAAACTGGGAGCTTGTTTGAGTTTTTTTGTTACATGGGAGAAGTGCAAGTCCTTTTGTGGTCTGCATTTCTTAATAGAAAAAAAATTGGAGCTAAAATTCCAGAGCGTCAAACTGCATACAAAAATGTTATGCTTTTAGTATTTCTCATTTACACAGCTAAAGAACCAAATGTTTTACAAAGATTAGATGCTCTCATGAGAATGAATTTCTCCATGATTTTCATAGTAGGTTAAAATGTTTAAGACTTAAATAATCTTTGGATGAGGTCCTGACCTCACATTTGTATAAATATGGACTTGTTCAGCAGAAGTCTATGGAGCTATATAAAAATAGCACCAGTGTAAGAGAGGATCCAGCCCAGAACATGTCAGCATGTCCTCAGCCCCATGATATTGCCCAGCACCATACTGCCTGGCCCCACATGCTTCCAAGTGTCCTGACAGAGGTGTTTGCAACTGCTGTTGGAGCACTCAGATATGTGCTACAGTATGAAACAGATGGTAGCTCCATGTAAAATAATATATCCAAAGGTACCACTGCAAGAAGCCTCACGGTATTTGTGTCTTTGAGGTAAGTTTGCTACAGATGTTAGCCAGAGGACATACTAAGCTTATTCACCGGATGTCTTTAGGGAAGGTAGATGCTTCGCCACCTCAGGAAATCAAAAATATATTCATTTTCTTCTTGCTGAGATTAGTATTTATATTCAGGTGTTATGCATCAATTCCCCACGCTCCATGTGTGCAAGTGTGGGTGTTCCCCACGTGCAGGGAGGTGTGTGCAGGTGTCACGGCGGGCGGGCAGAGCCCACGAGGGAGAACATCTTCTGCCAGCAGTGCAGCGCAACAAAAGCCACGGCAGTGGCACTCAGCATCCAGCATGCCCAGCTGCCCAGTCCTAAATGCTACAGAACATTAAAAAGTAACAACAACAAGAACAACAACAACCCTATGATGTCCCTCCTCATTAACTTTTTAAAGCTTCTGCTCACTTTGTGGAATCACCATTCTATCGCGTGGTCAATAATGTATGAAATGAAAAACTGCTGTCCACTCTGCGATGCAGACTGAGATTTACAGTAACTGCTTAGTGCTATTTTTGGTAGACCTGAATTCAGGGGCAATAAATAAAAAAAAAAATTCCACAAACACAAAAAAGAGCAGAGGCAAGAAAATTAAATTAAACAAACAAAAAAAAGGTCAAACATTTTAAAGACAGTTGTAGTGAGGGAGATATATTTTTTCTTTCGTAATCTCTTTTTGTCACCTGCTCACAAGACAGCCACAGTCTAGAGAAAAAGCAGCAACATTTTTTACTTAATTTCCTCTTTAAAATGAACTTATTGCTCATGGAAGATACTTATCTCTGCTAGTCCCCAAGACCCAGAATTAGGAGTAAACGCACATCTTCAATCCATCCTCCCATCACTAGCAATCTCCTTGACTTATTAACCATCTCACTGTTAGGCTCAACTGAAGCATCTGTCCAGAGGTAGAACATGGCAGGATTTTTCTGGCTGTGTACAGCCCTCTGAGGCTGGATAAATGCTTTGCCCTCTGCAATTAATGTATTTGTGTAGAGAATAAAGAATAATGACAAAATACATTCCTAGCCCTTTCTTCTTAAAATTAGAAAGCACTTACTGTTTGGCAGAATGGGCTAACTGGAAGAGGACAAGTAGCATTTTCGGAAGTGTATTTACAAAAATAATATGCTTAGCCATCAGGGCATGCCGTCTGTGTCCAGTGCAACTCTTCCTGCTGCCACTGCTACTGAGTGCTCTTGCAGAGGGACCAGCACTAACAGACCTACATACACAGAATCTTCAAAACCTATTTTGGGTACAACCTGCCAGGGAAGCTTCCAGAAATGGTGCTGAACCCTGAACCTGTCCTTGTTCCTGCTAATATGACCTGCTTCAGTGCTAGGGTTGCTGTTGCAGCCTCCCCTGACTTTAGCACATGGGTCAGAAAATTCACTGTCGAATGGCAGCAATGAACGGCTCCTTCATCTTAGAACAGCTCACAGCAAATTGTTGTAATCTGTATTTCCAGCTACAGGAGTTTTGGAGCAAAATTAATTGTAAATGACTTCTAGCCTAGTTATAATCTAAAATACTGTTTCATTTTGGCAGTAGAAAGGAACTGCACTTTCTGCATAAAGCCAGTGCCTATAAAACAGAAGAAAGCAAAGCATGATCAGTGTGGTGAGCAGGAGATAAAACAAGCTCCTTGGCACTGGGCAATGGCAGAGGAAGTCTGTTTCCTCCCTGATAGCTAGTCGAACATTGTTACCCTAAGCTGGGCTGGTTCTCCTCCCACCAGGCTGTTCATATACCATCTGCCCATGCTGAAAATTATCAGGAGCATTATGTTGCGTCTTTACTTATTAAAAGGCTGAATGCAAACTTTCCAGAGCATACAGAGTGTTACAGCTTACTGCACTGGAAACTTTATACCATTATGTGTAGTGAGGCCCCTGAGTCTCTGTTTTAATGCCTTGGAAATGTGACAAAGTAGAGCCAAGAAAGGGCAAAGTAAAACCTGAAACTTGAAAATCAGGATGCACAGTTTTCTCCCATTTCCCTTCTTTGCTCACATAGGACTAGAAACAAGACAAGTCTGTACTTATAATGTACTTTTAAAACAAAGAAAGAGTAAAATCTTTCTTACAATCATTTTGTATGTTCTGGCTTTGAGAGCCAGAAAAGCCTTTACAAGAAAAATCATAGTGCTGGGACTTTTTATTTTCCCTCAGTTCTCCCATCAAAATTTGCTTTCACTAAAATATGAACAGAAAACCGTCTTCAGATACCACCTAGATAAAAGGTGAAACACAGTTCTTGATGTTAATATTTAAGAATTACATATATCTCCACATTAAAACACTCTATTACCACCACCTGTGTCCACTTGCCTTTGATGGGCAACCTGATATTTCCTGTAGCAATAAGACGATGATATGCTGACTTGACCTGTATTTTAGATATTCATTCAACAAAATTAGAAAATTGGTCCCATTAGAATAATGCATATGTGAGTTTAAATTCTGATTTCCATGGGCATCTTGGGGGTAGATAAATGAATATAGAAAGAGAACAGAAATTCCTTACTTTCCCTCATGGAACAGATGGATAGCAAATGCTGGGCATAGGGTTGTGCATCCCAGTATTCAGACCACTGCTTCAGCAATTGACTCATTAGTATTTTGAGAAACATATTTTATAATTCCAGAATTAAAATCTCTCACTGCTGATCAGTTTCATGTAATTGAAAATAGGATATAAATTCAGCAAAATGCCTTTAGTAACTCTTGAGCAATTTCAACAAGTGGGAATGCATACCAGTTTATTGAAATCTATCACTGAACACTGTATTTTTAAATACTGTGGAAAATAACAGACCTTGCCTCTATTAAAAAATCCTTTGAAATATTCTGCTCTATGTGAACAAGTAATTTTATTTATTTTTACAGATCCTATTCTTTATCTGTTTCACACACACTTAGAAAACACATATTTTAAAAGCCTTATGTAGCATGGGGGAAATCTTGTTCTTGTAATTTTTGCTATGGACTTTGTGGATAGCTGATTCTCCTTGGTAAACTTTCTGATTGCTCCTACCAAGGGTGAGAATTTAGAAGCCATCCAGGCAGTGTTAGGACAGTGCCTTTGAGGAACCCTGTGCATGTGCAATAACCTTGCTGGCCAAGCATGGCCCACGAGAGGCTCATCTTCCCTAAAGCCTTCACTGCTCAGATCACCCTTCTCTGTTCAGTTTCTGCTTCTCACCCAGATCTGTCACAAAGTGCACAAGCACATGTCTTTCTAAGCCAATCTCTATTATTTTATAAAACCCAGTGAAAAACATACGGGAATTGATTGTGGTAGCTGTCAAGCCTCCAAGTGATTCCAGCGTGTTTGCCCTTTCATTTGCTGCATTTTTGGGTGTTATATAAATAGAACAGGAAATGTAAAATGCAGGTTAAGTCATTTAACACTGCTGTTTTTTTCTGATTTCTGCCCTGTAGGCAGAAACTACATTTGAAACTACATTTTTGTCAGTCAGCTAGTGTTGGAATATCTGTAGGTTTGAAAGCCAAAACAATAGGTTCTGCAGTGCACGTTATCAGCTTTGTCAAAATCCAGTATTGAATCAGAACCAGGATCCATCCAGGTTCTTCAAAAACCATAGTAGACACATTCCTCATTAGGCATCTGTTTATTCCAAAACACAAACACACAGGGGATAGAATTAGATAACACTTTTCTGGCTTACTAAATGGGTTAGACTTAGTAAATATGGTACTCGATTTTCAACTGATTCTACCATCTGTCAGCAAACTTATTGCTTTTAGCAGGGGTTTTTCTTGTGGTAATTTCTGGGATTTTTTTCCCCCTCTATTCTTTTCATGAATATACATGCCTACAAAGTTTAAGGGAAAAGTAAATTAGAGAAAAAATGAATCAATCCACAAAATCTGAACAGGTCAGGTCAGATTATAATGAGAAACTACAAATGAATTTGCAAATTGTTATTAACAAGCAGCACAGGAAAAAAAAATCTCATGTGTGGAAAGAACTTCCTATTGTTTTTCAGGTATATCTAAATCCCAGAATCAGTTATCATGGCAAAGGTGGTTTTTGCAATGCGCAGTGCAGCAGCAACTGTGTGCATGGGTGTAGAAAGAGACTGGTGTTGAAAGGACAAATAGCTGGGGTGAGAAAAACTACCCAGTAAATTGTCTAGCTGGGACCCAATGTCATAAAGGTCTAAGCATATCATCCCTGTTGTGCTTTCAAACTGAAAAAAATAAGTCTCAGACCCATCTTGATGCTAAGTAGGGGCAGAACTAAATAATGGAAATTGTGTCACATGGGGATGCAGTGGTACAGGCAGTGGTTTGAAGCTCCTACAGCAAGCTCCACTGCATGGTGCAGCTGCATTGTTCCTACACTAGCAGCTGCCTTGCATCACACAGGGAGAGCTGTGTTGCTGTTGAAGAGCTTGATGCACGTAGGTACTTGGAAAGCAATTTTGGCCTCATTCAACAGAATGGAAGGGTTTTTCCAATATTTCCAGCAGATGTTTAGTCTCAGTTCCTGAGTTTTTGGATGTTTAGGGAAGGTGTGGAGTCTTAGAAGCAAGGAGAAAAGGAGAATGAAGACTCAGTCAGAGACACTGGTGATGGTGGTGAGTTTAGCAATGTGTCTCTCCAAGGTCTCATTGGTGCCCAAGAATGTTTCTCTCCTCCTCAGGAGCCTTCAGCAGCAGAACTGCATTGCTGCCGCTCTCCTCATTTGCAAAAAGATGTTGCTGCTGACAGGGAAGGGGATGACAGGAAGATCTTTCACTTCCCCTTGCCAGTAGAAGGGAGAAGTTGGTCCTGATATACAGTTCATCAGACAAGAGTGCTCTGCCCTTTCTTCACTCACAGTTTCAGGTCAAGTTTGTCACCTTGACCAAAACAACACTTTCAGTCCAGGAATAAAACAAGACTAAGGCAAAGCATTAGTTTGTTATGAACAGCTTGGGTGGAGAAGTCAGCCTGCTGAGATTTAAAAAATTATTAATAGCTGGGAAATAGATTTGGGAAGAAAAATGGCAGATAGTCAGAGATTCCTTATAGGCAGGTTCATGAATATATCTGTAGCATTAAGCACCATTGGAGCAGGCAACCTCAAAGTGTGCAAGAATTCACCATGCAATGAACAAAACTACAAAAAGTAACAAGGTATAAGATACAGGTTTGCACCAGTCATAAAACATCGATATGGGGGAGGAGTAGGAAGATTATAGAAATGTTTGTGATACTGTAGTAAAGTTATAAGTAAAGTCAAAGTGAAGAATGTAAAGAGGTGTGAATGAGATGTAAGACAAATGGGAAGACACAGTCCATATACGCAAAAGGAGATGGCAGAAGAGGTGGAATGAGACATAGGAGGGGTAATAAATTGCTGATAGGACTGACACAGTAAAAAAAAATATTTATTTATTCCTATGTTCACAATCTGTCATAGAGAAATAATCAGATACTTATTTTCAATGAGATGAAAATACACCATGATAAATCAAAGTTATGTGCAAGATGAAGTCAATGAAAGAAAGACATCAGAAGGCTTAAATTAATTGCCAGTATCAAAGACCCATGCCCTATTCAGAAAAAAAAAAGCATAAAGATAAATTCAGATATATTGGCAAATGTGCTGCATTAAAAAGCTCTTTAAAATATGAAGAAAAAATCTATAAAATAGAATATATCATAAGATATCATATTTAATGCCTGTACTTTCAAAAAAGTATTTGATGTGACAGCAAGAAATCATTCCTTTTATTCAAAACAACACTGGGAAGAGTAATCAAGTGAAGATAATATTGGATGAAAGTGCTGTCGGAGAAAATATTGGGGAAAATTTGCAAGAGAAAGCTATAGTGACAGTTCTGGTTTCAGTTACAGCAAGTATCATAGACTCAATAAAGGCAGGAGGAGACTACAAACCTCCCAGCAGGATGTCATGGCCAAAAGACCTAAAAAGAACCATTCATGGGTGAATAGAGAAATAGAAAGTAGGGTTATAGATATTAATTTACCTTTGTCGTTGGTAGGAGCAAGAGAATTACTGTGATATGCTGTTTCTGCTTACTTCACCTACACTTCTAGGGGACAGTAGAAGATTGGAGAGGGCTTAGATTGCTGGCACAAGGATGCTGTGAAAAGTGGAGAGCATTCACTGGAGGGAGAGAAGCAAGGGAGGGAAGGAGTGAGCAGGGTACTTGGAATCTGAAATGAACTTTCCATACCCTGCAAGAGAAAATTACTGAGGGCCTTAAGTTGTTTAATCTTGAACACAGAAACATAACAGGATGCAGTGGCTGGAGGCTGACATCAGTCAAATTCAAACTAGATTCAAACAGCAAACTCAAAAGTGTATACTTTTCATGGCAATATTGATTAACCACCAAGAATAAATGACCAGTGGCTGTGGACAATTCTTACTACTTGAATTCAAGACTAGAAGTCTTCCAAAGAGACACTGTGCAGCACAAGGAGTCATCTACTCAATCTAAGAATGGCTGGATAAAACTGTAGTTCAGGTCATACTGAAAGTCAATGAGATGTCCTTTCTGATGTGAAAATGTATACATCTATAAAATACCAGTCAAAATTCTGAGAGAGTTAACAACCTCACCACATGGCATCTGCTGACAGGAGATCATGGTGGTAAAGGAACCATTTGTGTAACACAGTTCCCCAAAAAGTGCTTGGTGTAATAAATTATGCTGGCAGGGAATATTGAACTTCAGAGTGATTTAGTGGGAAAGGGGATTATCAGAGAGTCAGAAGCTTTATTGTTAGGGCCAAGGATTGTTGTGTTTATTTATTAAAAGGTTGTTTAGTCAGGCAGTGGTATTTGATGATACCAGGCTTGGAGAGAGGCAGTCAATAACAAGGCAGAGTGGATTACAGTTGAAGCTGGTGCTGATATACTACAGACAGAGAGTGAGATAGACAGATCAGTGTCATGTAATTGATTGTAAAGAAATTTAAAGAGATGAAGGACTAAAAAGGAACAAGCATCCTCAGCAGGAATAGGAAGGGGAGGGGAGGAGTCTAAAACAGTTATAAGTTAAAGGCTAAGCTGTTTGACAGTATTTGTTGTGTCTATTAAAAATAATGTAAAAAAGTATAAATAGACTTGAGAGATCCTTGAAAGGCATTTCAATGAGATCATACCACAAATCCTGAACACAGGTATTAAACCTGTATCCTCATTAGAAACAAAAGTGTTAGAGCATCATTTTAAGTGAGGAGAAGCTGGAGAAATTCTGTCCAGTCTGCTTCAACAAATGCAAAAAAAGATCATATGTATATTTGTGAGAGCCACAGTTTCTATCAATCAAATGCTTATATGCAGACCTGAAGTGAATTCACAGACCCACTACAATTATAGGAAAGGTTAGTGCAGAGTGTTTTGTGGTAGCTTCTCTCACCAAATGGCTGATATTATGTTCTCATGAATACTCATTTCCTTAAATGACAGAGTCTGGTCTGAAGAATAAAACAAATTTAAAATACACTAGGTAATACTTATCACAGATTTTATTGCTCAAAGGGTCTGTGGAGATCATACCCTGACCACTTGTCACAGAGATCCTGGCAGCATCACTTTCATCCCATGACTCCTTCCCATCATTGTGCAGTGGTCAAAAGTTGGCTCAAGGCTGAGGGTAACCTGATAATGGATTTCAGCTGTGATCCTTCCTGAATTCCTGTACACAATGTTTTTAAAAATTAGTAAGGGCTAAGAATATCTGAGAAAATATTTCCTTCGCATGAAAAGAAAACCACCATGCTAGAGGCTGGAGGTTAAATCAGAAAGTAATTTAGCTGCCTGATATTTGTTGAGCCCTGTACCATGAGCAAACCAGTGGTGAAACCAAGCTGAAGTGCCATTTCCAAACAGAAGGGATAAAGCTGTCACCTGCACTGAAGGGGTGCCTGAAGGGGAGAACTGTCTCTTTTTTTAGGCATTAGTGTGAAGTGCCCCTTCTCCAGGCATTAGTGTGGTCTCACAGGAGCTATGGGCAAACACTGACTCAGCCCTGGGCTGTTCTCCCTGCCTGGGCTTTGCACAGGCATTAATTTAACCCCTTGCCATGCTCCATCTCATGGACCTTGCCTGTGTTTTTTCTTCCTACCTAACACAGGTTTTATTCTTGTTCAAATTATTTATCCCAGTGGACCTAAACTTTTGCTCAGTCCCCTGCTGAGTTCCTGAAAGATAATGAACTAACTGATTTCTGGGTAATTTATGCATAAATTTATATACTGAGCTGTAGTTTAATCAAACTCCTTTGCCTTGTGTAGTATAATAGCAATATCTAATGAAAACATATGAAGTATGTGTTCCATAATTATCTCAGACAGCTCATTTCGATTTGCTTCCTATTTAAATCCCCAAATTCCTATCTTCTTGCATTGTAAACACTTTCCTTCCTATCTCATCAATCTGAGTTATGTAAATGATGTGGGGGTGGGGGTACAATTAAATTTTTCTCTCAGTGCTATCAAAGACCCTATTCTCCTGGAAACATCTGACTTGGGTGCACACAAAATATGGATTTTTATTTGACTGAAAAACAAAGTTAATATAAATCATAAATAATGACAAACACAAGTAGAGAGGTATTACTAGAGCCAGGGCATACAGACTTCTAGATTAATTATTTAGAAGATGCAGACATTAGAAAACTGCCTTTGTGATACTATACCAGAGACACTTAACGTGAAATACTCTCAGAACGGTGGCCTTACCCCTCACTGAAGGACAGTGTATCAGGAGTATCCACTTTGAAACCAACATAGCTACAACAATGCAATTCAGTGTTAGAGAATCCAGCACTGTTTTCTGAGGTTTTCAGAGCAGAGGAGAACAAAATAAAAAACTTGAGTAAAACTAGATATTTGCTGTGTAGCAAAATTGCTTTTCACCAGCTCAACACAGTATTTCAACATCTACCAGCAGGGATGCAGATACATTTTTGCTGCATCCAGCCATAGTGAACTTGCAGTTATATGTGGTGGCATTAATGCACCTAAGGAAAGGGCAAAGAAATAAACTATCAACACAGACGCCAAGGCAGTATAGAAAGAAATTTTGAGTGTCTGACAATTTGACAGTCATGCAGCGTTTCTGCTTTGAAAGATTATTCTTTCCCAGAATTAATTCCAGGCAATTACAGTATAAGTGTCAGTTTGCTTCTTTATTATTTTTCCCAAAGACTACAAGTTGCACATACACCATCAATGAAATGTAGCTACCTCTCTGACAAAACTGCAAGAAAAGGGTGCAAAGCAATATGATGCAAAAGCAGAAGATGAAGAGAGCCTAACCAAGAGCACTGCGATAAGCACTGAACTGTTGACATGTTTCAGCAGTTCTGCTTCATATACAGAGAACAAAGAGTGTCGGAGCAGCTTCTCAGCAAGTATGAAGTGAGAGCCATTTACACCAGATAAATTCTGCCCCCTGCTATCTAGTGTGAGACAAATTATTTTATATTCAGCAAAAAAAACTGCTGAACCGAAGAGCAAATTCAACAGTTCCATATAAGACAGAGAAAGACAGTAGAAATTTGAGGTGTATGAGGTTTCAATTCTCAAGTTCAGGATTTCAAAATCTAGAGCCATCTCCTCCTCTTGTCTCCCTGATTCTTTAATTGCACCTTTTGCCCCGTGCTTTTTTTCTAAGCACTGTATTACCGGTGGGTTATTTCCCTGTCTGGATCTACTCCTCTTCCATCTCCTGCGGTCAGTGTTTGTTCCTGCCAGGTCATGACATAACCATTCTTCATGTCACAAAATTGATCAACAGCTGCACTGCTTCTACTTAAAAAAATAGAATTTTAAAAAAGAAACCACCTCTGTATTAATTTCTTAGCAGTAATATGTTTACAGTAAATCGCAGAGTTTCACAATGCTGGGAACAAGTAATTTGTGAGGAAAAATTAACAACAAAGCATGGCAAAATGCCTGTGAGAAGATTTCTATCAACTAAGTATTATCCAATTCTAAGCTGGATGATTTTCTCCAAAAATTGCTTTACAATAAAAAGTCCAGGGTTTTTTTCCTCCTAACAAATAGTTTCTACATAGTAAACAATTTGATTAGTAGTTTTTAAGGCTCCTTTGTAATAAAAGTGGTACATGAGGAGAGTCCAATCCTCCAAACAAGCTCCAAGGACCAGCCATGACAGGACCCAAGAGTTAAAGATATCAGTTGTGATACATCTGCCCTAACACATCATTCATTTCTCGAATCATGAGGTAAATAGAGATAAATGAGATTGTAATTCATTGAGTGAAAATGTGTAAATAGATATCCTAGGTGTGCTTGGAAGGAATATGAGATCAGGGGATAGCCAGCAAACTGCAGACAACAGGCAGTGAAGTGCCAATCTAGGACATCACAGGAAACATGCACCTTGTAAGCCCCAGCTGATGAGTTATTATCAAGCTGGTGGAACACTCCTTGAATAAGATGTTTCTGTCTTAAAATTCATGTGCCTGCATGTCCAGTTCACCCCTCTCACCCACCCTCAAACTGCTCTGCTATAGTAACATCTTCCTTCAAGCTGACTATGTTACTGCTTAAAAAACAGCAGAAATATCTGTGTCTGGAGAAGTCTTACTGCTCAGGAACATGGAAGTCATTTGACACTCTTGCTAGCTAGCCTAGGAAAGATAACCCAGCAACAACCTCTCCTTCCAACTAACTGTCCTCCCAGAAAAGCTTTCAGGGAGAAAATCTGTAAGGGAAGAGGAACAGCATGGAGCAGGGAAGCGTTATCAGTATTGTCACAAAGGGAAGAAGCCATGCAGCGGTGTTTTCTGTTTTATGTAGTGAATGTGTTATTGAAACAGGGCTGCTGAGTGCTGCCTGCCATTCCCAAGAGAGAAGTTATTATCCAGGAGGCGAGGCTACGGCAGGGGACAGGTTCAGAGGAAGAGGTGCAAGCGGATCTGTAGCCATTAGACCATAGTTCTTTACATCCTGGAAGCAAATCTAGTATTCCTTAGCAGCATTCCTCAGTTGTTTGGGAGACGGGTTGGAAACCTTCTGGCAGAGGAGGGCCCATCTGTTAGGGGTTGTCATGCCCAGCAGCCCGACAGGGGGGAGGCTGCTGCAGCTCTGTAGCCCCCGGATCAGCCGGCAGAGAGGCTGAGCGTGCCTTCCCCACAGGCTCACACGCACACTGTATGTATACAAGTACCTGTGTACCTGTGACCAGCCACGTGGATCCACACAGATGGAAAACACAACCCTTGCAAGCACAAACAGGCCTCATCCTGTTCCCCTCTCTAGCTGATCAGGATGACAGCTGCTAATGGGAAAAAATGTATACCTATATACACAACATATGGGTGCTTCCACTAGCTGTCTCTAAACACTTTGTCTGCCCCAAAACTGTCCCTGGATCTCCCATCTTCCCAGCTGTTGACACCCAGACACACAGGCTTCTGAGGCAGCCCCTTCAGTTGCTGGTGGAGAACTGGCAGACCCTCTGGTCCCTGCCTGTCTTTCCAACCACCAAGACCAGTTTGATGTTTGGTAGCAATCCACAGTGGTACACAGGCACCTGGGCAGTGCACATGGGCTCTGGCATCTCCACTTGCTGGCACCCCAGGCACCCGGGACCCTATGTCCTTTGGTATAGCTCCAGTTGTTGGGCCCATGGCCCTTAATGTCCCTTACTCAGGAAAATCGTTCAAAACAGAGTTTAATTTGAAAATATGGGCAGTGGTTCGTGTCCCTCACCAGAGTATTGAAGTTCCTCCATCTGCCCTTGTGTTTCTGGAATCCTTCATGTCTTGAGTCTTTTATCCCATAACCCAACACCAACAGGAGACCAACACCTCTTTCAGGAGAGGACCCACAAAAAGGGTAACAAACTGTTCTCTTCACTGAAGGCTGTCTCAAGCCTTGCAAGACCTGTAATGCTCATATTAGCATCTCAGACTTCCTGTTTCTCCATGCAGTGGGTCTGTAAGGCTATTCAACATAGCTGATATTTCAGTTCCCTTTCTAAAATAGGGTTGAATGTGAAACAGCCTATTAGAACAGTATGAAGCTTTAAATCACTATGAAACATGAAAAACGTGGTTCAGTTGACACCCTGAATACAAATACTCAGGTACCTGTCTACCCCCACAAATTATTTTTACACTTCCCTTGACACCAAGGTTTTGATGACCACAGTGCTTTAAATGTACCAACTAGTTTCAACCAAAATTTCTCAAAGGTGAGTGGGACCTCACAGTCTGTACTTTGTGTGAGTTTGGGGGCTTTTTTATGAGAGTGGGCATCTGGTTCCTTTTTACTGACTCCTTTAGAAGAAAACCTTCAGAACTCATTCATTACTACCTGTCAGAGAGCTAAGACAAGAGAAAAAATCTCCAGTGAGGTTTGACCCTGGCTGAGACGCAGCAGACATGAAGCAGTCTTGATCTGACATATCCTGGTGCTGAGGCACACCACTGGTTTCACTGGGTATTCAGACAGGATAATTCTCACCATATGCTGGATCACTTTGGGTTCTAGTCCTGTCAGGGGAAGGCCCTTTCCCATCTGCCACATCCAATCCTGGTACTGAATACAGGCATTTTACTGCAAGTCTTCTTCAAAGCACTCATCACTGTAACACCTAACTGGTTCAAAACCTTTTATGACTTTATCTACATAACAACCTGATGATGGAGAGAGGTATAATTATCTCATTTGACCAGTGAGGAATGTAAAGAGGTTAAGATGAAAATAGTAAAAAAAAAAAAAGCCCATTAATTTTAGGTGCCCACTTTAGGATGTCTAAGAATTAATCTTTTAGAGTACTTAGCATAATATAGGCATATACACTCAAGAATTTCACTGCAGTCAGAAGTGCTTAGCACTTTTTATGTAGAAACTCTCATCTAAAGCACTTTCAAATAGAGGAGCATGCAATTATTGGCCAATCCAAACGACTGTCCAGCATCACACCAGAATGTGGTAGCAGAATGAGGGAGAGAATCCATTTTTCCAGGAGTTCTCTGACATTGCCCTTCTCTTTTCACGACATCCTGCCTGAAGCACTGAGAGCAACCTAACAGCAGTCACAAAGAAAGCAAAGACCCTGCAGGTAACAAACTTTTTCCCACATGGATATAACACATCCTCCCTTCCATACACTGGATGAACCAAGAGTCCTTTGGAAAGCAGTTGGGATCATGTGAGTACAGATCATGTGAGTACAGACTATGCTCTTTCACAAGGGCTCTGGTTGAGAGTTCATAGACGGACACCCATTCTCCTAATCCCTCTCTCCCAAACTTCCATCTCCTTATCTCCTTTCTCCAAATTTTGGAGAACTCTTGGGTTTACATTCAGAAAGTCCTCCTTTTATTTTCCCCAATAAAACACAATTGCATATGTACCATCAAAACAAGCACTAGGAATCTCTTTTCTCTTCAGAAATATGCCATTTGAAATAAAGACTTATAGATGGCACATTTTTTTGCAATACCATTGATATTTGTCTTGAATTCTCGGCAAATTTTGGGCTTGAATTTCTATGGATATTGACAGGATTGTAAAACAACTTGTCTCAGCAAGCTCTGGGTGGGCATGCTGCCGCATCTCAGATATTCAGTGTTATATAAAAAAAATTTATCTCATCCATACCATCTTTTCTGAAGGTAGTTTTCTGATACTGACTGAGTGAAACACTTTTAAGATGTGCAGATTTTCAGATTGTGGAATTGGCAATACTTTCGTTTGGTCTTTTTGAAACCAGCTCATCCACATTGAGATGATACTTGTCAAGCAGCATCAAGTAACAGTGTCTAGTAAGAGTCTTAATGTCAGGCACATCAGTTTATAATTTAACTCATAAAATAGCTAAAGTAATTCAGTAATCTCACTTTTATGCATACAGTTAAGAACACGAGCAGCTCATTGACTCAGACAGTAGCCACCATTTTATATTTTCTCTTCTTATTTGATGCATGTTTCAGCATCTCTCTCCTCTTCAACAGAAAATACATTGAAATGTTGTGAATATTCACAACACACAGAGTTGTGATTGCTAAGACATGTTGTGAGTAGCGAAAGTTCTTAACTCAGGTGTTGATGTGGAAAAATTAAGGTCAATCTTGACTGCAGAGCTGCAATTGCATCATTTTGATTTAAAAAAAAAGAAATAGATGTAGAAGGAAGATGTATATGGGAGCTAAAGAACAAGAAACATAAAGTTTTCTAATGTTTATCACAGAAGAACATAAAACAAATGTAAGAAGGACTTGACGCACTGGGCCATTTCATCTATGGCAGGCAGCAAGAAAAAGGGGGACACACAGAGGAGCCAGTGGTGTCACACAAAGCAAATGGCAATGGGGACATTCTCCAAGAAACTGCATCACTCCCAGGACATCCTCAGTGCAGAGATGTATTCACATAGCATGAATTAGCTGTGAGTTAATACATTTTGGAGCGTTCTACTTGAATGGAAGATACACATGGGCCATTTCTGAAAAATGAATATTCTATAGTTAGCATCATTAAACGTGGGATAACTGCCTCCCACAACAATAACACTGTCTACAGCGTTTGTCATGTTTCCAAATATGGGAGATGCCACTGAACAGATAAACATGACAGCTTGGTAAATAGCCAAAGCAACTCTTGCAAGTTATGCCTGTGTCAAGTAATATTTTTGACCTGATTTGCACAGTATGAGTGGGGAAAATAAATATTTTATTTTGAAAGTTTGCTAGAAAAATAACGAAAACAGATCCGCAAGTGACAGTCTGTTAATTTAAAAGTATACTATATGATAGGAAGCATCTTTTCCAATTAGCCAGCCATGGCTGCACTGTATTTTGAAAAGACTGAGAAAATGTACTAGCCTGGCTTTGTTAATCTGATAATGCTCTGAAATTACTAGCCAGGAATTTTCCCATCCATCCTTACAGATGCATGCCTTGGCCATCACTGAGGGCTTGAGAAAAGGCTCTGTGGCCCTGCACTGGACTGGTACAGGCTCGGGTTGTCAGCCAATTTACAGAAGAGCTGAAGACTTTTCTCCATCCTGGAATTATTGTCTTTGGAAGGAAAATTTTTAGTCTAGTCTAAAACCAAAATATTGCTTAGCATATCTTACTGTCTCCACAGAAGTGAAAGTGTGCACACTGCTAGAGGAGAAAAACAGGTTTTGCAGCCCAGAATAATTTTTAGTTATGTGTTTTTCTGTGTTTCTATGTACAGACACACATGCTTTTACAAACATGCATCTATACACTGCGTATTGTTACAGAATTTTAAAAAGAAACAGCAAAAAACCTTCTCTTCTACCAGAGATTTGATGCTTCTTAGAGAAGAAAAAAACCCCACCACTGACACAGAAGAGATAAAAACCAACTGAAGGACTAGTCAGAACAACAAAAAGGAATGACTCGTTTCAGGATGTCTGTATGTATCATGGCAATAATATCTAATTAGGTTAAGTGTTCTATTTAATAATTCACTGTGTAATGAGATAGAGTAACAGAGAGTAATGGGATTTGTCAAAGCCCAAGCCAGCACAGTATAAAACATGTTAGATATTTAAAACACTTCCAGAATAACAAGATCAGTTGATTTAAAAGCCACTTATGATGTTGTGCTGTTGTGAACTGCCACATCCTATGGGTTATCTGATGGGAAAGCTGTTTACTTGTCCTTTTAAAACTTTTGTCACTGACTTTCAGGAGGAGATTATCTCTGTGCACTAAGAAAATTGCATAAAAGCAGGAAACTATGAAAATATGTATTCTTAAGCCTTTCTGAGGCAGAAAAGGAAAAAGAAAAGAGAAAATATACCTCCTATAAAATAGCCAGTACATAATCTCAGAAGTTCATTATAGCCTTGAGCACACTGGTTTGCATCCCAGATTAAAGGATTTTCAAAAGGAACTGTGATTGTCTTGTCACGGTTGAGCTAGATATTAGTTGGCTGAGCTGAGTATCAAATATGGGAAATTAGTTGCCATTAAAAGCTAGCTTCAGGCAGTTCATTTCTCATCAGCCAAGCTGTGTGAGCCTCCTGCTGTGGACAGTGAACATTAGCTTGCTAAATACTTTTGCTAATCAGACACCACATTACTAACAGAGGTGCCTGAATTTAGAGAGGAAGAGTTGGATGGTAGATACTGAAAATCTTTCTGAGGTAAGATTAACCTCTTTTCTTTATCAGAAAAGTTAACTTGGTTTTTCCCCAGGCCTTTAAAAAAAAAGGTAAGACCAAATACTTCTCTGGTTTTATACTTTCTCTTTTTGAACCATTCTTCTATTGTTATTATTTTCACTCCTGGGAAAGCCATAGAGGAGACAAATTGAGTCAAGGTAACTTAGAAGTTAGATAATAGGAATTTGCTGCATTGGTGGTGCTTTGGGAACTTGCTGGCTTGGAGGATAACAACTATTTGTGACATATTGGCTGACACCATCATCTTCAAAATAAAATTTGTGCACAGTGTGAGGTACAGAGAGCTGCATCAGGACATGACATGCCACATTTGCACTTCTGCTGTGTTGCTTTTAAGGAAGAAATAATCTGGTTTTGACGAAATCAGAACTGACCTGAGTGTTTGATGTAGCCCCAAATTTATTTTACTTTTATTGTAGTGGTGGTTTGGAAACATTAGTGGCATTTTTCTTCTCTTAGCATGCTCCTTCGCATTTACTTCATTGCTATAGCCACACACTAAAGTAGCAGTTTCTGGTCTTACTAGATTTCCAGGAAGATCACTAGGTAATGAGAAAATTGAGTAGGAAACCTGCAGGTAAATGTGTTTGACCTAAAACGAACAGGCAGATTTTCACATCACTAGACTATTTTGTTGATGTTACAAATGCCTTTGAAAATATCACTTGATATTAACCCAGTACATTAGGCAGGGAGATAGAAACATGGTAGGATGATTGGTCCAGGAGATATCAACATCTTGCAACATTCAGGAGCAATGGGAAGACTGAGCCAAGGAGGGCTGTAACCAGAGCCAGTCATGTTCCTTGTAAGAGAAACTCTTATACAAAGAAAAAATGCTCTGCAGAGAAGATGCCTGATTCCTAGGACAGGACACAGATACAGCAGCTGTACATCTCTCATCCTACCTCACTACCCCAGCTTCCAACCAACTCCCAAAATTTCTACTGCTATTAATACAAAAGGAAAACGATCTTTTAAATGCGGAGAGGAAGGGACTGTGCCTTAGGTCTTTGTTCTGATGCTTGGTATCAACATGGTGATCAGCTCTGAAGTTATCCTATAGGTAAGCATCTCAGCTCTTTTATATCTTTCTTCAAGAAAAGAGGTAAGTGGACAAGGAAACCGAGTTACTCCGCTTGATGAAAAAGGTAGGAAAAAATTGCTTCCTGAGGGTAATGATGAAGGTGGTGCTGAGCTCTTCTTCACTTTCAAGCTTTTTATGCCTCTAGACAAGCCCAAGAGTAGATCTTTAAACACCAGATGAACTGCAACCTCAAAATCAAAAGCCATTAAAGGCTTTAGATAGCAACTAAGTGAGAACCATTACTAAAATTCAGCATATACAAATGCCAATATTTATGCCTAGCACTGAGGAACACACCAACTTGTCTATCTTTAGAGTCCAGGAAACAAGAATAGGAAACAAGAATGCCCAGCTGGCGCCAAGCAATGGGCCATTTGGCCAAGTGTTCTGCCCCAACAGCAACGACCTGGCTCTCCCCTCTAATCCATTCACTGTAGTCCCAAAATTAGAGATGATGGAGGGTACATTCATTTAGTCACTCTATTACTATACTGTTGGTCTGTTTATTTGTCCATCTTTTCTTTGAACCAGCTGAAACCATCTTTCTGTACAAGCTTGTCCAGAGTTTCCTACTGTGTGTTTTAAAGTAGTCTTGTAATAGTTACTGAGTGTCTGGACAACTGGTGGATGAAAGAGCTGCATTAATGTTAGCTGTCATCTCTATGATTTTATAGCCATGAAACACCTTCCCCTCTCACCAATCTTTCCCTCTACAAGAGCTTCAGCTCGAGTGTCTCCTCATAATGGCTGATGTTTCCTCTCCCTAATTGTTTCTTCTCCGTCTCTGTTTTTTAAAGACACCTAGAAATTACTGGACCTCAAGTCTGGAAACCTAGGAATGTAGAATAAATTTGTAGGGATCATCAGATTTCTGTGCCCTGTTTTCTCAAGTTGTGCATGCCTCCCAGTTGTCATTTGTCAACAAACACAATGCAGCATCCTCTAGATTTATTCAGGGCCTGTCTGTCTCCCCAAAGGATGTTACATATGGTTGGCTTTGAGATCTTCAGGAGGTGCTCCCTACTCAAAAACTAAAAGCTAAAACTTTTCAGAGCATTTAGACAGTTTGATTTGTACTATCACTCTTCTTTGGCTTTGCTAAGGGCTCATCTTCTCACCAGTTACGTGGTAGGTTTAAAATGTATCCTGTTTATCTGTGGCAAGAAAGAGATCCTTTCAGCCTGTGCAGAACTGCACTATACACTTTCATTGAAAATAACTGAATAAACTCCAAAGGTATTTGCAAAACTAAATAACTAATGAGCAACTGTACTTCCAGTACTTGAGCTGTTCTTTTGTGGTTTGTCAGTACAAAACAAAATGTAGCTAAGTTACTCTGACTCACTACTTAACAGCTCTGCATACATTAATGATTGCACTTACTAAAAGCTTTAAATTGGTACCAGTTTGATGGAAACTGTCAAGCCTACAGTCATTGTTTCTGACAGTATTATGTGTTTCAAGTTATTGTACCACTTAGTGCCTTGTTTCCTCACGTAATAGTTTTATGTTGGAAGGTCTGTTTTGTTAAAGACATTTTTACTGTATGGGCTCAAAAGAGGATTACAGTTTCTCTGGGTGAACTGATCACATGAGGGAGAGGAAGCAGGTCAATTCAGCTTCCAAATTCAAGGAAGGTGTTTTATCCTCTACATATGGTGAATGTAAATTTTATTGAAAGCCCTGAATTAACTGCAGGCTCCTGTTGAAGCTATGCAAATAGTGTCATATGTGCCCTGGAAAGAGAGACTTCATTGTTTGTCTTCTGGTTGCACTCTGTTTTCTGGAGCCTAAAAGACAATTACTTCCTTGCAAACACAAGCAGATTAAATAAGCCACATTTTGTCCTTTTTGCCATCTGCCCCTTGCTTACTTTATTTTAAGCTGCATGACTAAGCTTTACTATCTGACATGTGAAGGTGGGACATGCTGTTTTTCTGCTCAGCTCCTTGAGGCTTGTAATGAATCCGAAGAAGCAGAACGGATCTGCAAAGGAGTGAGTCAGAAAATCAGTAACTGTACAATAATTACTTGCTGTGCCAAATAGCGGGACTTGGATCATAACATAACAAAATCTCCTCAAGGAAGTTTCCTGGTGCAAGAGAAATATATATTTCTTTCTTCTAAAAAAATAGCTGATGGGCCTGATTCTGTTCCTCATGTAGCTCCACCAGAAAAAAACAGATCAGAGCTTTACCCAGATTCTACAGAAATCTATTTTGTGAGTAACTCTCAGAGCAGAGGAGAAGGAGGGAAAGGAAATGGGAACACTGCTAATTAAATCCAAGAGGCACTCTTAAAAAGCATCAACCCTTTTCCCTAAGCGTTCCTGCAGGACAGAGACCCTCACAAGCAGCAGTGAGGAGGGTCTCAGGAACCAATACTCCATGAGGACATGGCAGGGGCAAAGCAATCTCCTCTGGTGCCAGGGCTATGCTGTCTGATGGGAGCTTCTGCAGAGACCCCAGTCCTGAGAGCTGTGCTGGGGGCTGGTGGGACTGAGGTGGGTCACTCATCACAGGATGAAGGGCTGCAGCTGAGGATTGTGTGCTAGCTGAAGCAGACTGGGTTTCAGGTAACCAGGGAACTGGAAGAAACCTGAACAAAAATCATTCAGAGAAGGAGAAGATGAGACAGTCTCCTTTGTATATAAGACACTTTTGTGTCAGTGCCTATACAGGGAAGTAAGAGTTCACGTATATGTCACATGTCAGGAAACCTACTGGTTATAAGGACTCTTCCAAGCTTATAATGTACTTGTTTAGTGGGTTTTCCTCCTTGTTTTAAAGTATTGTAGTAAGGACTGTACTTGGGTGAGTGATTTTATCTAAAATTATAGGTACTATATACTTAACTGGGATTCCTTTCTATTACTACTACTAGGGCAGTGGAGATACACTTGCTGATACACTCCAAGAAGCCTGAGAACTTGCTGATCTGTGTAACCAGGCAGCATCTTTCACATCCCAACTGCCCAGGCAGAGAGGCCTCAGCTGGGGCAGTGAGTCAGGATCACCAGAGCCCAGAATAAGGATAGTCTCCAACCCACTGACTATTTAGAGCAACTTAAGACTAAAGCTTTGTCCTGCAGGGAACACTGGCTTCTGTTAAAGGTCAGTGCAACCTTCTTGTCTCTTCCTCAAATAGCAAAATAGCCATTGGCCATTCTGGTTTTGCACCTTTCCTTTCCAGCAGCCAGCAGAGCAGGGCCAGGACAGCAAAGACAATTGATCTGTATGTGAGTGGGTATCACACATGATAGGGAGCATCCACCCCCTGTGGGGAAGCACATCCCAGACCCATGCTCTTTCCACACTCTCCACTCCATTGGCCACTCAGCATTCTGCATGTAGTCTTTCCTAGCATGACTGCCACGTGCTTTTTAACCCTACACTTCATGGGCTGTGTTCTGTGGCCATCACATAAGATGAAGGCTGGAGGACAGAGGAGTGGATCAAGAAAGAATGGCATCTGGTGGAGATGCAGTCCCTGGATACACAGGAAGCAAAAGTGCGTCCAAGAGGCTGGATATACAAGCATAGGCTTCTCGTGTTTCCCTCTGGTCTTAGGAGGTCCAGGCAACTCACAAGGGTGATCCAATGTTTCAGTAGACTGAAATGGCCTTTCTTTGATTACAGAGGAACTACAGAGAAGTATGATCCACATTGCTAGGTGCTTAATGACAGATTGATTCTGGGCTTTTGTCTGAACAGTGATGACAGCTTACTAGGTGAGAAGGAGAATCACAGCAAAGGAGCTAGAGCTTTACATGACTTGAGCCATGAGCTCATCTTGGTAACAGGGCCATGGATGCCCCCCCCCAAAAAAAATCATCTCCATGGTACTTTTTTTCTTTTAACTCTATCCCCTGTCTTAAATCCTTCACTCTTTGTATAGCCATTGATGTAAAACAGTTCTGTGCTTAATGTATTAGGACATATTTACAGGTGTGTCTATTTTAATACACAAGAGAGGTTGCTCTAGAAATGATGTGCACTATTAGAATGGTGGTAAAAGCACATGTAGGCATTGTGGTATTATCCTACCTTCTCAGTCTTGTGCCTATCAGAGAAACACCATCTAGGACACTTCACAGAGAAGCAGTTCACTATAAAACTATCAAAAGATTAAAGTTTTCTATGTTTTATTGCCTTTTGATACTGGAAGATTTGTTTATATCTTGGGAGGCCAACATGTGCTGTGATAGTTGTTATGATGGTGCGTGGGATCTTAGGGCTCTGAGGTTTAACATCCCCACAAGCCAACACAGATAAGAGCAATCTGAGAAGACTCTGCTGTCACACAAGGAACCTGGAATAACAAAATCCAGGCAGAGCAAATACAGAGTTTCTGCCTTTGTTTGAAGTGCTGAAGAAGTACAGGTCAGAGCTATAAACAGGGAAGGGAGGAAGGATAAAACATTTCTGTCATTCCTTCAGGAGCTGTTCTAATCAGGAAAACTTGAGTAACTTGAAAATTCTGTGCATTTTTCTCTTTTCTCTAAGCATACAGGCTCTTACTAGGTAGGCCAGAGACTTTTAATATCCAGCAGCAAATCAGGAATCCTGTGAGATTAGCAGTTGCATTCAGATAATATCTTTACCTTTTCTCTCCCTTTTCTAATTCATAGTAGTCTGCTTTCCAAAGCACTGCTACAGACATACTGGATATGGCACAGAGTCTGACAGACCCTGCTCATACACAGCAAAACTCCTTAACCGGGTTTCCAGGTCTCAGATAAATTCCTCCTAAGCTTCCCTATTTCCATGTTTTGCCACTTCCAAGCTCACACACAGCCCTCATGTGAAGGAAGCTAAAGCCAATTGTAGTCCTTTTCTGGCATGGACATGGGGCATAGCTGTGCCTCTGTGTTATGCTACTCTCTCTTCAAACAACATACTTGGTGAGAAGCCACCCTACCTCAGCTGTATAATGATTGGGAAATGCTCCTCTCTCCTCTTACAGGCGCACTCGGGCTGTATCCTAAGGCTTTTTCCATGCTGTGAATGAAGCACCAGATGACATGAGCACCCAACCTCAAAAGGAAGTGATCTGTGAGAATAACAGAAAATAACAGAAAGTTTCCTGTGGGCAAGTCTAGATAATTTTTGCTTAAAACTCAAGATTTCTAATTTATAACACTTACAAAATGGAAAAATTAAGTTTATTTTATTAAGTGCCTGTTTTGAAGCAATTGAATTACTTGCTTCTACAACATGCATACAAAGTTTTTTTCTTTTTTTTTTCTCTTATTATGCATCCTCTCCCCATCAAGGCACAGAGTTGACAAGGTTCTTTAATAACCTGGATTCCTGGGGAAAATCAGTGCATCTCAGCAGTGCCTTCACTTCTCATTTCCCCAGCACCACCACAAAGTCTGAGAATAGTGTTAGGAACTCAACAGAGGTTTGGAGGTTGGCTGCCCTTACAGCCTGAGTTTTAGGACAGCAGGATAGTGCTCACATGGTTGATCTTCCAGTGTTGCAGATAAAATGATGCTCTCCTGAATGAATTGCTGAGCCAGTGGGCTAGTGATTTCAACTCAATCAAAGTCAAATGAAACTTCTTGCCAGCAACAGGAAAAGTCATGAAGATATATATTTTCACAATGTGCTATTCCATTCTGATGAACAATCCATCAATCTCTTGTTACAGTCCTTTCCATAATCTCCCCCAAAACCTGATATACTTCTGAGAATTTGCAGAAGAAAAGCTCCAGCTTTTATACAATCAAAGCAATATCCCAAAACACTTCCAGCTTGAACCTTTCTCAATTACTGCTGTGGAGTGTTGCGTGGAGGGAAGGCTCTAATAAGCTGGGCCAGACCATTTTGGTTTATAAAGGTCAATGCCATCACCTTGAATCCTACCCAAGAGACCACTGGGAATTGCTGTGGTTTGTGGCACATTGTTGTTAAATGTTCCCTGCCTTTGATAAGTGGGATAGCTCGCGCTGTTAAATTCCCTCCTGAAACAGCTGCAAGTAGAATGCATTGCACTTGTCTGATCTCAGGGTAACACGGATAAGCAGAAGAGGATGCATGCCTGAAACAAAAGGTTATGCACACATGAACAAACACAGAGGCAAACCCCACAATTTTCAGCACAAAATCTTTCTCAGGAATTCAGTTTCTCATATACTACAGGTATACTTACCTTGATGACTGCAGACCCCTCAAGTCCTGCGAATCTGATGGCAGCTAATACTTTTATACAACTGATTATTAATGTAGAAAAATTTCTAGAGATTCTATGTAGAGCATGGTGATCTCACTAAAGATTGCTTTATGAATTGGGTCATTTGTTCACATAGAAATAGCTATAATAGGGACATTGAGAGGCACACCTTCTCCCCACTGCAGACACTGTAATCCTATCTCCTAAGTAACCTCTGCAGTCTCCTCGTGTTCGTTTGAATGAGTGAAACAGAGTGAAGCTTTGAGCTGACCTCTCCACAGAGACCTTCGAATGGATAAATCTACTGACCTTTGAGCTTTTGCAGTATAAAAAAGCAGCAAAGTCACTTCAAAGCAAGTTCCAGCTAGTACTACAAAGAATCACTGGCTTGTCAAAAATACTTTTAGATCAGCTAGGTCTGACATTTCCAGTAAAATCATGTTAGACATGTTTTACTCATGTTTTCACTCAATGTTATGCAGAGCTCCCTGACTGACAATACAGATGCAGTTTTTGATCCTTGTCCAAACACATGACTCCTCAATAATCTCTATCCTCTGCCCCAGAAAAGATATCTATTGACAGCAGCTATTTAGTTTGCAGCCATCAACATTCAGCAATGTGAGTGGAGGCCTCACCAGACCTTCTGTGAGTCTATTTGTCTCCGTGCCTCCAGGGACAGTGACAACTCCCAGCACCAACACAAAAGCAGTGACAAGGAGCCATCCAGGAAGAGTCAAAATCCAGACTTCCCATCAAAATGTTGCTGCCATCTCCATGGTGTCCAAATGCCAATGATGAAGCCATTTGAATGGTGAAGCAGAGTATTCACAGCAAGGGAAACTCAGTTTCACTTGTGCTGGTGCCAGATCTTATGACCTAACCTATTTGTATCAAAAAAAACTGTGCTTTATTTTACTCTGCCAGTACACTCATTTTCCACCACCCCTCCCCAGTTTTCCCCACAAATCCTTAAACTAAGACTTCACAACTTTGTTGTTCCTTAGGTGGTCATGCTTTGCCATGTGCATAAGATGTTCACACCAGGAACTTCAGTTTCTTCCTCTTGTGACATCATTTGTGACTCATCTATAAAGCAGCATGACAGCTGAATAAAATCAGGGCAAAAGACCTTTAAAAGCCCTTGTGTCCACAGTGAGAGAGAAAAGATCTCCATAACTATTTACCAGGTTTTCCACAGAGAAATCAATGACTACCCACCCTCCTTCAGATTTCTGAATACCAGCTTTTTACAGCACATATGCTTTTTGTTGGATCTTATACAGACAGCAAGGTACTAGGTAACAAAGGAATTACATTTATTGCAGCATAACAATGATACCAGAAAACTACTAAGATGGTTATTAAAGTACTATGCTTATCACGCTACCACGCCATGTAAAAATCCTACAGGAATCTCAGGAATTCTCAGTATGAAATCAGCATGGTCAAACAGCTGTTTCTCATGACACTTTGAGTAAGCCTGGTATTATCTGGGTATTTAGTTGCTTCAGATTGGCTAGGAAGTGAATATATTTTTTTTTCACCTAAATATTTCTTGCATACTTAAAAACTTTTTTCATGGGCTTATATAAACTAAATTAATGACTCTGATCTGAACATGACTGTCAAATGCTAAACAAGATGAATATAACTTTTTTCATTGTTACAGAAAAAAAATTCAGCTGTTCCCTATCTTTAATAATAGTAATATGTGACATTAGAGGAAGTCTTCATAAATACATGCAAACCTTATTTACATAACAAAATGCCTGATACCAAATAATTTAATAGGTATTTTACCAAATACCAAAAAAAAATCCTCATATTTTATATAAATACTTACCTTTAGACACTTCTCCCTGCCCATCCCTCTGATGTGATGTGAGATTGAGACATCCATTAAAAATACACCAGACCTTCACACAGAGTGGAACTGACATCCTGGTGCAAGAAGAATGTTAGCTTGGATAAGTGATACTGAGAAGCCCCACAACAAATCTATCACTCTAGGTGTGAGATTCAATATTGTTCCCTGAATAGGCAGTAATATCTTCCTGACACTTGACTCTGCTTGATACAGTTATGAAGGAAAAAAAACCCAGAGAAATCAGGGAAAGCAAGAGTTAATGCCACTGGGCATAGCCTATTAAATGAGAAAAAAATCAAAGAGCAGTACAATTCTTAATTAAAACAGTAGAACGGAGAGAGGGAAAGAAGATGGAGTTAGAGAAACTGGAGATACCACTATAAGGGTGAGTGAAGAATCCATCAGGATTTACCAGGCTGTTGTGCTAGAGAGGCTTATATTGCCTTGAAAATACCTTAACCAATGAACATTCATGAAAGTATATTAACAGAGGTCAAAAAGAGCATAAACAGTTCTCAGTAACTGTTTTGAGAGTTAAAATGAAAATTCAGTGTTCATTTTCTATAATATTCCTGCACAGTAGATATTAGCTTGGCCAAGTATTTTCACAAACACTTTTCATGGACCAGGAAAAACATCTTCACTCTCGTACCCTCCTGCAAAGTAGAGCCTGTGCATTCCTGCACAGATAATGCTTTGTGGGGTCAGCACCATTTTCATTCACATACTCAGAGTCACACTGCTCTCCTGCATCTGTGACAAATGCCTGAGCAAATCAGTGGTAAAATGATGTGTCTTATTACCCACTCCCCAAATCACTTAATCATAGGAAGCGTGATGCACTTTGAAAGGTTGCCTCAATACACATTTTGAGTGTCTTTCAGACGTGGTACATAAAAGGCATTTGAAAGAGACTGTCAATAGTGTTTTAGCCATCAAGAAAAAACAATATTGTAATTGTGTACTACTTACTCTTTAGCACTTATTGAGCAAAATCAGACTCTTACAGCTTTTCTTACATTGCAAACCAAGCAGCCAACTTGCAATCTATAGGCATGGATATATCCATATATCCATGTGGGAAGTGTGTAAAAGCTAAACTGAAAATTTACAGTCAGTCAAAACCATAGCTGAGAAAACAAAACGCTGAAAGAATAGTGACTAACATAAGGTTATGAAAAAGTAAATTCAGGGCTAATGCAATACCTCCTTGAAGTACTGTGTAACCTAAAGTAAGATAAAGACTTATAAAAAAAGAAGGAGATAAGGCAAGAAGCTGGACAAATAATCAAGTAATATTTCTGGAAGTTGTTGGTTTTGAGGAGCAGTATGAAGCCAGATGAAAATGTAGGAAGTGCTGGAAACATGAAAAACTTCATATGTTAAGAGAAATAGGATGGTGCAAAGTAGCCAAAACAGAGAGAAGAAGTCTGGGATGATGAGGGGATGGTTTTATTTTAATTGAAAGTTAAAGACCTACAAATTATGATGGGCTGCATTTCAGGTGGTTGCTGGTGCTGAAGGAGGCAGAGGTGGACATGGATCACAGTAGTTGTCATCTCTGAGTCCTCAAACTGAAATTTGGCTTGTTTCTGCTTTCCTACTCAGGGAACTTTTCTTTGTCCTGTTCCATATCTTTGTTTTTCAGCATGTTATCCTCCTCAATACTCCAGACCCAAAGCTAAGGGAGCTAAAATGTGAAGGCATTGCCTGCCTTGCCTGTTCAGCAAATTGATCACCAGGTCTGCTATCCCAACATCATTTCCTTTCCTCAAAGCCAAGATGCCTCACTGGAATTAACCCCTTATTGTAATATTGTAAGCACTCCAATAGCACGCCAAAAAGTAGATGGAACATATAATATTCATAAAAGTTATTACAGGCATTCCCACATCCCTCACAGAGGGAAACAGAAGGAGTTGAAGGAGAAGGAGACTAAGCAGCATGGATAAACAGCACATCCTTAGATTATGGGAACGGCAGGAAGGGTATAAAAAAAGGTAGCAGATAGATGTTTATTCTACCCTCTAGCAGCAGTGTGCAGCCAGATTAAGGCTGCACTATTTCTTTGCATTCTGGCCAAGGATTCACGCCTTTCTGCACAGCAGAGGATGGCAGCAGCCAGGGTGTAGGCAGAAGAACTTGCCATTTCTCAAAAATCAGGGTTAGCCTTTGCATTAATTAAGGCATCAGGCTCCACTATCATCCTCCATCCTTATTACTATCCTTGGATTTTAGGCTATATTTAAAATCATGCCATTTCAGAATCCTTTATGAATAAATATGAGTGTCAAGACCTGTGTGCATCTCTTATGCACACAAGACAGTAGAGTACATCACGTACTCACAGAATCTTATTAAATTTCTCTGAGACACATAATCCTGTGAACCTCATCTGTAAACACAGACAGCAGTTGTACTTAATTTCTCTCCTCTATCCTTCACAATTTCCCTCCAACTATCTCCTTCTTAGTCACTAACTGAGAACTGAGCAGGAATTAAGCACTCACATAAGTATGTGGATAGGGTACCTGAAGATATGTGTTAGGGAAAGGAGAAAATCTTCATCGGAGAGTAAATACAGTGCATTGAATACTTGCCAGTTATGTGAAGGTATCTGAGTATTAAAAATTAATGCAGAACACTGAAAGCAGGATAAGAGGCCTTATTTGGGTTGAGTGTTCTCTATTTTTAAGAATTTTTAAAAATAATTATTTTAGCAATAACATAGAAATGAAATGGTTAAGTATTCAGTTTGATTTTTCACCCTTCACAGTTGACCTGTTAGCAGAGTATCACCAACATGGGACATTTCTGCCCTTGGATGATTCCCAGTGGCAGGCACAGCATGGTCCAGAGTAACCTCTGCAACCCCATGGATGAACCAGAGATAGTCAGGCAGAGGAGCATTCAGAGTTGGAAAGAAAATTAAGTTTTGGAATTGCTGTGGCTTGTGCCTTGATCATCTGCATTGGTGTTTGTATTGCGTAGGGAAGACAAGTGTCATAAATGCAGTTCATGGACAAAAGGCTGCAGCAGCCCAGCTCAGAGACCCCAAGAGAGATGCATGGTCTGAAGGATCAGGTCCCAAGTCTTTGGTGCTGAGTGAGAAAACCATCAAAGTCAGAGCCTCCTGCCCTGGTTAACAGATACTGTGTAAACAGAAAAAAAAAAATTAGCAGGCTAAGCTTGTTTTATTATCGTCTCAAACCTGATACACAAGAGGGATTCAGGCCAAATTTGGCTAGACATTCAGGACATGTTTGAACTTAAAGACATGTATTGTCCTGTCACGACAAGGCACACTATCGCTCTTGAATTAAGGTGCATGCTTCAGTATCCCAGAGAATATAGAAAGTAACCTAAACCTACCTCTCCGTGGGAGCCACGCTTGAGTTTGCCACGTGAATGAGAGTGCTCGTTGTAGTTATTTGCAGAACATGAACTTTGGTCTTTTGAGGGAGGTGATGATATCTGGAATTATAACAGCTCAGAAGCAGATCCTGATATTTTGCAGCTCAGGCTGATCGTTCTAATTGTTATTGATTAATAATGAATATTGCGCCTTTGTATCCAAGAGAGACAGGAGAAAAAGACTCACATTTTTTTCTGCAGGGCTGTATGATCTGCTGCTTCACAATATGCATCTCTTCCAGGGCATGGTTATAGGGTAAGGAAAATCAAAATACATTCTTTTTATTAGTTAGCAGTAATGACCTTTTATTTTTGATTATTTGTGCATTAACAGCACGGAATGGAGATGTGCTATGTAAGGAAGTTATTCTTTGCTAATTTGAAGCTTTTAAAATACACAGCACACTATCTATTATGTATCATGCATTACAATTACAACAACAGTTTAATTAATCACCAGCACCCTGTTTTGTATCAGTCTGCTGCTGAATTCTGGGTAATGGTGTTGTTTACCATTTAGCAAGTAGCAACATTTCACTCTGTTTCACTACATTAAACTGCTCAAATAAAGCAAACGGATATTGGAAAGAGTTGGCCATCTGCCTTTATTTTCTTTTACTTTTGTTAAGGAAAGAGAAAAAAAAAATAAACCCCACCACAGCCTCTGAAAGGAAAAAGAGCACAGCCATGAAACTGATAGTGACAAAAAACACCCTTTTTTATCAGGTCAAAATCTCATCTAAATGCAGTTCTGATGAATGGTAAAAAGCTTGCTTTGTGGATTTGGAGTGCGTCTCAAGACCAGCAATGAAGTCTAATGATTATTTAATGGTGCCGCACTTGAAGCAGGATTATGTGAGACTCTCTTCCCCGTTAAGAGTTTGATGAATAGGTTTTGTGACAGCCATTTAGGAATAAACAAGAATTCATCAGTCTGCATAAGAAGAAGCCAGTTTATAGATTAAGTTTCTTGAGGTAATTCATGAGGTCAGTCCCATTTAGATGTAGACTATTAGGGCTCAGCTTTTGAGAGCGGCCATACAAGGGAGTTACTCCAAATGGACCTCTCTAATACAAAGCCCCCTTTCAGAGGGAAGCCTGAAATTTTTATGACCCTGCTGCTAGGAAGCACATCAACTTGTCACTGTGAAGATCTGCTGGGGCAAGACCTCATCACTCTATTAAAGAGCTCTGTGACCCTATTGATTTGAAGTATTTAAAGCAGGGGTGAAGTTCAAAGCAATTTCTTTTCTATACTATTACTCAGCCTCTCTGTGTCTTGGCTCTAAAACATCTGCTGTCAGTTCCTCTCTGGTGTCTGACTCTGGAATCTGTCACTGGAGAACAGAGTAGTTTTATTTAGAATAAATTGGATTCCTTTTCAGTTTTCAACATTTCGTATTGTGATCAATGGTTTACACTCCTTCATGTGCCAGGAGACTTAACTGCCACTGTACCCTTTCATGTCTCCTCATGACTCAGCCAGGGCCTGCTCCTGAGGCTCTATAATCAATTCTTTCCATTCTAACAGGTTAGCTGCCACAGGTATTTCTAATTGGCTAATCATTAAAGTAATAAACTTTTACATTTGGGAAAAAAAATTTTTAAAAAAAGTGGGGGGGAGGTGGTGCAAAAACTCCCTGAATGCCGTTTTGGAAACAAAACCTTCACCACAGGTTCTTTTATGCTTATTTGCTTGGAGGGAAAAAGAAAAAAAAAGATGCTGGGTAAACAACTCCATTTTTTTAAAATGTCAGCAAGTAAACATCATAGCTTGATCAATTCATCATTTCTTCTATGAGCTTGTTGGGTTCTTGGAGGGGCTTCTTCAGAACAGTGCAGGCTCCTCTACTTCTCTGCACAAGCTGGAGGCACCAGGGTGCCTTCTCAATGCTTAATAGTACATCAGGCTGGGTGTATTTATTAAAGTCGTGGTTTCTGACACCAGGCTAGTTATTAAAGGCTGTTGAGAGGACAAGATAAATATTCAGTTTTATGATGTCAGACAAAACGACTGAGATAAAGGAATGAACAATGGGATGGAAATGGTAATGAAATGGTTACAAAAATATTTAAGATAATGATGCATAGCAACAGAGAGAAATTAGGTAGGGAAGATAATTATGTACAGCATTACATAGAGCAAACCTATCTGTTATCTTCATCAAGGGAACTAACTTGTGATGGGGTGAAAAATGCACTTTCTCTCAGGGGCTGCTTTGTCAAATAGCTGTCATGTTCATATCCTACCTGTAATATTTAGATACATTTTATCACATATTCTAACAAATTGCCTAATATAACTAAGATAAAAGGGACGTATTCTACCAGACAGAAATGTAGCCATTGTTTTCAGCTGATTAGTGCTGATTTACATTGCCTATGACTCTGCCCCATAATATATGTTTCATCATTATATTAGTGCTGTCGTTTTACACAAAACTTCTTTTAAAAATGAATGTGTTTCTGGGGGGATGAATTATGTTTATTGCAAGATGGGAACTGCAAGGTTTATTCAGCAGTATCTTTAAAAATCTAGCAGACTGCAGATGGATGTACCTATTGCTTGTCAATCAAAATACATGTCCTTTGCAGCACTGTATTTTCTTTAGTCAGCAAGGAAATCATGTTAGTGCTGTCTAAGGTCAACAGTAAATCCACTAGTAGGATCCCTGACTGAGAATTTTCAATAAATGCAGCACCAAAGATAAGGAAGGAAGATAATAGTTTGTATTCTGCTCCTCTAAGGGAAGGGGTGATAAACAAAATTCTAAACCATTCCTTCTATTTTTCCTTTTTTTTTTTTAAGAAAAAAGGAACTGGTAGGAGTCACTGCAAGAGTACACTTTAACAAGCTGATATCATCTTGAGTTCATGATGCTGAATATGTTGGCATTTATGGCGTGTTCTCCCAGGACACATTTCAAAATGAAACTGAAACTTGATGGACCAACTGTACTCCATTAAAAAAATTATAAAAAGCCTTTTTTTCCCCCCCAGCCTAAAGAAACAGAGAGCTTCAAAACAGTTTCTTGCCATATAAATCTACATGTTGGAGGTGAGTCCAAATGCAACAAATCAAAGAGGTTTTTTCTCATCTTTTATTTTGGATTATGAATGATACAAGAATTTATAGAGCATGCAAATTTACTACCGTGTTAATCGGCCCCCCTGTTTACTTCTGGCAACATATGTTATATCCAGAATCACTAGGAAGCAGCAGAATTTTTAGGGATGGAGGGGGAGGCAATTAAAGAATTAGGCCTAATTACCGTGAAAAATCTCTGGAAGAAACACACAGAAACCTCGTGCAGAAGAAACACAAAGAGAAGGCAGGGAAATATTCTTTAGCATGACCACGGTTGTAAACTGCAACTCTAATCCAGGCATTTGTAACCAAAAAGCAAACACAATCTGAACTCAATAGCTCTTCTCATATAATTAAATGAAAAGAAACAGAGAAAGAATATGTGTCTGTGTATAAATTTTCTCTCTCACTCTCAGATATTCATGGTCATTTTGTTTTAACAATGCAGCATGTACTGAACCAAATACTCACTAGACAGCAACCCAGCAGCTTGTTTAACATCAGCTCCAGGATGGTGGCAGAACCATTTGGCAGTCACTGGTGAAGGGACAAGAGAAGAAAAGTAGAAATGGCTGCAGGAGAGGTGTTTCAACAAGGAATTTACCAAAGGCACTCCCAAGGATTCCAGGCTGCATGACAGCAGTTTGATAGAAAATGTAGAAAATGTCTAATTTAAAGTGTTTCTTGCAGACGTGTAAAACCAGACTGGTAAAGTGTTTACCCTTTGGTAAACAAAGAAGTCAATTAATTGAAATTTGTGATTGTCACAAGAGAAAAAAATGTGTTTTGGGAGAAAGTAAATACATGTCCCAAACCTTTATGCTTCTGCTCTTCAGTGAGCCAGGTTCACAGCTGAACCTGCATCCACCATGTCTTCTCCTGAAAAGAAAGTGAGATATCAGTTGCTATGAGAAGTGCAGTAAGAGTGCAAGGATGAGGTAGCCAAAGGGCTGGATGCACAAAGCATCACAGTGAAATTTCATAGTCAAAACCTTAATAAATTCAATTTCTTGGAGAAAAAAAACAACAACTTTTCATGGGGAAACATGATAACCAGCTCTACAATTTTCTGTTCCTGTAACAAGATGGAGATGTGTTGAAGGAAGCAGAGTAGGATCAGGCTGTAGGACCAAGAGCAAATATTAGGCTTTTAGCATCAGCAGCTGTGACCAGACAGCAGGCCACTGGAAGATGTTTGCAGTGGTGGAAAAAATGTATGGGGGCAACAGGCCTAAGCTTTGCTAAAAGTATTCAGTAATTCAGTAACTCTTCAGATACAGAAATCACTGTCTGAATTTGACTTCTGTAAAGCTATGTATGACAGTGGGGGTCTACCAGGGTAGAATATTTCCAGGTGTGGTTAGGTCTGTGTGTCTCCACAGGAAGATCCTGAACCCACCATCTTGGGCAGGTAGATAACAGGTATGTCAGCCTCACTTCAGCCTGCACATGTTAGAATGAATTCATGGCCCAGCTTCTTAAATTGTTATATATCCTAAATATTGATCTCCTTTATCTGTATGTTGCCATATCCATCTTTGTCTTTAATCATTCTTCCTCTACAGGTGGGTTATCATTTTTCCAATGCGTGTGTATTATGAGCTTTGCCACCAACAGAGATAATATCTCCCCATTCTAGGTTGTTCAGTGTGAGTCCTTCCCATGCTGAAGTATTATTAATCATGTTGTCATCACTTAAATAAATAATAATCAGCAACAATTATTTCTATTTTCACAAAGCCACTAAAATAATAAAAAGCAAATCTGATATTAATTATTAATAAATATTCAGGGGACATGTGTTAGGATTTAATTTCTATTTTTTATCTGTATTACAGTGTCATCTAGAGGTTCTGGATAAGAAGAGGGTACCTCTGTTTTAGGTACTGCAGAAATTCCAGTTTAAATTACCTAGCAAGTCAAAGAAGAAGGAATGAAGGGGAGAGGAGGAGCTAGAACCAGAAATCAGACCCTCCATCCCTGTTCAGCTCCAATGGCCATGCAGAAATGGAGCCCGGCAAGAGAGGGACCCATACAGACCTACCCTATCCTGTTCTTCCTGTTCTTCCAAGTAGGAGCCCAGCAGGAGCACACAGGACACAAACCTCTGTCCCCAGCCCAGCTGGGCCACAAAGCAGCCACACTGCAGACAGCCCCAACTTTGCACTGCTGACAGTCTCTTCTTCTCCTACCACATTTACAGTGGTAAATCTCATCTGCTTTGAAGATGTGTCTTTTCCCTCTCTTGCTCCTTTGCATCCCAGGAAGCAAGCTATACAGTGGAGAAGACAAACCTCCCCTCAGCCCAGATCAAGTAATTTTCTATATGGTTTCTTGCAGATGCTGCCACACGTGTCTGTCTGTACCTGTCTCTGCTTGTGCTTTTCTCCCTTTCTTTGCTAGCAACTTCTAAACCTATTTCCCATATTCAGCTGCGTTTGGCAGGGAGGCTGAGGTTTAAAAAAATTATATTTCTATGAGAATTTTGAAGAAGAAACCTCACCCTAACTTTACTCAGGAGGCAGAAGGCAGCTGAGACGTGCCTTCACCTCAGGGTTTGCAAGGCAAACGTGATTTGCCTAACGCAACATGTAAGGGGCAAACAAATGAGATGGACGAGAAGAATGCAGAACACTAGAGTGGTTTAGGTAGAGTGGTAGAGGATTTAGGGGGTGCAAATGTCTAGGCAACCATCTCCTTTGGTCCTGCTACTCAGAGAGTGATTTGTTTTATGGAGGACCAATATGATTTGTATGTGTTGTGCCTAAATGCAACTGGGTGTCTTACAACTCACTGTTGTAAAAATATGCAAAAGTAAATAAAGAGGAAATGCTTCTGAAAAAGCTTCTGCACTTGTCCACCAGCTGTAGAAGCAGAAGATGATGCAGAATCAGTGTCTTCAGACTGATCTTTCATCAGCAGGGAGCAGTGCCTGGGAACAGCAAATGAATTTAGTCTTTGGTGATGTCCAAACCGAGTGTGATGTAGAGGGCAGAGCCTGGGTTCTGCTCTCTTAATCTGAGAGAGGAAAGGTCTGCAGCACAGCCAGTTCCCCTGACATAAGGTGAGAGTTCTCCAAGGTGGTCCTGTGTAGTCTAAGCCTGTAGGGCTTATCTAGCAACCTGTGCTGTAATCACTGATGGATTCAGGAAGATTTATTTCACTTTGGTGCTGGAGACACTTGAATGATACAGAAAATGCACAAACAGCTCCTTAGAAACTTTGCCTCCTTCTTCCTAAGGCATGGAAATGTCACTATTTGAGATTTTCCCCATCTGTGGTTTCTGTGGTTTGAAAGTACTGGTGCATCTGTAGAAGGAGAACAAGCTGCTGCAGCACTTGGTCTCCCAGCAGAAATGAGCCAAGATGCCACAAGCGTGTACTGAGTTGGACTCTGTGCCCTGTGATCCACAACAGGTCAATTGGCCTAAAAGGTCTGGGTTGTCTGGCCTGGATTTTTGCCACAAAAGTCCCAGGCCAGACTATACTGCCAGGATTTGCAGGCGGTTTGCAGAGCTGCCTTTTCCAAATATAACAGGAAGATGGCACAATCCTTTCCCACTTTTGGAGAGATGCAGGAATGCTTGCACTATACTCATTATCTTGTTGAAAAAGAGGCTGGAAATTCACTGGCATGGCAGTGCAGATTAAAATGTTATCACATTTACTGCACAGCATTTCCAGATGCAGTCAGAGGGCATTTCTCTGGGCGACAGACGGTGAAGTCAGAGCCAGTCTGAGGAGGAGAGCAGCAGAGACAAATCCTTGAGATAATTTGGAATAGCATTTGCAGACAAGACAAATGAATGCCCCACAGCTGGACAGGCTGTTGTAAGTCCTAACCATGTACCTCACATTTTTTTTTCTCTTCACAGTATTCTTACAAGATGGGAAAATTGAAGGCAAAACAAAGATTTCTCTACTCTGTACAGTAATAGTAATAAAATATAATGTGATAAATTCTGTTCTCAATAAGTGCAATTCCATACTGTGGATTATTTAGCAAAATCTTCACAAATACAACCCTAATATAAACCTTAAAACTTTGCACTTGTTTGCATGATAGCATGTAGTACCTCACCTTTCCTGAAGTGTTATGCTTAGTACTATTTGTTTGCATTGAGCATTATCACTACATATGGCTCCGCTTCACATATGTGATAATAAATACTGAATAAATCACAGATAATATTCACAGACTTGTGTGGACAAACTTGTTATTTTAGGAAAATCAGAAAGTGACTAAATTGCCTTTCATTTGATGGAATTTTGTTTGTTGAGCAAGAAGAGAGAAGCTGCCTTCTGAGCAATTATTGCCACAGCCAGGCATGCTTTCAGCCTGAGAAAGCTGTGCTTAGCACTCAGTTACACAGCTTCTCAGTTACAAATCTTTGTTTTGAGGGAAGATAAGTATGAGAGTTTTCAGTGATAACATGAATGTTAAAATTTGTTGGTTTAGGCCCCATATCTGCTTATTTTTGTTGATATTTGCAAATTCATTGCTCTGCTTCTTCAGTTCTTCTATCTTTTCAGTTCCATCCCAATTCACTTGACTCCTGTGCCTAAAGCCACCCCAACACTTCACTGCAGCTGTACAGTGTACTGCACACCCTCCCTCTACATTGTATTGCATCAGTTTTTAGTGGGGGAAATCTCACAAGCAATACCTCCCCTCTACTTTCTTCCTCTTCTTTTCCTTTGACAATGTATGGAGGCTCTTATTTTACCTACAGATCTCCTTCAAACCTTCTACTTAATGCAATAACAGCATCTCCTCACCTGCCCTCCATTACATATGCTATCCATCATATCCTTCATTTTCTTGTGAGAACTTCAACTTTCCCTCTGGTGCCTCTTTGGTCTCTTCCATCTTGCATGTTTATGGGATAATATTATTTTTCCATCTTTTACTAAAACCACCCACATTTTCCTCCTTCGCTACTATTCCATTTATCTATCTCTGAACTTATTTGATGCACAATGTGCTACTGCTCTTCAGAGAGCCTCTCCTCCATTGTCAAAGTCATTTCTCTTCACTGGCTTAAGCCATCTTGTCTTGGTGAACTGTTCCCAGTGAAAATCCTCAACAACATTTTCCAAACAACTCTCACCCTCTTCGTCCCACTTTTGTGAATGAAACCTTTTCCAGAATAATATGTCCACACTCAGAAATTTCCTGAAGCCTTGTGTTGTTCTATAGTGCAGCAGTGCCTGAGGTGGTACAGCCTGCTAGCAGAGATAGTGAAGATTTGTACATGGTGGCCTCAAAGATAATGCAATGTTTTCTTTCTTAACTTCCTCAGCTCTGTTGATACAACGTACTCTTTAGAAGCTCTGTGTTATCTTCTTTCAGGTTGCAAAGCAGCAGAGCCAAGCGATGAGTGGCACTCAGGCCACCTTTCCTTCTCTTTTCCTCTAAACTCACTTCTCTTTCTTTGCCATTCTATTCCGAGCTCTGACCATCTGTGCAAATTATAGGTCTGTTTCTGTGGTGCATCCTTGTGAGAAGTCATGGTCAAAGAAGGTAAAGCATAGGTTATCATTTCCCCTGTCCCAAGTCTTCCTCACAGCCTTCTGTCTATCCCATGCATAATCCAGTGTTTGGCTCAGCTTTCTTCCAGACACCAACATCTGGCCTATATTTAAAGTCTGCGGAGTCTCTCTGTAGAACATCCTTCAGACAGAGCTCTAGCAATCCTAACAAATTTCTAAAGCTGTTGCCCAAATCACAATAAAGCTTTTGGTATTTTCACTGGAATTGAGAGATGTAATAATCTATTAATACTATATGAAGTCAAAATGCTTCTGTAAGATTATATTTTCACCCCACTGCTCCAAAAACATCATCTCACTCTCTGCATCTCCCCTTCTGATCTCAAGTAATGCCAGTCTGCACTGTACACTTACTAGGGTTTCAAACAGGATCCTCCAAAACTTGTATGATGTCAGAGATGGTGAGTTTTTGGATTCAGAGAAAGGTGAAGGCTGCCTCTCTGGTACATACTAGATATGCACATTGCTCTCCTTCAAAATCTTTAAAATCTGCAATGCTTCTACCAAAAAAAAATCCTTACAATAGGAAGGTCCTGGGTCTAAATTCACAAGTTAAAGACCTTCATTACTGTTTTAAGGACTCAAATGCAAAATATGAATCCTTAAAAATTTTTTATTAATCCTAGAAGATCCAGAACTTTGTGTTTTCTCCATAAATCTATTCCACAGGTGTCTGGGAAAGTCTTCCTCACTGGGTATATAAAAATTGTGTATTATCACAGAAGAGCTGAGTAGAGTAGAGTGTGCTTTATACCAGAGTCCACTGGGATGCTCAGACCTGCAAAGCCTGAACTGCTGTGACCATCAAAAAGATAAACTAAAAGAAGAGCTGGGGGTAGTTTATTTTCTTTGAACCAAAAAGCAAGTCAATGAACTTAGGACACAGAAGACCCAGGGTCAAAGTTTCACTTTACCTAAGACAATCTAGGTAAATTAACTTTTCTTCTGTAAGAATTTAAACTTTGTTCGTCTAGGACCAAATGAATATTTGGCAGGGTCATGCAGGTGAAACAGTTTTAACAGAAAAATCTAAGGAAGTACTTCTCTGGGTTACCATATTGCTCAACAATTTGAGAAGTGTCTGATGTTATAAGTCTGGAAAAGGCACACAAATATGGATGCCTAACAGTTCAGGTGAGACTGGAATTGGATGGTGACTTCCCAACTATGTTTTTCACCACATCAGCAAGCATGAATTTCATCTGCGAAGCCATATATTTCACTTTTATAGTGGTTTTCATAAATAATTAATTTAAATTGAAGTTCAGAACAGAAAGGTCAATGGGAGTATATGCACAGGTATAGAAAGGAGAAATATTTTATCTCACATTATTCTTGTAAGGCTAATAATAACACAAAGGGCTGAGGTGAAAACCTTCCTAAAAGCTCTCATAGGTGGTGTTTGCAGCCAAAGGGGCTTTCTGGTGGACCCACAGATGGTCATATAATTTCACTATAGTAGATTTAATTCATTGTGTCCTATTTCTGTTTCCATACTGTCTATAAATGATCTATGAGGCTCTTGAACATTCTTGCTCTGTGTAGGGATTTGTGAGATAGTAATTTTAAATTAATGCTCAGCTTGGAGCTGATTTCCCTGTACTCAAGAGCAAGATTTTCATTCTTTCTTATCTGGAGTTCTAGTTGAGGAGGAATATGTAGGAAGGATTTCTGCTGCCTGACTGGATGAGTTTAACCTTTGAGTAGGCTTTTTTTAGCCTACTTTACTCAAACTCTTGACGTGGAAAAATTAGAAGTTCATGTGCAAAATATAGTCTTTACTCAAATTGTCTGTCTTTTCTAGGCAAGAGTTTCTTCCACTAAAATCATAGTCAAGAGTATCTGCAGAAAAATAAATACAGAAAAATCACAGTGAAGTTGTTTTTGAAAAAGTTTCCAAAAATACTGCATTTATAAGTCTACACTCTTAAAAAACGGTTTAATCAGGTTCCTGGTATTGTACCCAGTGTTACACTGCTACAGCAGAAGCACAAAAAGTGGTGGCAGAGATGGACACAGGAGGAGTGCTGGTGACAGCAACAGATAATCTCTAATGTTTGACACAGACCTTAATTTTTAAATGACTTTTTACATAGTGAAAAATGCATCTTATAGAGACAGTGTTTTTACATAAACATTTGCAATGTTTATCCAACATCCACTTCTTTAAGGGGCCTAATAATATCAGAGGTTTAAATATTGAACTTTCATATTTGCGTGCCGTACCTATTGTTAACACTGTATTTAATCAGTGATAAGATGCATTTTTACACTTATTTCACTAGGATTATTTTAACTTCTCTCTCTGCATGCTGGCTCTCTTCTGAGCGCCTTTGTTTCTACTCTTACCCTTCAACCCATATCGTGCATGTCCTTTTGAAGCAAGTTGCCTTCATGTACCACATTTTCTTTGCATTGCAGCACTGTCTTGAATGACGTGAATTGGCTTATTTATACATTAAACCAGTAAGTATTTATACATTAAAGCTGTAAGATGAGCTCTAGAAGAGCATTTAATGCCACTAATAGGCTTTCAGTCCACACAACCAGACTAATCCAGGGCAATACACCTGAAAGATGTATAAAATGGACACAGGCTGAGTATGATCAATTTCCCTCCACAAGACCTCCCCCTCTGAGCCACACTTGTTAGTGAGTGGGAAGAGCCCAGGAGAGAGTCAGATGCCTCAGGGGGGCAGAAACACGAGTAAAGAGATGAAACAAGCGGAAACACACAGGTGATGTTGCACTCAGACTTATTTGCCCTGAAAACACTATGTAGTGTTTAAATTAATAGATATCTCATAGCCTTGAATATTGAGGTTCCATGATGTGCTCAGGACCACTAGTGCAGAATAGCTGTGGAAGGACACAGATGGGCCCAAACCACTCCATGCTGAGGATGTGCAGGTTAATTCCTCTTAGGCATGCTGTGGAAAATAAGCTCAGCCATTTGAAGGGTTTGGCCGATCCTCACAAAATATTTTACAGGTGTGTGTTAATATTTCTCAGTAGTTGTTTTGTATGCTCAGCTCTCTGTCCTGGGAAGTCTGAGTTTATTAGACATCCATTATAATTGACACATTGTTGAAGTAGGGGTGAATAGATGCATTAGACAGATGATCTTAATTGGCTTTCATCCAAAAGAATTAAAATAAAAAGACAGCTGAATTTCATTCACATTTTCAATTAGTAAAACTTCCTTTCATTATTATAATGCCTGCTGAAACAGCAGCCACATCAGGGTGACAAATCCCGTTATCATGCTTTCTTCAATTGTCTTCCAAAAAGGCGTCTATTGAAAGCATTGTCTGAGCATGTGTATAATGCTGACAATCAAGCTCCACTCAGAAAGCTGGGGGAGGGTGTCTGACTGTGATCTATACAGAAATGCATTTCTTTCCCGTGCTGCTGGTTCTTCAGTGCTGTGTGCTTGTGCTGGGGCAATGTGCTCTGACAGGCAATGCGTACTGACAAGATCAATCACTGAGCATTAGTGGAATTCTCATGCTTTCCACCTATTTTTCCTCCCTTTCATTATTGAGCATGATCCTCTGCAGGTGTTATTTGTTTGTCAGGCTGTTACATAGCAAATGTGGAAATAATTTTTTTTTAGGGAGTAGATAACAGCTGAACTCATATTGCAGACAATGGTTTCACACTGAAGTAATAATCGACGAAAACGTGAAAATAATTCTTTAGGCATTAGAGGAAGAAATAAATGGTTTCTAGGAGCAGGGGAGCAAACAAAGGGGCATTAGGAGGCTGATTTTTTAAATCCTTTTTGAGTGGCTAACCAACCTCATGCACTTGTAATAGCATTCCAGATTCTTAGCTTAGCCAACTCACCTAACTTAACCAGAAGAAGTTATATTATTTATTTGTTCCATATGTGACACTGAAAAGAAACATGTGGATAACCAAAAAAATCAGTTCATCTGGGGCTGGTCTTATCCAGTTTTCTTTTGCTGCATTATACGCCAAGACCCATATGTATTGCCTTAGGGTTGTTTTGCTTTTATTTATTTAATTATTTACTTAGTGAATAGTTCCAACTTACATAATTTCCTACATCATCTAACTTTTGATGTCCATGTTCTCTTATATCATCCCACCTGGAACTACACATATGACTCACAACTGTCATATTAGGGGTCGATGCTCAGTTTTCCACGTACAGAAGCTGAAATCCATTAATGTCGAGCATCCTAACACGATGTAGTTGGTCAATGCCAGAAATCCAGTTAACAGACTGAAAACTTGGCACTCTGATGCCACAAAATTTCTGCAAATCACAGCCCCTTCACAGATGAAGGGAATTTTCCAATTAATGTAATTGATACTTTTTATTTATTAAGATTTTTTTGTTCTTTGTCTCACATGCCTGTAAAAGTGCAGCACAACTGGGCCCTGCCAGGCTGGAAGAGTTCCTCACTCCTGGCCCTACCAGTTTCGTTTTCCACTTTTTCATTTGGCTGGCCATCTCTGAAGGATTAATTAATTAATTTAATGTCTGTCAGCATTTGTATTAAGGAAAACCAAGACAATTTTGCTCATGGTCTGGTTTCTGGTAAGTAAGAAAATGTGTTTATTTTTTATTGATGTACTAGAGCTCCTGAAGTTGCTGTAGAGCATTCTTTATAAAGTATGAATGTGAAAAAAAATGAAAGAATAAAACAAAACCAAAAGAATAAAATAAAACCTAAAACTAAACTCACTAAGGAATAATGATGAAAAGAGAACGCAAATCATTTCTCATCCTTCCTACTAGAGATGCATTTTATAGCTAATGCATTTAATGAGTCAACATTGACTTATATTGCCTGAAAGCTCACTGAATTATTGAGTATCTGTGGTATGGATTATATGGAAAAAATAGTTTGAAATGTCTTTTTCCTCTGTGAAAATTTAATTTTATTTATATTCAGCTGCAGTTATTTTCCGAGGTTGTTATTAGATGAGTTCATCTTTCCTGTATATTTTAAAGAGCTAATGCAATTTAGTAAAAAATAGACTTTTTGCAGAAGCTTTAGAAGCTCTGTGGTTTGAAAAACACCTGAGGAAAGCTTAACTGAAAGAAGGACAAAAGAATAAATCAACAACAACAACATTTCTCTGAGACATATGTCTACTAATTTAGCCCGAATAAAGTGTCTGTCGTATACTGGGCTTTTTTTCAGATGGATAAATATTGACTTGGTTTGATTTTTTTTGTGTCCTCTAAATAAATAATAACAATCTGAATATTTAATTTTTTCCCTTGGGTAATAGGAGGGCATGCTGCTGGTGAAGAGAGATGAAGAGAGAACTGCTCCAGGCACAGGTATAGTGCAATCCTTCACTGTGGACCTGTTTATTACATTTTCTACTTCCAGTCTTGGGTGGTAGATTGATTTGGCAGAGATTAGATGGGAGGTAGAAAGGAAAGCTGTCTTGTTAACCATTTCCCATATGATGATTTAACATTGACTTGGCACTATTCTTAAGTGCCCTGCAAGCAGACAGTTTTCCAAAAGAAGTGGTGTCTGCAGCTCATATGCAGAGCTTTTCAATAGCTCTACTTTGCAGATATTTCTCTGAAAACCTGGCCATGGATGACACACCAGCGGGAGCCATGTTAGCAATATCATGCTTGTCAAACACAGCTTTGAGAAATATTATTTATAGGGCTGTCTGGTAAACAAACCCGCTTTGTGAAAAACTTTCAAGTTTCAAAATGTGATTTTGGTCACATCAGAATAAAAATGCGAGCTGTCAAAATTTTTGGGTTTTTGAGGGGGGAAATAAATATCTTGGGGACTAGCCAGGATTGCCAGGATATGCTTCCAGGATGCATGGAAATGCCAGAACTCAGTCTGTGTTTCTTCTGAGTCTGCAAAACACTCTTGATTCAGCAAAAAATAAGCATTTTCTCATGAAAAAACATGTAATCAATGGTTTTTCTACCTTCCTCTGTGATTAGCCATCTAACTGTTTATCCATCCAGTAACCTCTGTACCATGTGCTGTGGTTCTCCATGGTTCCTGCCTGGCTAGTTAAACCTTTCATCTTTGTTACTGTCAATACATCTGGTATTTCTTAAGTGAGCAAGAGCTATTAAACAACATGATTTGCCACCACAGTGAAATACATCACCTTTCTTTAACCATGCTGTCTTTCAGGGCTGTGTGTCCCAAGCTGCATGTGCCTTATGGTGGGCAAAGCAGAAGATTCTGGCTCAGAAACCATAACACATATGTCTCTATAGAAAGACTTGGTTTCACTGGACCACAGCTTAAATTAATGAACTTTGGAGCAGAAAATCTCTATGCATTTGATTACTTGGTCTCCATCTTTCAAACCATGTTCTTGTCTACTGTTATCAGATTCTGAAAAGAAATACTCATTTACTTAGCTTTCATATTCTTAAGTCAGAAGCTGCTCTCATCCTTCAAAGTAGTCTGGTGCACTTTGCAGAAAAAAGGCCTTATGTTGTAAATTCTTCCCTAAAACATCTTTCCATTTGGGCAGTGATTACATATTGTAGAGATAATTCCCGTTCTGAGAGTATGACACAGTGAAGCCTTAATTCCTCTGGTCATTACCACAGTGCAAGTAATCAGCCTGCAGCAGCGAAGACCTAGAGTTGCTGCTGGCATAATGGCAAATTCATATGCATAAGAAGTGATGACAGGAAGGGCGCAGTCACAGCATAAGGGAAATATTAAAAAACCCAAACTTTCATTAGCAGGAATTAATTTGCACGGTCTTGCCAAGCCTACTGCACATGCTTACGAGTTGTGTAAATAAATATCACTGTCCTTCTGCTGTAGCTGTGAAGCTTGGTATAATTTAGGGATGAGCCTGTGGCTATGGGAAGCACTGGGAAGAGATCCCATGTGCTCTGCTCCCCAGCCTGTGCTCTGAGCACCACAGCATGCTGCCTCCCAACAAGGCATGACATGAGACTGTCAGACAGTCTGGCATGGCAGTGTATGAAGGGGGATATCCTAGCTCAGGGCACAGTGACCAGCCAGCACATATGACAGGACAAATCTACAGAAATGGAGAAAAACGCATACCAGGCAGGTGGCTGTATCTCATGTGCCACAGTCAGCGTCACAGAATCAGAGGATGGTTTGGGTTGGTAGGCAGACCTTAGAGGTCATGTAGATCCCAAGCTCCTTTCCATTAGCAGGGGCACCCTTTCAGTAGACCAGGTTGCTCAAAGCCCCATCTAAACTGGTCTTGAACACTTAAAATTACCTTCTCTAAGGAAGGGTTAAAACTTAATCCTTCAACAGCATGCTCTCTTCATAGGCAGTAGAAGGAGCTTGTATGTAAGCCTCTGAGGGGAGCACACACTGCACTCCATTTCCACAAGGCCCCCATGAAGGTGTAGGCATATACCAAGTGCCAGGTGCTCTGCACCTTTTGGAGAGGTGGTCAGACTAAAGGCTCAAGTAAGGCCACCGTGAGCTGCTATCTGTGCTCAAGATCTAATGGGACTTTTGGTCTGAAGACCTTAATGTGGTAAAGCACCTAAAATGTTTCACAGATAAAGGTCTAGACTAGAAATGGAAAGCCTCTCTCCAAAGGAATACTGTACTTGTGGGGCAATGTTCACTGGCTTAGCTGATTTTCTTTTCTTTAGGTTGTGACTGCTCATAATAATGTCTTACCTCACTCTCCCTGTGGCTGAACTTTAAATGAAGAGTAGTATTACATACATGATACAATAAACATGCTCCTATACCAAAACCACATGATGAAGCAGGCTCTGAGTTATTCAGAGGTCTCCTAAAACTGCAATGTGAACAAAATCTGACATATAATTTTACACTGTATTTGTACAGTGTTGTTGGCTTAAGAGAAATACAGTTAAAATACTTCCATATAAATAATCCTCATTTAAGAATTTATCTATTTTTTTTTAAATTTAAACACTGCTTCACACACAAGTAGAGCAGTCTTGTTGAATATGATGTTGCCTCCTTGGAACTCACTTTTGGGCTGCCAAAGTTGTGCTGTTTGCTTTTCTCCTTTCCATGAACCAGCATAAAAATCTTGGCGGAAGAGCAAACTTTGCTGCTCTGAGCCAGGCCTTGCTTCTTCCAAAGATCATCAGCTGGGGAACAGCCTCACACCATGCTGAAGCACCAATTTGAGAGAGAGAGAGAAATTATAAATATAAATCCATCCAGATCATTGAAAGTGTCAGAATGTCCCTTGCTTTTAAGACTAACCTGGGTTGTAATTTAAGGCAGGCATTTGTTTCTAAATTCTGTGTAAATAGATATTTGATTTTCTAAAATCTTCAAGTCTCTATTTTTTTTTTATTTTTTAAATTATTGTTTCCGCTCATCTCAATTTGTCACTATACATAATTTCTTCCAAAAATAATGCACCAAAGTAATTGCAGTGCTTTAGAAAGACACAAAGGGATGGTCTTTGATATAGCAGAAATATGAACATTAATTCAGTGCAAACCACACTGCCCAGAAACTCATTGTGTCTAGGACACATAAAAATCCACATTTCAAGCATAAATGACAACAGGCAGCCCCTTTTACATCCATACCATAAGGGATTTATAATATTACCAATAAAACCAGTAGTTGTTATTAACAGGCACTGTTAATACACTGTTAAAACAACATCTGGAAAGACTCTTTTAGGCCTTGCTACACTCCTAAGATGGTTGCAGTGGTGCCAGTTCATGAAGACAGCAGGAATGACAAGCTATTGGTCAGAAGGGGATCCAGCTGATTCTTTATATTAATCGATGTATTAAATGCTGGAGTCACACTGAGCAAAGATAGGCTGCATTGCTGCTTTTGCCTTGGTTGTGTTGTCATCAGGATTAATTTAGGCTAGTGTTAAACCCTCTGCATTTCCCCTGGGTTCCTTATAGACAGTTGATAATTTACTAAAGCATATTTGGTTGTGATATTCGTTTCTAAAGAGCACGATGATGCTCTTTTATTAGCATAACCACTAGAACTGTGTCCATGGTCTAAAAGCAATTTACACAAATCATAATCACTTGAGAATTTTATTCTGAAATTAAGGTTTTAAGAGTTTTGATTAATTCACTAATTTCAAGATTTCTGCTTTAAATACTTGACCAGTGTGCATTAGCACTTTGTTGTCCATGGTATATAGAGCATGTGACACTCGTGATACCTCAAAACTGAAATTAATCCACAGTTTAATCTAACACCAAGCAGGAGCAATGGTGATGGAAATTACCTGAGGCCCCACAATATTCAAAGATGATTCATAGTCTAGGGTCCCATGAAGATGCTGTGAAACTTTGCAATCAACTTCAGCCCTATACAAGAAGTATCTAAGTACACCAGGAATTTACTCTGATCAGACAAACATTAACTTTACTGTGCATAGAACACTGCACTACATCTAAAAAAGTATCACATCCCTCTGCTTCATACTCTCCCTTGACCAGGACCAGTCAGCCAAAAGTTGGTGGAGGGTGTTTGGTATCGCTCTGTGCCTCCTGTTTTTCCCTTGTCAGAGGTAGGTGCCCTTTTGGGCTCGGATTTCCAAGTTCAGGGAATGTGATGTGAAGTGCTGAGGTAAATCACAGCCTGATTGAGGTTTATTATTTGCAATTATCCCAATGGCTGTGAGCGTTCCTCACATGGATACTGATCTGTAGCACAGAGAATGCGTTGGAAAGGTCTATTAGGATATCTCATTATTGCTCCAGCTATAGCATGCAGCCCTCTGACTAGAAGAGAACTATATGGGAGAAACCTCTCAAACACTACGGATCATCTAGGGGGGCTTTTTCTGATATGAGGGTACCAGGGATGCCAAATGAATACCAGCCACAAAGGTGAGTTTTGTGGCCAACAGATCAGACAGAACTACTTTTCTGCTACAGGTTTGCCAGGTGTGCATCTCAAGCTTTGTGTTTTGCCTGTCAGAGCACATCCTCATTTGTCACATGGATGGAAAAGGGCCCAGGGTAGAGCTGAACCTCTGCCTCTACAATCTGGTTTCAAGAGATACGTTTGAAATAACACAAAGACCTCCAAAAGCACCCAATAACTGAGGAAATACAAGCTGTAGAGCAGTAGTCATTAAAAGGCAGCGTATGTGGTTTAACTGAATTTGTCTGGAGTCCAATTAAGCAATAAGACACGATAGGGTGTGTCGTATCACTGGGCCATTAATGCAAGTCTCTGGGGCACCATGAGGCACACGGCCAAAGTGCAAAGTGCATTAACGGCCCGGTAATACATGCTTTGTCATGTCCCATTGTTTTCAGAGAATAGTGTTTGTCTTTTGAAATGAAAGAGCAAGAAAAGGTCCTTGAAAAATTTGAGAACCAAGACCAAATTTTCATGTGAGAGTTTAGCAGAATGGAAGACATAGGTTTGGACATGTGAGATGGAAGACTGTTGGATGCTTGGAGCTTCTTGTTACACTTCAGACATCTCTCTGATGGCCATGTACGGATTGTTTTCCTAACTTTTCACTGAATTCACCTGGCTTTTGGGTGAAAAAGCCCCCATTTTAAGTGGACAATCAAAGGCAATGTATGATGCTGAAAAGTTTATAGTACTGAAAAAGATGGATAGAAATATATGAAAGACCATTTAAAAAAATAAAGTTTCTTAATTCACGACATCCAAATAACATATTAGTATGTGTTTTCAATTGTTTGGCCAAGAAAATCAAGGTATTTGCTGTCATTTTTTGCATGCAACACTGTAAATATGGTTGAGGACTCCTGGAAACCTCATCTTAGAGCAATAGTGAAATAATCTGGTTAGAGTGACATCAAAACTCAGGCAAACTAATGGACCAGCAAATGAGGGGTTTAATCAATACAGATTTAAATGAAGGTAATAAATAATCGTGTCAATCAATATGGTTTCATGAAAAATACATCTTGTCAAATTCATTTAATCACATTTTTTATGAAATTACTATATACATTGGTAAAAGTCCCTGCAATGACTTAATATATTTAGACTGAATCATTTCACCTTAGTACCTCAAGAATATCCTGATTAAAAATTAGCATCATACAACATCAATATTTCAAATGGACTCAAAACTGTGATCATATGATAGCATTCAGAAAAATGTCATAAATGAGCTTTTCTATCCAATCTAGAGGGCCTGGACTGGCATCCCAAAGAAGGTGAGTGTGATGATGTGGTTCAATATTTTTGTAAGTAAGCTGGGGAAAATAATGGAAATTTTTAGACAGGTAAATAAATACTGCTGAGGAGAATTAATAAACAAACAGAATAAAATAATATAGAGCCCTTAGTTAAAGTGAAATAAATCAAATGTCATGTACTTGCATAAAGACAGAGATGTCTGAAACTTCCAGGGAATGCCTCGAATGCCTGCACTCAATCTTTCAGGTATGCACCGGAATGTCTAAGCTAAGTGCCAAGTGGAGAGAAAAAATAGAGAAATATCTAAGGCCCCAAGGCAGTCTAATTTATTTCCTTGTACCTAGAGCCTATGACAGACTTGAACTTCCTTCCTGGCTGCCCACTAAAGGTAGTTTCCTGAATTGTGCAAGCGTGTCCAACAGTGCCTGCAAACAAGAGTGGGTACTTGCAGTTCCTGATACTCTGTGCACATTTCTATAGAAAAACATCTATTTTTCACACACTGCCTTCATATTTTATTTTCACAACTGTTGTGGGCTGGTTTTGAACCATATTTTTAACTTCAAATCTTTTTTCTTCCAGTAGTGGCAAAGCAGCTATAGCAGGTAATTTTGTGCTGAGGGCAAAAGGCTAAAATGCAACCAAAGCAAGGTCACTTCTTCCACTGCAAAGCTTTGACACTCTTCTTTACTCAGTGAAAATCATGAGTGGGTGCCTTGTATGATAAATCATCTAGTGACAGGTTTCAGGTGAAGTCCTACACCCATGTTTTAACATTGCCCTGGCTGGGCTGTCAAAGTCACATCTAAGTCTGGAGAAGTGGCGAGATTTGGAGTGGCATACTCAACAATTAAACACTGAATCTTCATTATTTCAAGCCTTTTGGAAAAAATAAAGATGTCTATTGAATTCAATCTCCAGTGTCTTCCTCCCCTAATCTGATCAATGTCAACACATTTTTTGACTAAAGATTGTGTCTGTGCATCACCTATTATAACCCGCAGGCACAGAGGAGTCAGTCCAGTGGCTTGCCAGAGCCCAGTATTCTGCAGCACTAGGACCAGAAGAAATGTGGATAGTGGCTCTCCCACATTCTGGAATCTGATGTCAGCTGACTTTACTTCATGCAGGACATATGATTCTTCAAAGGCCCTTTGATTTGGTATTGCCTTTGGTTTAAAAGGAGTGCAACGAGTAGGTTCTCATTTCAAGCATAGAAGGGTTTATCTTAGATTACTGACATCTGTATGTAAGGAAATCAATAAAAAGAAATAATTCTTACAGTCACATTTCGAGAAACATTCTCACAAGATGTATCTTTCTTTAGTTTTGACTGTTAAAAGTATTTCATCAGCAGCTCCCTTCTCCATTCTGGATTGCCACCTTCTAAGGTCCAACTACTGTCTCTCGTTTTCACTGCAAGGTTTCACTCTCTCCAAATGAAATCTGGAGAGTAGATTATGACTGAGAAGCAAACATCATTAAGGAGAGAGAAATATTAAAAATCATCCTGTGCAAATTAGAAATGCTGACATAAATTACTGGAATCATTTTTGGCATGGAAAATGAAAGATAATATGTACATGGGAAATGGAAATTACTTTCACCTGTGAAACAGAGAGACTGTGAAAAAAGAAGGAAACTGGAATATAGCAGAGCAGAGGTCTTTCTCAACCATGCTTACCTAGCCATAATGTGTGTGCACAGTGCTGAGCACAAGTGCACCAGCTTCCCACCAGCACTGTTCGGGTCTCTGCTTCTGCCTTTGGTTTTCACACCTGGAAAAATCCAAGGACTGTCTTCAAAGACCTCAACATAATTTTGGCAATTTGTCACTGAAATAGGGGTTTGCCTTTTCTACTTTCTCAAGGAATAAAACAGATGAAAGAACAGAAGAGAAATATCAATATTTCATCACGTGCTTACAGTATTAAATGGGTATATTCATCTGTATATAAATAGACACACGTGCACATAAAAATATAGGCAACCTTGCTATGAGAATGAGTGCCTAAGCCTGCCAGCATACACCCACAGCCACATGTGCGTGTGAACATGCACACATTATATAACTTTGGTTATGTAGTTGAAGTCACTACATGAAAATATTCAATTCAGAACTGTTTCCATGGGAATATCGGGGCTTGCACATCATTGTGCAGAAACATCTGTCCTGATTTGGGATTTCACCAATGTACCTTAGCTTTACTTGCTTAATGTTGGTTGAGATTTTACAGTCAAAAGCCCTCAGGCAAATTCAACTAGCCATGTACACCCTCAGGGAAATGAGACTTTAGTTACATGCCTGATACCAATTGATGCCAACTATAAGAACTTTATGATATTAATGAATGTCTATAATTAAAAAACTGTTAATTAAAGTGAGTCAACCAGTCTATTGGAAATCTCATACTATTTTCTGAACCTGACTTTCCAATGTAATTGTATTTCAAGATGACTGAGAATCAGCAATTACTTAGTGCATTTTGCAAGAACTAAGCAGAGTCCTAGTCATCCTGTTCATTGATTTTGACAGTAGAATAGCAATTCAAATCCCAAACACAGTTGAGAAGTTTTGCTCTTAAAAACTCAGCTAAGCTTTTCACTTAAGTCCATATCCTAAAATCTGCACAAGATAACGCATTTGCAGGATAAGGAGTATTTGTATTGCATGCATTTTCCTTCAGTCCCAGTTTTGAAGGGTTTTCTAAATGCAGATACTGTTTTAAATATCTCCTTAGGAAATAAGATATCCATTATCTTATAACACGATCCCATTAAGGACAAGTAAGTGCTATGAACGCGTGAGCTGCTTGCATAAATTGCCGAGGTGCACTGCCAGCTCTATCCCATGCTCACGGCATCAAAGGCCAGTGATAAGGGCCATCAGCAGCACTGCCAGTTCTAACTGTGAGCTCTGCACTTTTATGCTGTGCCAAGAGCTCCCGCCCGCTGGAATCAGGTGATTTTTCTAATGTTAAAAGCCCTGATTCTAACGAAAAGATTATTTCTAGCTCTTACAGCAGTAAAAAGCTGAAAAGAGCTCCTAAGAGCAGCTTCAAAGTCATCAAAAACCTGAAATAAAATAGGGAAGCCCAATTCAAATTAAGTTCCTGATGTACAAAGAGTAGCACTGGCTAGTACAGTTCGCTTGCCTAAAGCCACAGGCTAATAGAAGTTAGACTCCGCTGCAGCTTAGCAAAGGGTAGATCATCAGTCTGAGTATAAAGCTAAGTAAATTAGTAGCCCTACTAGTTTACTGCTCTAAGTGAAAATGTTTTGTCTTGTTTTGGTTTTTTCGTTAGGCAGAGGAGCCTTGCCTGGTATTTTCTGCTTTTTAAATATCATCTTAAAATGCAGAACTACATCTGGCACCAAGTTAATACACACATGATAGGCAGGTGCCAGCCTGCCTTACACACTGCAGCTAAATGTGGACTTTCTTGGGATTTTTCTGTACTCTTTGGTTCACTGTAAATAACTGAGATACTCTGACACCAGCAAAAAATTAACCACAGTTCTTCCAGGCCTGCTCAGGTGAACTCAGAGATCCTTACCTGGACTCAGGGAAAGGTCTGCAGTCTTTCAAGCTGAAGTCAGCTGCAAAGAGGGGCTTGGCAAAGGAAAAGAAGGTGCATGTAAGTTTGGAAGTGTAATTTTCAGAATCACAGAAATAAAGCTTTAAGAATAAAGTATGAAGAGGAATCTCCTCTGCCCATCTTTAATGATAATCAAGATAATGAATTCTGCAATAGCTGCAATGTTAAGCAATTCTCAAGTAACCTACATGAATTTAACACACAAAAATAATTAAACATGCTATGGAGCAGATGCTGCACAAACAACAGCAATCAAATGATTCACACTTAGCAGACCTTACCTAGCAGTTAGTTTACAGCATCTCTGGGTCTGAAAGAGAAAAACAGACATAATATACATCATTTCAAACACAGCACACCTGACTCACACCATTTAGAAAAATCAATAATTTTATTCCATTTTCATTTTGAGCCTTTCATTTGTGATAGGTTTTACTTTCATATATGTATATATCAAAACACATTCTCAAAATTATTATTTTGTATTGCATCTCAGCAGCATACTGGTAAAAAAAAATTCCAAATGCAGACAATTCAGAGTCAGGTTTTAACATGGCTTAGGTGCACTTGCATGTGGAAAAGACATAACCATGTGCCCATCAAAAGCTCTCATGATTATTCATTCAGAATCATCAACTGTAAGCCAAAAGAGCAATCTGGTGATTTTACATATATATTCATGTAGACTCTTCATGGATCATGCAGCAAATATGCAGATAATGTAAAAATTATTCATATACTTTTGCATTGTGGACACCAATTTGCTACCAAGGCGTGTCATCAATGTATGTTCATTTTATGTATTTGTTACCTTTCAGGTACTGCAGTGGTAGTAAATAAATATTTATAATAGTAATCAGACAAAATTTGAAGTATTTAACCCATTTTCTACCTTGCCTAAGTAAGGGGTACGTGAGCTAGAAAGAAGCCAATAAACCGCCCTAATAAATAGGGGGAACTGTAAATAAAAGAAACAGAAAGCTCAGAGAACAACAAAAGGGAGCTAATTTACATTAAACTTTCAGACTGACTTGATGTGCATAGCTCCCGAGGAAGTTTCATGGCCAAATTCAGCAGTGACACAAGTGATGGTGTAAGTTAGATACGTGTCAATCACAAAAAGAGTGTCAACCGGGAGAACTGGCAACATACTTTAGTAGCACTTTCATGGGGTGATTTGATGATGGATGGTTGTGTGATCTAAACTGTAATTTATGCACTGTGGCAACTGAAGTGGAGGTTGGCAGCACAGAGAGTAGATGACAAGGGTGAAAAAATAAAACAGGCTTTCACCTTTAGTCACAATATCTCCATCCTTCCGAAAAAACACACTGGGGATATTGCAGCCTGCGTTTACCAGGGCTGAACATAACCACCACTGAGTCATTCACAGGTGCCAATGACAAGTATTTTGCTGATGTACTAAATTATCTTTGACACTTACTTCCTTTTCCTGATTGATTTCACCTGAATTGGCTCAACTGCATTTCAAGGGGGGGTGGGAATTTATGTTTGAAATTCAACAATTTAACTAAAATACTATTATCCTCTCCTTTCCCAGTTGACTTCTCAACTAACACTGTGCCTGACTGACTACCTGCCCACCACTGGAGGTCATCTCTTGAGGACATATTAAAGACCACAACAACAGACAGCAGCAGTTCTTTTGTTCTGCAAGGCTCTTACTGTGAGGGGAATGGCTCTGACACAGCCTTGTGCCAACCTGTTTTAGTTGATGCAGGAAGAGATGTATAAGCCAGATCTGTCAGAGTTGAAGAGACAGAGAGCCACCAGTAATTCTCACCATTAGTGATCCCTTGTAAAATTGCCAAAATTCTCTAGTAAAGCTGCTTCTGGTCATAAAACTGATTTTTCTCACAGAAATCAATAGCTTTGTTAAAGGCATATCTAGAGGTTTTTGCCCCTGGTTATTTGAAGTTTTCGTGGAAAGGCTGTATACTTCAATTTCCAAGGGGTTTTGTTGCTTTTTTTTTTAATCTTAGGAACAATATAAATCAGAATCAAAGCAGTTTTGACTACAGAAATGCTGCTGTGATTCCTGATTCCTGGTCAGACACACTTCATGACCTTACTGACCTGCATGGACTGGCTTCCCTAACAAGATCAGGCTTTCCATGAAGCACCGCAGCCAGAGCCGTCCCCAGGCAGTTCTGCCCTGGCTCAAGACAAAGAGAAGCTATGGTGCATCCCGTGGCCTGCTCAGGAAGTCAAGACCTCAAGATAGATGAAGGACTGAGCTATAAACATAGCACAGGACACTGGGATCTCTTTGAGGTTTGAAATTGCATCATTAAGCTTTCTGCTGAAAAATTTTCCTCAGCAAAAGCCTCTCCATATTTTAACCAGCCCTAAGCCTTCATCTTTGAACTGGTTTTCTTACATTTTCTCCTCTATGGTCCTCACTCAGAAGCTGGAAAGCCTGAGCAGGCATTTGGGAGGATGGAGTAATTGTGACAGGGGATGGAGGATTTGTCTTTTGTTTTCTGTGAGCAAGAACCAAAGGCACAGCATTTTCAGTTTTGCACTATGTGTTTCAGCTGACTGTATAGGATAGATGTGCTAATGTTTTGGGTTTTCAGCATTTTAGTGCTGTGGTTTTAATTTCCAGGAAAGGATGCCCAGACTATCAGACTGAAGCTTTTTTGTGATGTACTTAAATCCATAATAAATAACATTTAAACATTAATGTTGCTGCTAAATTGAGCTGTAACTTAGAAAAGCTGTTCCTTAAATCAATCGTTTGCAATGCACAAGTGTACAAGAAACAGTTTGCTCTCACTAACACTCCTGTAAATTCTGATAAATCATTTAATGAACACACAAAATATGTGATAAGAAAATAAAGAGTAAAATTTAGTAAAATTAGTCAGGAGCTATCTGAAAACATAGCAGTGATGGAGGGACTTTAATACATTTTAAAGTATTTTTTAACATTTCGAAAAGCATTTTTTAAAAACATTTTTAGTGCTGTAATAAAAGGCAATTTCCCTTATATACAAAAATTTAGTTTTATTAAGATTGGATATGCACACATATAAAGTCTCTTTTATCTGAAGATGAGAGATAGTCAGCATTTCTATCATCTGCTTACAGAGAACTAATCAGCAGCAGCATCCAGGGTGAAGGTGGTTGATTATTAAGTGCCATCCAGTAATGGCCTGTAAGGCTGCAGGGTAATGACCAAAGGCCTTAGCTGTCCTCACCGACTTTGAGTAACCAAGTGACAGCCCAGAAGTGATACTGCATGAACCTGCCAGACCAGAGACACTCACAAGGTCCAGATAGAAGATCCTGCTCTTTTCATTTGGAGTATTTAATATGCAAAATTCCTTCGAACCATCATTCTGAATTTTCATCTATGACATACGTTCAGCAAATAGAAAAAATTAAAAAGTAATGAGGAGAGTTCCCAACTGCTTTGAGAAGATTCCACATATGTGCTAATTAGCGATTCTGTCTGAAAATATTCCCTGAAAGCTGTATGGGTAGTGCAGCCTGGGATAAATAATGCAAATGCCCCATGGCACTGTCACAAACACCACAATCAGTGCTGTTTGCGATTTCAGTGAGACTCTTCAAGTTCTGCACCTGAGACTAAAATATTAATGAAGTAAAACTGTAGTAAACAAACCTCCAGTCCCATGCCCCCACCCACAGTCAACACACACGGTCACACACCCTTCACCCGCTGGCTTTCTGGCACAGGATAAAAAGCATTTTAGGAAGATGAGTGTTGACTGGTGTGTCTCCTTTGTACATAACTCTGCTCCTTCCCCTGGTTGCTACACCAGGCATCTCTTCATCACTGGACCAGTGCCTACATGCATCTTTGGTTCCAGAAATGGAAAGAGCAGTTCTGCACATTGATATTAACACTGGCAGGTTCTCTGCAACCTGGACTCACTCACCAGCATGGATGAAGGGAAAACCTAACAAAGCAGCAGTTTCCCCCATTTCCCATTCCCTCACAGTACAGCTGCACCTCTCTGCTGTACAACCAGAGCTAGCAGAAAGTTCCTATTGCAGGCAGCAAGCAAAACCCAGGCACACCAACTGTAAGGTCTGCTCTGCCTTGAGATGTGAGCTGGGGAGCAATGTGATGCCCCAGGAGGTCCCAGGCCCAGCTCTGAGTGTCCATAATGCCATGGCACAGGTTAAGGCTGCCCACAAAGGCCACCTTGCAACAGGAAAGGACATGCCAAGGTACAGCTCCCTGGTCGTGTGAAGGGCAGTACAGATCCAAAGATACATCTGCCATGCTCTCCCTTGGATAAGCAAATTCTCAGGTCTGAGTTATGCTTTAAAATACACTCATTTACTACAAAACACAAACACATTCTGGAAAGTGGTACTGGTCTCTAGAAAGACAAACTCTGCTGACTTTCAGCGCATATAAAAAAAAAGGTGTCTAAGCAGTATTATCTGGCTATCTAGCTGCATAGTTGGCTGCCACTGACTTCTGAAGGAGGTTAAGTCTTTAATCTACTTAGATGCTTTGGGAAATACCTCTCAGCTAAGCACCTAAGCCACTTCTGAAATAGGAGCTAAGGTTTCAAAGCTGCAGAGACGTTTTAAGAACTTCATGTGGCACGATTCTGGCCACACCGGTGCATCTGTAGAGTTAAATTTTGCTTTCCTACAAATTCAGTTTCTGTGTTAACTGCATTGCAGCTATTTCAGGTGCATAGGCAGAGTGACATGCAGAGCAGATTTCAACCCCTAATGGCTGTTCACAAACTGTGGTCCAAGTTACAAATACCCATTAACCACTCCACTTATATTTTAGTATATAGTTTCATACTGCAAATCATTCCGTCTGAGATTACAGTGACTGCACATTCCTGAAGTCCTTCTATGAAATTACAGGCCTGCTGTTTTAGTTCCATGTTACAATATCTGCCCACACAATTCAGCATCACAAACTAGTCTATAAATGTCAGTCCATGAACAGCACCTAGTAAAGCCAGTGGAAAAAAACCCCAACTTCTTCTTAGTTTGATAAATGCAGGATCAATAGCACCATTAAGTGAGTCTCTAGATGCACAGAAATCTAGTCAGAAGTTAAAGATTTGAGACAGAGCTCTCATCTATCCCAGACTACACTGAGGGTCAGTCCTCAGACCCTGTTTTGCTATGAAGTCTGTAACCTTTGGTCTGCAGAGAAGTTGTGTATGTTTGTCTGTGTCCTTTCCCCCTGCCTGTCCTCAAGAAGTGGCTATCCATCGGGAGCTTGAGGATCCTGGGACACGCAACAGACTGAAACCAACACCATATTTACTCAATGATGCTAGTTTACTCCATAAATCAGGAAGAATCATCTAAAGATATGCTTGTCTACCCCAGGAGCATTAGTGCCCAAACATTCCTTATCTTCCAGGAACTATTTTAGGAACACTTGAAATTTCACTCAAAAACTAAAGTGTGGCCAAGACTACCCCCGCGATGACAAACAAAATTTTACAGTGGCATGAGATGTGCTAATGAAGCCTGTGTTTAGCAGACTGTTCTCACCTGGCATCAGCCTTCCTGCCACTGCCTCAGTGCCTGCTCTCCCTTCTCCCTCAAGCACCTCCTGGATGCCTCCCAGCCCAAACCATGACTGTAAAATATCCCTGTTGTATAGTCGCCTTCTTAACCTCATTTAAATTCTTCCTTCAAGCTACCTTCACCATGATGCCCTCAAATTGCCACCATCTTTTAATGAGAAGGATGCTATGCAAACCCATTTTATCGTTATTGTATTCTCCCAGCCCAGCTGCCTTCCACCCGGTAGCTCCTGCCTGCTATGCAGATTGTGAGCTCTCTGGGGTGCCAACTGCTCTCTTCCTTGCATGTCTTCACAGTGTGTACCACGGAGGAGCCCTGATCCTGGATCGGGGTCCCATAACGCAAACAACTAGATAAAAGAATAATTTGTTGGCCTGGATTGCAAATCTTCTTTTGCAAGAAAAAATAAAGCAATTTCCCCAGGCTGTCAGAGGCACTTTCATGTGTCAGTATCGCAGCTCTCTTCTGGCAATGACAATGGTGCATCCAATTTCCCGGCACGAGGGGGAATGTTTGCTGAGCTGATGTGAGCTCTGCGTGTTGCTGCTCTACATCTAGCTGTGCCACAGAGAACCAAACGGCTCGTAGGGAAGGGACCTGCTGTTGGGAAGGCAGCTTTCTGTGGGATGTTATTTTTAGTGTGGGGTGAACTCAGGGGGCGGCCTTTGATGGGATTTTTCCCGAGTATGATCTTCTCAAGGAATGTGATATTTGGCTTGTGTTTTGATTTTGTACCTCATAATGATGAAGGGAGATGCTGTGCAAAGTTTGTTTGCCCATATTTATTATTAATTACAAATCTGCACTCTAGGTTACATATACTGAAGTGAAATCAACACTGCAGGTTTGTACCTACATTCCAAATTCATACAAAGAATATCATATTATCAATAGGTATGTGATCTGTCTTCCACCTGTCTAGAGCAGTCTCAAAAATATTCCAACTTCTGTACCTTTATTTCAGCTCACTTCTTGGGTAATTGAACTGAACTATTAGCAGTCAGGTACTAAAGTTTTTGTCCCATAAGGATTTCATTTCTTGGTACCAAAAAGGTCAGCTCAGCCAGGAAGAAGCATTGATCTATACTGTCAGCAGCTCACATCAGTGGTTTCAAGTACTCCAGGGTCTGACCATAAATACATTTTCAAACAGGACATAGCCAGTGGCATCTCCTACTTCTCCAGAAAAATGTAACTGTTTCCACTCAGAAAACATTGCACAAAGATGTACTTATCTACTGCCAGGCATATCTACATGATGTTTTACAAATAATTCATACTTCATTTAAAGTTTCACTTGACATGCTCTGTACTCAGCTTTATCATTTTTAATTGAAAATATGAATCTCAAGCATCCACAGCATCAGTGTAAAATCCTTATTCTCTCACTCATATAATACTTTCTAGAGTATTTTCCCACTTGTGATCAAGTATCCAAACCTATAAATAACAGTTACTGTTCCACCTTATACATTAAGGTACTCCAAACAAAAAAAAAATTGACTAACATTTTCAAAATGTTTAAAAACCCATTCCAGCAATCTAGCTAAATTTCTCAGTAAAACCACAGTTAAACAAGTAACTAATTTAGCTTTGCAAAATAAAAAGTATTGCATTGTCTCCAGGGGAGAGAAAAGTTTGGGCAACTCTAAAAACTGAAAGAAAAATGGAAATGGCTTAGACTCATCATCTCAAGTATTCCTTCACTGATACTCCTGAGACTCTCAGCAGCTGACATCTGTCAGGCAGGGAATTCCACCTGCATTAATATTTTGTCCCAGCTTTTCACGAAAAAACCTTTCCAGTCAAGTACGGGACAGTTGTCCCACCAAATTAAAATCTTTAGGTCATTTTCCATCTATGAACTAAGATGTGGTCATTAAATTGCTTATTTTAAGAACAAATTTGTTAGAGATATTCAATTTTTTGTTACTGTAATCCATCAACTTTGCCTATAATATTTCTTTAGTCTCTAATTGGAGTGATGACTTAAATAATGCCTTCTGTGGATGTCTGTACATGTTCTCTTCTTTTTTCATAGAGAGAGGCCCACAGTTTGCATTACAGTTTCTCTAATCCACAAGACCCTTCCTTGAGCAAAATTTCATTTCGTTATTCACACAATGCTTTTACTCTCTGCTTCAGTTTCAAGAGCTAGTGCTTCACTCCATTGGCTCTTCCCTAGTTACTGGTGCCCTAATGATCATTGTACCTTTTAAACTGATGATGCCACACAGAAATTAGACTGCAGTCTTCTTAATTTAAATTTTCAATTTTTGAGTTTTCAATTTAATTTAAAGAACAGCAAATGGATCAGTCATTTATTTAAAACCTGCCAAATATTTAAGACACATCGGCACACTGTACTCAAGGCAGGCTGTTCAAACTCTTGCAAAGGGATGTGCAGCTGTCTGTATCATGGTGCAGATCATTTTGCTCTGGTTTCACCCCACTTAATACAATGGCATACTGCAGGACCCAGAGTCTTCAGACCCTTTCAGTTTGAGTGAATCATCACTGAGGGCTCATTAGAGTAATTTTGTATGCCAAACATTGCAGAGGCACTGCAGACCTCCCTCCACCGTTTGCCCAGAACTCTCACAGTTTAAGTTTGAAAATTAGGCTAAAATTCAAAGAGAACAATCCATGCTGAACATGTTGCAGAATGTAGATATGTGACCTTGAAGATGGTGGTGTCAAAAGAGGGCATAAGGTGAAACTAAATGGGTCAGGTTCCACTCTGTGTCCCCTCATCATGTGCTTGTCACCTTGACAGCGATGTGGTCATGAGTGAACCCTTGAGCAAGCCTTGTGTCTTTACTGCAGGAGTGGGAAGCTGGGAACAGACCTGATTATTGCCCAGAGGGGTGCCAGGGCTGCTCTCGGTGCTTGTGACTCCATGATCTGTGAGAAGATACTCTGTAAAGGCCCTGTCCTTCCTCCTCTGCCACCTCAGCTGTGACGTCCCTTTGCTTGGGACAATTCTGTTTGACAGACATCATCCCCTTGCCCGGCCCTCCCACTCACTGCTGGCCACAGCAAAGGCAATGAACAAGTGACTGTCAGGGAGCACCACAGGAACAGCAAATCCCTGGGGAGTTTGTGGGGAGCCCTCAGCTGGGCAGAAAAAGAGCCCAGGGAGAGACCATTTCTCAGGGCTGCAATCACTCACAGGAGGTGCTGAAATGAGATGATGAATGTTAATGTTGGACTAGCTGGGAAATGGCCACGTCTCACTGTAAATGTGGGTCTATTAGAGAGGGAAGTCACCCTTTGGGGACTGCAGCAGGGGAGGCAGGGAAAGGAGCTGAACTTTCAAAGTGGGAGGTTGAGCTGTGGCCTGTATTTTCTTCTCTACCCACACTGCAATGCTTATTTGCTGCTGGGGCTTATTAATTTTTCACTTACGCCACGCTAAAAATAGTTAATTATTGAAAATGCATATCCGTCTGATGGTGAAAGGCTGTCTCTTCCGAACAGGTGACTGGTTCAGATAACCCCAGAAGGCACTTCTGGGTCTTCTAGGCCCTTGATCAAAATTTCTTTTTTAATTTGAAGAGAGGTGATTAAAACTGAAAATGATGGTAAGTCTAATGAAAGCTTCCTCCCTCCTTCCCAAGAGCTGGTGTAATGGGCTGAGATTTCTTTCTTTTCTTTTTTTCTTCCTTTTCTTTTTCTTCCTTTCTTTCCTTATTTCTTTATTTCCATCTTTTTTTTTTTTCCTCCAAAAGAGTGTTTTCAATGTTTTATGTATACGTCATGCTGGCCCTTTGATTTTTTTTTTACAAAATCAGATGTAGAGATTTTGCTGTAACAATAGAGTGAATGTGTGTGGATAACATTACTCACAGTGCTGGTGAGAGTTCAAAGGCTGGAATGTCCAGACTAAATACACAGCAGAAAGATCAGTTCTTTAACATTTCAATTGGACAGAAACATGAAACAACAGGCTAGTGACTTCAGCTTCTCAAAATTAAACAGTTTGACACTGCACAGAGCACACATCGAAATTCATTATGCCTTCACAGCTTAAATCTCCTCCTGCCAAAATAGTGGCAGGAGTCATTCCTCAAACACAGGAGTTGCTTTATAAATGTAGTGAGTCCTATGCTTACCTGGAGGAGGGAATTATCCTTTGCATGGCAGAATCTAGATCAAGAACCTCTTTGGAAGAAGCAGCTCTCCAAGGATCCTACTGTGCTGGGAAAGGACTTGTCTGTCTGTCGGCAAGCTGCAGGATCAGTAGAAGGGAAGCGCAGCCTGCACAGGGACAATGTCTTTGTCCCTGCCCTTAATACTGTCCATCCTGTGGCACTTACTGGCTCTGCTACAGGATGAGAATTGTGGCATGCCCCAGTGGATGCCCTGGTGCCGGGAGCAGTGTCTGCTCTTGTCCCCTCCTCCTGCCCCCTTTCCCACCCTGGTTCTCACCCGGCCCTATGGGGAGCATGACACAAGGCAGGACTCCCATGAAGGCAGCCACACAGCCTTCCTTTGGGGAAGTATCACCGCCCTAATTAGAAAAAAGGTTAAATTATTTGTCTAAGGAATCCTGGGGAAATCTACAATCTCCAAGTCCACAATATAAGTGGCTTTGTTAGTAATTAAATGTCCGCTCTGTGTGTCTCACAAGTAATTGCCAATAAAGCTTCTGCACTGTGTCAGCTCAGTCTCACATACTCCTCTGACATGTTTTCAGTGGCAACTGAAACATTATAGTTGCCTGAGAAAATATTTCTGTTATAAAGTACACACACAAACATACACGGTCTGAGAATTGCTTTTATCTTGGAAACAAGATCATGGAGTTTGCAAGAGGAACATTGATAGAAAGAGAATATACCTTTGCTTTTAAAGAAAGGTGTCTAGAGATGACTCGATTACCTCAGGAGAATTAGTTCTCAATTACTATAATTGCTGTTTTATGAGCCCTACTCATGGACCTGCAGTCTTTGTCCTTAAGATTTGCTAATCTCAGCATAAACTGGGAGATGACAGATAACTGCAGAGAGAAGGGAGCTAAAAAGGGGGGGAGGGACAATGTTGACCATCTTGGTAAGCCAGACTTTTATCTCTCTGAAGCTTTGAAGGTGTTCTGCAAACATCACAAAAGGTCTTTTGAGGATGGACATGAAGAAAAGAGAGGATACTGGGATGTTTGAAGAGAATTCCTTCCCTATTGCAAGGGAAAATGGGAGAAAAAAAAAGATAATTGCTCCAAAACTAAATGTTTTAACAACCAGACAGTAGAAGCTGACAAATATCATCTACTTTCTATATGTAAATTCATGAGTCCATCCCAGTTCTCAAAGATGTATTGGTCATTCATCATCTAGAGAAACCCTATTCAGCTGCAGAGACACTTCACACATTACTTTAGCCATTCACTATTTTTCAGGATCTATGCCTGGTAACATCAGCTTTGTGTCACTATTTTGGCCCCTAAATATGTTTAAAACAAACTATATAATGACAAATAGTGACAAATGAATGTCAAAAACCTCTTTTTCTCACATGACTATGAGTATTTAGCTTTGCCAAATCTTCATTTTTTCTTTTCAGTATCCTCCCAGGAATACAAAAACAAATTTAAGGATGTGGTTGTAGAGCTCCATACGGGTTTAAATCATGCTTTTAGGCAAATTATATAATTTTAAGATTCCCAGTTTTCTCTAGAGCTGAGAAATGGGCAGCCACATAATTTCTTGCAATGGCTCACAGAAGACCTGGCCAATTGTTCTTTCTTTGGGTCTTGATTCTGGAGGATATCAGACTGACAAGCCTCAGTGTCCTCCAGATGTAGCATAAACCTATTTCTCCATATGAGCCTTTTACCAAAGAACACCACTGCCTCACACACCAAGAAAACATAAAGAGGACTCTGAGGAATTAAGACAAGTTTACAAAGGAAAAGATTTTTGTTGATGATTCCCAAATGGTAGCCCAAGCTCTTTGACTATCCCAGTGTATTGCTTCTTCACTTATTGTATGACACTCCAGCCTGACGGAGAGAATAAACCAACAGGGGCCTGTAGGCCTAATTTCCCATCCTGATACCAAGATGGCAACAATTATTCATAGCACCAAGTCAGCATCCCACTTTTGTTTCTTCTTCAGGAGAAACCAGAGATAATAAACCTGGGTTAACTACTCTACCCAGGTATCATTGAGATAGATTGGTTTCCCAGTCACAAAAATCACTTAGCACTCTATTTTATCACTGCATTCTCCTACTCCCGAAATTCTGACTCCTGTGCTCTGTCAGACTGTCCCCTACACCTCTCACATCTTTCTGCTCTGAAGGTCACTCACCCTACTAGCATGGCGAAATGAAAAGTTGAGTTCAGCTTGCTATAATGCTCCCGCAGAAAGTAACAACTGTTGAAACAAAAATGGAACCAGACCTAATTCAGCATTTAGAAGTAACCACACTTCAGCTTCACGCTCTCACATATTTCACTGTCTCTTGTCATCCATATCAGACAGACACCTAACTATATTTGCCAGAGTACTCTTATGTGGTACACAGCCCATGCTATAGCCAAAGCCATCTGCTCAGACATATTCTCCTGAAGAACTGAGACTGGAGAATGTGAATAGGCAATTAAAAGCAGTTCTGTGAGTAAAATTTGCTTTTTAACCTGATCCTTCACAAAAATGCTGAGACAAGGACGGGAGTAAGATGTAATCTTGGATTTCCTGCATCAAAAGAAGCAAAGTTTGGATATCATCATGCCAAGTTTATTTCTAACAAGACCCACTCTGATCATCCACGCCAATGTGCTGGCTACTAGTGCTCACTCCATAGCACATTTGCTTCACTGAGTCTATGTGCACAACTGAAAGCTTGAAGCATCCATCCCCCACAATAATTTCAGTTAGCACAGCAGATCAAGGAGTAGGCACAAAGAAGTTTGTGGAAACCAAGGCACTAAAATCTCCATCTTCTTAGGGGAAAAAAATAAGAGACTGTGCAGGGGCAGGTGTGAAGTCCTGGAATTTGAATCTAATCTTATCAGATGCACCATTACAATTTAGTGAGACACATTATCGTGAGCAAGTATGATCAGTCTGGCAGCACTCTCATGCAAGAAGAAATGCTATTTTCACAGAAATCATTAATAGCCCTTTTCTAACACTGGGCTAAACAAGGAAAAAAGAACAGGGTGAGATGAAAAGAAGGTACAAGATAGATGAAGAGGATACAAACATGAGTTGGAAACTGGCAGATTTTCTACCTTGAAGAAAAGACAGAAAGCAGCTAAACAGAGAATGTGTCATGAAATCAATCTAAAGAGAATTTTGATTGACCAAGAAGGGAAATGAAAGGGGAAAGTCAGGAACAACAACCTGAAGGGTACCTAGAAATTCCAAACCAAAAGACTTGGATTTTCCAAGATGTCCAGCCTGAGGCAGAACTGAAGAGCAAAAAAAAGAGAGAAATATAACATATTACTGAGCAATGCCTTCAGTAAGCCATCTGCTGTCAGCAGTCTAACAAAGAACTGACTTACTCAACTCCATGATGGGTGTGAAATTCACTGGATCAAGTTTTCCATATGTACATGCCCTGCTCTCCCCCACATAATGAGCTCATCCAAAACAAATTAATGAGGTCCATCCTCCCTCTCCAGCTGACAGATTCCCACTAGTTCCCCAGCATCCTGGCCCTCACCACTGCAGTACCAGACTGATAAGTGCCCAGTTTCATGGAGACCAGAGAGGATCAGTGCCTCAGGCTGAGCTAAGTTACACCAAGTTCCAAAGCCTCCACACCAGTTCTAAAATTGAGGTTATAAACTTATGAAAAATATGAGTTCATCATGAAAATAATAGCACACTAAATCCTATAATACTCACATTTACTGTATAAAGCTTTAGATTATCTCATAAAAATAAATAATACACATCAGCTATCATATAACCATAGGGATTTGTTCTTGTTTTTTAACTCAGATCACTGTTTTGCATACAGAGGAAAGGGATGATTTTTTGGTTTATCTTACAGCTTAATGTTTTTCACTTCTTTTTTTGAACAGACTTTTGCTGTGATGTCTGTAATCCAGCTCTCAGGCTACATAGTTTCTTCTGATATACTGTGATCAAGTCTCAACTGGTAGGTCTCGTTTCTTCACATATATCTTTTTAGATAAAGCCTTTGCAGGAGGGAGAAGATAGAAATAGAGTTGCCACAAGCCTTGGATTTGGCTAGTTTATCTTGCACCCTACTCTGCTTTGCTGAAGGACATTAATTGTTCTTAGGTCTCCTTGGCCTGCACATTTTTTTTCCTTTTTTTCCCCTCTATTACCCTCCCACCAGCAGGAATCATAACCGTGTGAGCAGCAACCGCCAAAAGGCAGCAATTCATAATCAGCAGAGTGATTACAAAGGAGCCAGCAGCAATGCTGAAGTTTACAGCACTTCCTGTGCACAAAACTACGTGGTAAAAATATTTGCTGCAGAGAGTAAACATGCTTAATGGGTTCCAGTTTAATTTCTTTTTTATAATCCTGTACTGAAAGTATATAGTGCTTGGGAAGAGTGCAGTGCTGACACATTGCACAGACAATGCAAGGGCCCCGCTAAGCTGCACACCTAAAAGTGCCCCATCTGCGTGCCCAGGTCTTGATGTGCACTGGCCAAGGCTGACCTGGCAGAGCTGCCAGCTTGGCCCCAGGGAATGCCTTGTCACATTGGCTACCCATGGTACAACAGCATATTGCCATTATCAAAAAAGAAACATGAGCAATACGAGGCCACTGAAAAGCTTTAGTGATTTTCCAACCCTTTTTTAAACAGACTGCATTTCCAGATCCCAGCACAGAGGATGTTCACCGTCTGGAGCCTCACATATGCAAGGCTCAATGTGTTTTTCTCTCATCTTCCCTGCACTTCCTCAGAGCTCCAAGAGCCAGGGAAAATTCAGAGAATCACAAAACTACAGAATAATTTACTTTGGAAAAGACCTCTGAGGTCATCAAGTCCAACCTTTGACTGACCATGACTTGTCAGCTAGACAGTAGCACCAAGTGACATGTCCAGTCTTCTCTTGAACATCTTCAGTGTTGGTGATTCCCCCACCTCCCTGGGCAGTCTGTTCCAATGTTTAACAGCCCCTTCCCAAGCAGGCTGGCTCCAGTGCAGACCAGCTATTGGGAGGAGTAACAAGTTACAGAAGGCTTAAAACCTTCAACTGATCTGGCATGATTTAACAGGGGACATTAGCTCATCCTCCAGATCCTTTGTCCAATCCACCCTTTACTTTGAATACATCAGGAACCTGGGACTGGCATCAGGAACCTGGGACTGGCAAGTGGCTATTTTCTACACAACAGTGGAGAACTATGGAGGAGATTTATCCTTCTCCATCACTGGTTTTACCCTTCCCCACACTTTTACTAGATGCAAAAATGGGACAGACAAAATGAGACTCAGAAAAAAATTTAAAAAATCAAAAATGTAAGCAACCAAAAAAAACAAACAAACAAACAAATAAACCCAAGTCCCATTCATTTAAAAGAAAGTGGAAAAAAGATATCTAAAAGAACAAAAAATGTGTCATAGTCTCTGTAAAACAGATACACTTTCACTTTTCCCATCTGAAAAAACATATACTTGTCAAACAGAGAGGCTGCAAGGGATTCCCCGTCTTTTTAGCTCCTACAGTGAAAAGATGGCAAAACCCATCTTTTTAAACAGAGGCCTTTATCACAGTGTAGGTCTGGTTTTCCAGGAAATCAAGAAATTTATGCTTTTATTCTTGTGTGATAATCAAGAATCTGTTTAAATACTGCCTAAGACTTTGAGTTGAATTCATTCTGGCCTCATTAATTGTTTGGGGCTGTCTTGCCATTCTAGCCAGAGGATGGTGAAGAGAAATCCTGAGACGACGGAGCAGTATGGATGTGAGTTTCTCTAAAGAAATGTGGAGGGATTGGGTGATTCTTTCATCAAGTTTTGAAAATATAGAAGCCTTCGGTATTGTCTTTTGCATTTAGTACTTAGGAAAAAATGGCCTCATCCTCGGAAGGTGGCAGGGACAATGCACAATGGGCTCAGTTTTTCTGGGAGCAAAGGAAAGAGACAAGAAATCCATCAGGGTGATAAGGATAATGTGGAGTCTTGTGATCTAGAAAAGATGGTTGATACAATCTTGGAATTTTTTGTTGCCAATAGTTCCCATTGCTGGGGACAAAATTCTACTTCTGAAAAGTTGACCTGTATACTAGGGGCCACTGGTAGATCCCACAGCAGCTGTCATTCCCAGGGAGACAGTCCTGGAAAAAGTCATATCCAGAATTGCCAGCCCTAAATGTCCCATAAGCTTACTTTTGCAACCTGAAATAGGCAGTTAATTATGTCTCCTGTTGCACCACCTGTTGCTGGACATTTCACTTCAGCAGTGGACTTCGGGTACAACAGAGGATAACTTCACCTTCTACAATTTTGAAGGAAAATAAACCACAGGAGAAAAAACACTTGGATAAAATTATCAAAGTAAAGCATCCACTAGGAGAAGATTCAGTCAAGAAAAGGAGCTTCTGCAGCAATGGAAAGGCCCTTATAAGCAGTTTACCTCTCACATCAGGGAACCTAAAAAGAAGTGAATGTGATAGACATTGCACAGGTACACTATACGGGTACTGCAAGAACCACAGGTCTCTAGTTTTCAATGCTTTCAGAAGATATATTTCTGCAATGTGAATGTGGACATGTTGGTGAATTGCTTAGATTTTTCATTCTGATTCCAACTTTCATACAGTAGAGATGAATACAGGTGTAAAAGGCATCTGCAGGATCAGATGACTCTTGTTTGTATGAATACTTTTATGAGTTTTGCACTGCTTTAGTTTTGTGCTTACAAATTGTTACTACCTAATGAAAAAAGCATGAGGACTGATTTTTTTCTGTTGTTGAACATTCTGTTGTATGCCATCTTCAAAATATGAGCCCAGAAACAGCCTGACCCAGGGATTTTTCAAATGAATCAGCTATAGAATGAGTTTCATTACTGACATCAGGGCAAAAAAGAACCTGATAGCTCATGAGTTGTTGACAATAACTCGTCATACCCTTAGTGATGTCCTGGGTTGTTTCTTTGAATGGCTCACAGCTTCCAGCAGCTGCCTAAAGGACAAATGGACTGTGTTTTCATTTCCCTTGTTCGAAGTAGTTCTGCAGAGAGGTGACAGGAATGAGGCAAATGACAAGGGGAAAGAACAGAAGAAAAACCCCCAACACCGACAACATAAAAATTTCTTTCTTAGAAATTTCTAAGCCACATTGCAGAAAACGCCATCTGTTTAAGAGCTTCTCAAGACTGTATCGTCCAATCTGGACTTCTTGCAAAGATCCAAACCTGCAAGTTGGTGAAGACAAGTGCAATGCAGACAGACCCAGCAACACCAGAAGAATATGACTCAGGGTGTCTTCATCATCTCTCCAGGTAAGTTTTTAAACAACTACATTTTGTGCATTAATAAATACCTGGAAAAGGAAGAGCACCGTCACAGCAGATAAATACATTCATTTCCAAGACATCACCTGAGAATAATTTAAAGACCTAAATTATGAGACTCCAGAGCATGGTAAATTATGAGTCTCATCACAACCTTTAGCAGTTGAGGTTTGGGCTGATAAGTTGATTAAGGAATGTCCACTTTTAAAACATCATTTCTTCAATTCACAACTGTAGTCATTGGTGAAACAAACAGAGAAAATTGGGAGCTGCATTTTTGGAGCAGAAAGGTGAGAAACATTGCTCGATTTGAAAATGTCTTTATTTTTTTGGCCTAATGCCTGAGACAGCAATCATAACATGCTGCACAATTTTTTTACTGAATGAGGTAAGGGACAGTAGAAGTGTCTTATCCTGCAGCATTCCAATTCTGGCTGTATACAGACCTTTCCATACTCTTCTGATGCCTAGGAGTAATGGGACAGAGGGAACTAGGTACAGGATAAAGGTAGTTATGATAATAAACTATCAGCAGTTTTTAAAGTCAAGTGTCTGCACTTAGGAGGAAAAAAGGTCTGGAGTTTCAATGGTGCTATTGCAGGCTTTTTAAATTGCACGCAGTAATACAGAGACACTATCAAGCTGAAGAGGTTCTGCAAATTTCTTCAGTAAGATTTTAGGCAGGAGTTGACAGATATTATCACATGTATGTATATTTGTGTTCTATACAAAAATTCTCATGCTGTGGTATTGTGTTACAAGAGCTTGTGAGAAGAATGTGGTGGAGTGGTGAACTCTCATCCATCACCTCCCAATGAACTACTCAGAAGTCCATTTATTTACGACAAGGTAAAATAATTTTGCTGTTTTCTAGCTAGTGGCAAAAAAAAATACACTTATATTTCTAAAAGCACATTTCTAAAAATGACAAATTAAATGTCCAGGGGGAGAAACTTTTTAAAAAGTTACTTATCTTTTCCTCAGATTTGGATGTCTGTCTTCTCAAAAGCAAACTCTTTCTAAAGTTTTTGTAAGGGATCCAAATCAGACCTCTTTCAATGTGTAGAACCCAAAATCCAGACAGTTGAGGGCAGTTTCATGCTGTTGCCTCTTCAGCAAAACATTTGTCTCAGAGAAATTAAGAAATCAAACTAATTTGCACCAAGCTACACTATTATTGTTATTAAGTTTAATAGAAATACATAAAATCAGAGAAGGCTGTACCAAAGATATGAAGTTTGTATCCGCTTGGGAAAAAAAAAAGCTAAACTCTACCACGATAATTATAAACAGAGATTTTCCATCATCAAGATATCTATTTCTACACTCAATATTTGCCTTTTGGCTCAGGTAATTTTCTTTTAATTTCCTAAAAGCAAAAGTCTTTCCAAAATTTCTTATTTGTTCTGGCAATGAACTTCAGCCTCTTTATTTTCTTTAAATTTATATACCTAAGGTAAAGAGACCTCGGAGGGGCAGATTTTGTTTTCCAGGGTCTTTTGGAGGTTACAGTAGTAAATTACAGACTCTAAACTAATATGCATGTAAGAAAGTAACAGAACTTAAAAAGTGGCAAAATATTAGCAGCTAGGTAAAAACTGAAAATGAAAAAGGCACAAGATATTGTGATGCTTCCTCAAGGCTGGTTTTCTGATTTCAGAAGCAGCCCATAGTGAATGCTCTGGAGAGCAGGGCAATTCATCTATTTCTGCAATACTTTGCTAGAAAGCAAATGTTGGCCTGACCCCAGCTGGTGATTAGGTTATACTGAGGAGTTTGAGGATTGATAGCCCTTGTCATTTCAAATTAGCACTAAATGCAGTTGAGGATGTTATTCTTATTTGGGTAAATATTGCATTCTTTTTGCAAATCATCCGTATTAAGGTATTTGTCTCATAAAATAGATTGAAGTTCACTATTAAACAGTGTGCAGTATAAAAAATAGCTCATGTAATTCATCTTTACAAGTGTTGCCTTTAACTTTCATCAGTAAGAGCTCTTGACAGGTCATTCAAGATTTTTCAAGCCTCTATCAACTCCTATCTCCTTCCTTCCTTCCTTTCTTTCTTTCTTTCTTTCTTTCTCTTTCTTTCTTTCTTTCTTTCTTTCTTTCTTTCTTTCTTTCTTTCTTTCTTTCTTTCCCTTTCCATACGAAACACCAAGATTTCTGATCTAGCACCAGAAAACAACAAAAAAATTCATCTGGTTTGTGTTTCGAGTTTGCAACATCCCTCAAAAATTTTCTCTTGTGTTGGAAGATGTACTGCAATTTACATTTCTAAAGGAAATTTTGAAAATTATAATATACACATAAATGTTTCTACAAGAATGCATCAATCCACCTGTTCTTGTGCATATTAAACACTTTGGAATAGCTTCACAGGGTGTGAAGGAGGGGATTGAGAGCATTCCCCAGCCATCAGCCTTGTTTTATTTAAGTTTCAACTTATTTGAATAACTGTAGAGAACCATATTCCTCTTCATCAGGTTGATCATACCACCCCAGAATGGGTAAGGCATTAGAAGAGCTTTTGTCCAATTGTGCTAAGTGCAAAAATTATGACCCTGAGGATGAGACAATTCTTTTCCCAGGGGAGGACAAGTGTCCATTAGAGAGTTTGTGGGTGCATTTTCTGTGACTGGAGTGTCCCCAGCTCACCCTCTGCTATGGGTCTGGCATGTCTTTCACAGCAAAATAAAGTATATCACTGTGACTGATTATGCTAGCATTTAGTATTTGCTTTTATACAATCTTGGAGAAAATGCTTGATTTTAAACACTAGAGTAATTCCATCGACTTCAGTAGAGCTATTGGTATGCTCAGAAGAAAGTATGTATTATAAGTGTTTTGTGGAATTTTGACAATAGGCAGGCACTGAGGCATTAGATGATGTAGATTAAATGTATAAGCCTCTCATCTTCCACCAAGTTCCTTCTTTTGCAGACAATTTAAAATTTGTGACCGATGCACAGAAAATGGGAAAATACAATGAGGAAAATGTCATGTGTCTCCTCAGAATTGCTAAATATTTTCAGCTAGCTTTTCTTATTATATTTGCCCCTTTAGAAACATGAAGGCTGCTAATTAAGAGAGGACTGGAGACTTGTCAAGATTATGAGAGTACTGCTATGACATAACCATAATTCTTGATGACATTTCACTTTCCCCATCCAGAAAAATCTATCACACTTTCTGAGATGTGACCTTCATCTTGTTAAATGAATACTAGAGCAAAGAGCTCGTTTGACCTCTTACCTGCCCTCCCCTCTCCACCCTCTGTCTGGCCTCAGCCAGTCTGTCAAGCTTGTTTGCTTCATACTAATTAACTTGATTTCTTTGGCTATTGTTACTTAGCACACGTTCTTTGGTTTTTTCTCTCTTTTGACTTTGCATGTAGCTATTTGGACATGGTTTCTCCTTTCTAACTTGCCCATCAGATTGTTCCCTCTTCTTCCCCCCCACCCCCTCCCCCACAATTTTGGTCTGAAACTCCTTATTTAGCCACGTTTGTCTTTGGTACACTCTTTGCTGGCAGAGGAGCATGCTACATGCTTTTCTTTCTCTATTCTATAGTTCTTGGGGTTTTCTGTTCCCTCAGTCCCACTCCTCAGCCAGTTTGATTTTTATGACCGTGTAGCTATTCCTCTGGAGAAACACAAGTCTGACTCCAGCATCTTTTTGTTCTCCTTCTCCTCATTTAGCATTCATTTTTGCTGCAATCTCAGATCTAATGAGACTGTGATCAATGCTTCCCAAGTTGCCCCTTGCCTACATGTCTTCAATCATACCTTGGCTGTATAATCTATGACACTCTTCCCTCTGTCAATTGGCAAACATATATAGATAATGTTAAAAGCACCCTGGAACCACAAAACAAAGCTTTCTTTTCCCCTTCACTTAATAAAGTGGAATCTACCTTGGTAATTGCAGAATTTCCTTTGCATCCTTTCTCATGCAAAAGCTGTAATTTATGTGTTTATTTTTTTTGTGGAGTCACTTTAGAATCCAGCTCTTTCTATTTTGGAAACTCAATATATTCCAGCTTTTAGCCTACTCAAGGAAAAAAGCAAAACAAGTATGACAAAATACCCTTTCACACACAATTATCTACCAGGCAATCACTATCCCACAATATTATCTCACAGAATAACCAGCTCTCAGGCAACATTAGCTTATCCCTGCAATGTTTGTTTGTGTGTCTGTCTTATACAAGATACCCTGGGTTTCACAGGTGGTAGGGAGCACCTTGGGATGCTGTGGTTGGTTAGCATTGTAATTAACCAGTTTTAATCAGGGCTGGGCCTGGAGTGGACACAAAAGGGCTGTGATGCCAGGAGAAAACATCAAGTCTCTTCTCTGCTGGGTAGAAACCCAAGTCTAGCATTCCTTGAGCTGCGCTGATTTGCAGCAGTGTATGGCTTCTCTGCTTTGCCTGTGTTTACCTGACTTGTTGACTCTGATGACTGTCTTCCTTCAAAAGAAACTTAGAAATTTAGGTGAAAAATCACCTCCCCACCTTCGGCTCAGCCAACGGCTTCTATTTAACCTCCAGAAAAGAAAACTTGGGGTTTCTCTAAAAAAAAAACAAACAAAACCAGACCTTCATGTCACTAAATATTTTGAGGTTCTGACTTTTTTTAAGCCTTTAAGTCATCTCTGCTCTGTCAAGTGCCTCTTTCTTGTACGTTATTTGTCTTAGACTGGTAGCTTTCTGACAGCTTATGTGTTATATTTGAATGCATTTTCCACAGTGTACAAGCTATGACAACACAAATCATCCAGACAGATTAAAAGGGAACAGTGCAGTGCAGTGCAGTTCATCCTCTTTACACCACGAAGCAGGAGCAGAGGGGCTGTGACCAGGGTGGGGCTGATGGAGCTCCCCTCCAGGCCCTGCCTGCCCACCCTGAAGCGCTGGGGCACTGGGGAAGAGCCAGAGCTTCACTTCCAGGACTTCAGGGGCTCTGGGGTTCTGCACAGGAGATGAAACCAATTTATGATCAGACCTCTGCACATCTGTGCCATTATGGAAAGGTAATAAATATCAGGAAAGGAAAGGATATCACACACTCAATTTGAGAAAAACTGAAAGTCCTATGCCACAGGCCAAATATAGAACTCCATTAACCATTGTGAAGCACTGTTGATGAGGAGAGTAAAAGAACAGCCCAGGAGGAAATTAATAATTCTGTATTAAATGCAGAGCTTGGATGGTGTTTGGTAAATAAAGCCTGAGGTCATGCATTGACTGATGGGGAAAACAAGATATTGAATAACCACCAGTTCAGCAAACACTATCCACCCTGTGCAGGGAAGGAAGCATTTTGCCTGTGGATTAAGGAGAATTGTGTCATCTGAAAAAAAAAAAAAAATGCATCAGAACGCTATGCACACAAAGGGACCAAATAAATTTCCACAGTAGCTTCAGTTATTCTGTTCCCTAATTTCTGGCTCTTCACATTTTTCTCTGAATGTAGTCCTTTTATATATTTCTTTATGAAGTTGGTACCTTTTTGTTACTGTTTTAATGAGAAAGCAGCTTACATGGACATAAATCAGCTTCAACATTATGCAAGTTTACTTCAATTGCTAAATCTTCTGGTTCCAGCAAGGCTTGTAGGCTAATTATAGTATATCACAGGAGGAAAAGACTTGGATCATTCTGCTGAAGGACAGATAAAGGCTGTCTCTAGGCCCCTGATGACTTGGAGGTGGCTGGCCCAAGCATCACCCTTCTCCATGCTCATGCTGGAAGAGTGAGAGCTGATCCAGCAGTGCTTACAGGGGAGTGCAGATAGGGTCTGTCTCCTTCCCTCACCCAGAGACTGTGTTCTGATGCTTCTGCTGAGCCTGAGCTGCTGCAGCTGCTCCTGGGCTGATGGCCAGGCCATGGCCCTTCTCAGTGTCCATCCTCAGTCTTCCCAACAGCAGGAACCCAGGAATAAAAAAAAAAAATCAAAATTCATATCTCATCTAAAGCTCTAGCTGGCATTTTGGAAGGGATGGAAGGGAGCACAAGGAAAAGAAGCTGCAGAATTTCCTCTGGTCTGAGTCTTTTATTTGACAACTTTCAAACGTCTTTTGCACAAGACAGCTTAGAGCTTCTACAGATTAAGGTGAAAACAAAGGTGACAAAGAAAAGGAAGGAGATGCACGAGGAAGAGAGGGAGGTATAAGGGGTTATCACAAATAACCTGGAATGGTACACAAATGATGTTTCATTACGTGATCCACCATAATTTTCATGCAAATCAACAAGACTGACTGCTTAAACAGGGCTTTACAGAGCCAAAATTGCACATAATAAATAACTTGTGACCAAAAATTAGTGACACATACCATTAATGGAGAATCCTCTGAGGTGAGTGTGGAAACTGATAAAGAGGTGTCAGAGGTGAAAAGAGTTGGTGAAAGGAACTGAGGCAGCCCAGGACTGGAGAGCTGGGAACTGCAGGCAGACACCAAGCCATGAAAGCAATGACAAGAAACAGAAGTCTGCCCCAGAAGAGCTGCTAGGCTCAGCGGGTAACTCAAAATTTAAAAATTCCAAGGGTTGATTTTAGTGTTTTACTACGTAAGCCAACTACTTGGAATTAATCAGATTATACAACAAACAATGTCACTCAACACAAAGATTGAAAACTAGGATCAATATAAATCTGTGCACCCTCTTTCAGAGAAGTGATCATAGAAGCTAATGAAATGCAGATAAGTGCATTAGGTTTTCCTCTTTTCATGCACCCTCTTATCCTGTCATTTAAAACTCAAAATCAATCTGAGTTACCTTAAGTGGCAATACTGTGTCTTTAATCCTTGATTCATTTGTTGTGAAATATAGTCAAAATAATAATTTGAAAGGGAAATTTGAAAATGTCAGATAGTAAATGCATATTTTACTTATTTTAATGTTTGTTGATTTGAGGCTTTGAGGGCAACACGGTAAATATTCAGTTTGGCTGGCACAAACTGTGCAGGAATCTAATAGAAAGCAATATTGTTGAAAATGGATATCAATTGAAAACAGAGAGCAGTGTCAACTATTCCCCACTGGGAGCAGACAACAATAAAACCAGTCAAGCATTACACAGTTGAGCCTGCCAAATGTCATTAGAGTGTAGAAAAAAAGTAAAGGCACATACGAAGGGGAGGGGGGGGGAATGTGGTGTGGTTGTTGAAGGGGGGAGGTACTCGCCTTATTTATATTTTTCCCCTGGAAAATTTAGTAACATAAAACTGGGGGGAGGGAGTGTGGTGGTGTTAGACATACACACGATGGGATGGCGGACCCCAAAGTTTAAATTTATTATAATGATGTTGTCAGATAATTCAGGAAAACAGGGAAACATAGCATCCTATTATGAATTAAGAACACCAGAAAGATAAAGCAACGCAGTTTAATGTCTCTCAATTGCACGGCAAATTACGTTGGAGTACAATTTTAATTTTTAAATATCTTTTCGTTTTCATAAGTCTTAATACCGAGATTACAGTATTAGGTGGGATAATTAGGCCAATTTATTTTTAAGCTCTGCCAAAACAACAATTAAAAATAACAAAACAAAACACAAACCCCAATCCACGAGGACGGGATTTTTACATCGCACCGCTCAGGGGAAGATCTGCTGCTCGAAGCGAGCCCTGCCGGGGAGAGCTGCGGGCAGGAGGGAAGGAAGGAGGGAAGGAGGGAGGATGCGCGGCTCCCTGCGCGCCCGGCGGACAAAGGGCGGCGGCGGCGGCGCTCCCGCGGCGCGGGCTGCAGCTCCCCCTAGCGCGGGGCCGCGGCCGGAGCGCCCGCCCCGCGCCCGGGTGCGCGCCAGCCTTGGACCCCAAAGCGCGCAGCATCGCCTCCCGGAGCCGGCGGGCCCCGCGGGACCGAAAATCTTCTTGCTCGGCCCCTTACAGAAGTTCTGTAAACCCGCCAGGTTTTAACTGAAGTTGTGACTCCTTTTGTAGAAAGCATGGAGAGGTAATTCCGTATTCTTTAGCGTTAACTTTCTTCAAGACATTTGGATTTACAGGTCTCGAAAGTCATGGCATCAGGTAATGTTTCTTCCCAGGACTCAAATGTTGTGTGTGCTTTTACCTGCCATACAGAAAAGCAGGTCCACCATTCAGAATGCTCTCGTTCTGTTGTGTGTGCCTATGCACATTTCTTGTGGGTCCAGGTTTTCCCCATTCCTTCCAGTATCAACCAGCTTTCCAAACCAGGAGTTTCTGCTTCACTGACTGCGAGCAGAGTTTGACTAAAGGACCTTGCACTTCTCTGAGTAAACTCCTCAGACATACTATTTTTCACTTCCGTGTCTACTATCCGATGGTAGACACACTGCCTAATGAGTGCCTCATTTCTCTATCTACTTCAGAGACTGAAGTTCTTCTCACCTAACAGCAAAATGTGCTCCCGAGCTCATCCCTGCCCATCTCTGCAGATCCCCACCAGTGTTCCTGCAGCTCAGGCGAGCAGGGAAGACCCACGTGTTGAAAGCTCATGCTGACCAGCTACCACTCTTACTAGGGAGTACCTGATCTGTGACTTTTACGGCACTTTTGGGTCTTTCTGAAATGCCTAGCAGCAGGTGTTACATCACGCAGGGTAACACAGGCCTCAAGTCAGATGCAATCATCACTCTAAAAGGAACTTCATTGTTTACTCAGTTCAAAGACTCTGTTAAGAGAAATTATAATCTGCGGAGCACTGCAATATGTTTATTTGAATAGTCAGTTGCCTACATTGTTGCACAGCAAAAATGCAGGTCAAAATAGCTAGGTGGAGATAAAGGATGTAAAGCACAGATCAAAACTACCTTTACCATGTGGTAATGTAGTTGTTAGATCAGAACTATGTCTCTGAACTAAAGGAGCCTGCATCCTGTTAAAATTCCCACATCCCCGTGGCAAATTTTATTTCCTTTTGAATTCAGTTGTAAAAATTGGAAGCAAGGAAATTCGCAGGCCGAAACACTGTCTAGATAACGTTAAGGGGCATGTTGCTTCCAAAGCCTTGCGTGGGTTTTAGCCACATGTCTCCCACTGATTTTAATGGGATTTGCATGGCTAAAATCCTGTGCAATGCTTTGAAAATGTATCCCTGAGGGTCTGTCATGAATTCATAAAGCCCCAGAATTTCTGAGTTAAAACCAAAATACAGTGTTGGCTGATTTTAAAGGCTTGTTACCACTCTCCTAATTAAAATACAGCTTAGTTCGGTAAAAGGTCTATTCTGCTTTGCATATAATCTATACGTGTTTAATATAATTCTAGTATGTGTATAATTTATATGGTTGTGTTATTTACACTACAAAAGAGTTGTGTTATATGCAACTTCTAATTTTCATAACACTTTCATTATACATTGGGTAGTAAGCTCCTAACAAAGAATAAAATTGCTACTGTTCTTTCAATGAGCTCGTAAATGTCACTGAAGAAATTGCCGTCATGTTAAGGGTGAATTGGTTTTGTGGTACACTTATTGACAGAACAGTTTGTTCTCATATAAGATTACAACATTTTCTTTAAAATGTTTTACATGGTATTATATCATTAAGGATCAAGAAAAGTAGGAACACAAATCAATACCTCACAAAATGTTTGGTTTCTGACGAATGCACAAAATTAAGGAAAGTCAATGGGAAGGCTGTTCTTCTTTCCTTCTTGTGCCTCACAAGAAGGATCTCAGGTCAACATTGTCATTATATTAAGTGGTCCATGAACAGCCAGTGTGTCAGGTCAGCAAAAGCAAACTGGTGCTACAACTGTAAGCCAGTTTCTTAATGCTTTGCATTACTATGCCCATCAAATTTGCAGGTTTACTTATCTTCATTTTCAACACTCCTAACCTATTCCTGCATTCCTCTTTTTTTTTACCCTCATTAGAGTTGGATAATGTTATATTTCATTATCATCAGATAGAAAGAGCACCCTAGTCCTATATATATCTACCAAGGTAAGCAGGCATCTTAGCACATCCTGACTTGTCATATTAGATATGCAATAGACAGTTATTGAACACACACAAACAAATCTGATTTTGTGTAAGCAAACAAGCACACCTCAAATACTTGTCAGCAAAATGAGTAGGTATAAGAAATTTCAACCCAGCTTTGCAATTTGGTCTATTTTTTGTGTTAAGCTTAAAATATCATGGAATCACAGAATACATATGGTTGGAAGGGAGTACGGTGGGTCATCTGGTCCAGCCTCTCTGCTTCAGCAGAGTCATCCCAGAGCACATGGCACAGGATTGTGTCCAATTGGTTCTTGTGTATCTCCAGTGGGGGAGACTCCACAACCTCTCTTGCTAGAGAGGTGGTTTGTTTATTTTTGCTGATCACCAAAATCACCAAAATTTGATCTTCACCCTTGCTACAAGGTAAAACAAGTTTTGGGAGCATTAGTTTCAAAAGCAGATTCCAGAAAACTTCAGCTTTCCACGTTCCGAGTTTAAGTAATAGTGAAGCACAGCAAACTTGCTTGATATCATCAGCTGAAATAGCCCAATATGCAAAAGCAAATCACCTCGCAGCAATCCAGTCCTTTTAAAATTTCTTATTTTGTATTTTGCTACCAAGAGGACTCTTAATGTATGGAAGTTACCCTGCAGGATGAACAATCCCTTGCAGGTATTCTTTAATGAGGACTGGTTCCATAGCTCAGTGGTCCACAAACTGTAGCCCATGGCTCTGCAGTGGCCCAAAAGCCTTGGATAATAAACAGAAAAAGGTACTAACTTATATTGTGTCCGAACATGCCATGCTGCTATTTTCAATGTAGTTTTCCTGATTTGCCAGGAGGAAGTTTTCAGCTAAGTGCAATTTGCACATTTGCTCTGGGCCTTTCTTTGAAAAATGCCCTGGTATGTTCCTCAAAGGGCACATGGCAGCTGAGGGTTAAAGGTGGTTCACTGGTCTAGAAAAGCCTTGGGGCCATTGCCTTAGCTGATTCTGGGCAATGTATTTTCACTGAAATCATCAATCTTTGCATTTTAACTCTGATACTCATTACCATTATTTTCAAATACCATAAAAATTAAAGATAACAGTGCATGAACCCTGAAAGGCAATATCCCTTGACCTCACATATGCATAAGATTTCTCCTCCTCTCCTTTTTTCTTTTCCTTTCTTCTGCCCCTCTAATCTCTCTCCTCATTGATTGCTCCTTGATAAACAATAATTCTTCACTTGTTTTATTCTTAATTTAGATCCCTTAGGAATTTTCCTGTTTGCCAGAGATGCATTGCACATTCTGATTGAACATGTTCTAATTCTTCCATGGGAAAAAAGATAGGGAAAGAAAAAAAACAAAAAACAAAACAAAATCACAACCTCTCTGATTTTAAAAGAAAATTGTAATCTGTGTTGTCATCTCTGAGTTTGCCTTTGTCAGGAAGGCTGGAAGAATATGTTCTGATCAAATATTTGGGCATGTGCTTTTCATTCTGAAGATGAGGACCTAAGCTCCTGACGTATCTTGGATGGTGGCCAAGTTTAGACCCCTAATAATTTAAAACTGTCACCACCTGCTTCAAAGGGCAGGAAAAAGACATCTCCTTGCTGATCATGAGTTTAGGATGAGCAAAATCTTTTACTGCATCAAATTGAATTGTAATAGGTACAAGAGAATTGAAATCTTGCACTAAGAACTTCAGTATCTGCAGGTTTCTATGTTTGCTGTCAAAAACATAACCATACAAAGCTTTTTCAGATCTCTGAGTTAGCTACTTTGCCTCATAAGACCTGTTGCTTAAGCCATGTAAAGCCTGTCATTTTCAGCCTTTTGATGGGATCTGAATGTATGTGTGTGTGTATATACATCCATCATTAGATATGTATATTTGCAAAGTAGAAGTATCTATATGGCTATCCTGGAAATTCTTACAGCTATAATTTCCATTCAACTTCTACAACAGTATTTTAGAATAAAGACTGTCCCAAATCAATGCATATTCATTTCAGACCCAAGCAGATTTTAAACAGGTGTCATCCATCTTTAGGAACAACAGATAACTTTTTTCAGACCATCAGCTGGAAAGGAAAAACATGCCTTTGAAGACACATGAAGTGGGAGATGAGTGGACATCCTCAGAGAGCAGCACTGCCCCTTCAGCTGCTTTTTTCAGCCAACAAGCTTCCCCCAGTACTGCTGAACTGTAAATGCAGCACATCTCCCATGATTCCACCAGGACCACCAGATTGTTTTTCATTCTCCAGATGAAACAAGGTTTTGGTTGCCTATGTCTTGACTTTCCTCCAAAGGCCCCAGCTGGCCTAAAGCAACAAACAGAGGGGCAGAAGGGTATATGGGTAGGTGGTTTATTTCAGGCCAGCAGTAGGTCCCAGGAGATGGGCTGAGGAGCACCATGCTGTCTAGGGTGAGCTGGGTTCAGGTGCTTGGGAAAATATGAAAGTAAAGCTAGTTCTGTGTGTAAAAGTGAGGAGAAGGAGGAGGATTTACTGCAGCAGCCACAAGGATGGGGCTGAATCTCAGCACTGGGACACAGACCCATTCTGAGATGCCCAAGGGTGGCCCCAAGGGGCCAGGCTGCAGCTCCCTGCATGGGGTAGTAGGGCTCAGTTGTGGGTGGGCTGTGGGACCAAGGCCTCCAGGGCAGGAGATGCATGCATGGCTGCTAATTAGAGGTTTCTAGATTCATTAAGGCATTGCCTGAGGACTGCCCTCACATGGTCTGCTTTACTGGAACAGGGTAACATCCCCTGCAGGAGATGGTATCTCTTCTCTGCTTCTCCAAGCAGTCAGAGATTCAGGCTTCTTTCTGTTAAGCCCAGGGACTCCTGCTTGACCCCCCCTGCACCTCCCCAGGGGAAGGGAGTACATCTGACATCCCACCTGTGAGCAACGGGCTGGCTTGGATACTTTTTGTCCTTCTAAAAATGCAATGTATCTTCCTGAAACAACTCTTTTGGCAAAAACTGAGTTCTGACAGGAAAAAAAAAAAAGAAATCATTTTTCTTTTTCTCCTTATTACAAGAGAGGTCCAAAGCTGTATGATGTGCTTCTTTTACATACTTAAAGTAGTTTACTGGGCAAAAAGAAGAAAAAAAGACCCTGTTTTTTCCCCCTCCACAGAATCTAGCAGACATGCCTCAGAACATTCCAAAAGAAATGGTAATAGGAGAGTATATTGTGGCTCCACGTTTTTGAGAGCTTTCATGAATTGTGAGAATGATTGGCCGTGCATGTAGATTCAAAGATGGGCTTTTTTTTCTTAACTGCTCCTTGAACAGCACAGTCCATATTTGACAAGTTAGAAGCATTAGAGAATAAATTCACAGAGATGAAAATAGAATTTCCAAAAAAGTTTTCCTTAGACTTCAAAGGAGATAAAAAGAATTCAAGGAAGTTTGATCTTTATTTTATAAGTATGTACAAGAGAAAAAGAGAACGAAGGCAACAGTCAAAGAAAAGTCTAGTTTAATATTTCTCTTGTGGGCATACATAATGAGAAGGGGAATGCCACAATTCCTCAGTGTTCATAGGGTAACAATTCACTGCCATAAAATTATAGCTGGCTTCTTAGAAAATTCCTTCACTTCTCTGTGCTTGTCTGAAGTATGACAACTTGTTCTTGAGGCTTACAGATGTTGAGCTGTACTGGATGGATTATTCCTAGAAAAATTAAAACCTAGCAGAGATGTAATTTTTCTTTAAGTTTCCCACCTGAAAGGCAGTATATTTTCTCTAGAAAAACTAAGAGAAAAATTAATTTTTAAAGCAAAACCTTGTAAAGGTTTCTAGTTTATAGAAAATCAGACAAAAAGGAATGGGTGAATAGCATTCCTATTTGAGCAAAAGAGCATTTCAACATCCTAGCATTTGCAAAGAAACTGATCTATGAGAAGGTTTACAAAATGACAAACAATACATGAAGAGACAAGGTGCAAAGAAAAAATCAGAATTAAGCAGAATTCTTTTTTCCTGAGGTTTTATTTTTAAAACCGTATTTTTTTCATAGGTCAGTGTCTGGTCAGGCTAACTATACCCGTACCAGAAACTAAATAATGCCTGGGACTTTTTCCAGCTATGGTGTTCCATCAGCTGTACAATTAAATTATCCCCAGCAGAACTTTGGCCCAGGCCAATAAGAACTCTTTCAAACAAGTTCTGGGCATGGTTTAGGAGCTATTGTGGCCAGGAACCATTTCTGGATATATTTTTAGATATAATTACCCTGTGCAGAAGAGAAGTTATTAATACAAGTGCAATCTATTTTGTGCTGGTTTGCTCAAATACCAAAGAAGAGTGCTAGTTACATGTAATTTGCTTGTATGAACATGACAACTTGATCTGCATCATGTCAAAGCAGAAATCTGATAACCAAACCTCTGTGACTATAGGTGTGAGAATGTGTGCTGGATTTATACTGTGCATATAAGAAAGGTGCATGCTCACGAATGGTGTCAGTAGCTGTAGTGTGAGCTAGGTGGAAGACAGCCCAAGAGCACAGAGAAAATATGAACGTTACATAACAACAAGGATCTGTCTTCCTGGGCTTAATTGACTGATTTTCCTTCTCATTTCTATACTCTAAGTGCAGATACACTCATCTGATCAGTACCAAAAGTACATTTTTTCTCAATGTCTTCCTAACATAGAGTAGATTTGTCCTTTCAGAGACTCAGGTAAGTACCAAAATTTGATATGAATTACTTTTAAATTTTTAAAACCTCATGCATATCTGACTATTGGCAAAAATATGCAGATAATAAAAGTGCATCCACTGTATCATACCACGGACTGCTGCAAAGATCACAGGACAAGCCAGCTCTGAACTAGACCACATTGGTGCATCACGTACTACACAGACACAAGAAACTGGAGTCAACACCAGCTCAGGCATATCCAGCAATTTTGGTCCACCTTAGTGCCCAGCAGGTCACTCCAGAGAATGCTGGAGAGTGTGCCAGTGCAGACTGGGGGAGCACTGGGGTGGGTAATATTTGCTGCATGAGAGCTCAGTTCAGAAAGCACCTGAAGTAACTGGTACCACGGTTATTTATCCCATGAGAGTCATCCAACTAACAAAGTATTTGAGGACTGAGATGAAATTTTGATAGTTAATTAAATATCTACTTAATGGCTCTGCTGATTATACTACTTATCAAAATGCAACCATGTTTATGTTTTTTAACACATAGTCTTTTTCACAAAAGTAAACAACTGAGGAAAAATGAAGAATGTCTACAGTAAGTCTCAGGCTTCTCTCATGGTTGCAACAAGACCCTCACATCTTTTGTTGGTAGAAAGGACTCTGGGGTTTGGATGTTATGAACAGCTATCTCTGATGCACCCAGTTATGCAGCTATTTTGCTGTCAGATATGTTACTCACCCAACTCGCGTGAACGACCGAGGGTTTTATTAGGCATATTGGAAGTGAGTGTTTTGAGCTGTGATGATTTTTTAAGGCATGATGAAGGGTCCCATCTACCCTAATCAACTTTGCATAGCCGGGGCTCAACTTCCAGTGTTGTCTTTCATCAGTGCAAGTGTCAGTCACTGGCCAGCGCGTTGCCCACAGCCCTCTGCCCTCATTTCTTCATGGCGGGATGCATGTTGTTCTTTCAGGACAATTTCTTTTCGCCTGCTTTCCCAGCTTGCTTGGCCATGACAGGTCTGCCCTGGTTATGGCATTCACCATATGGCTGGGCTTGGCTCCACCCTATCTTTTAATAATTCCATCTCACTGACCAGCCCCCTTGCATTGCTTTCACTGAGGGCATTTCAGAATTCAGCCCCAAACTATTGGTTCTGACTAGCTTACCCATGTTAAATCTGAAAATATTAGCATTCATTTTCCGCTCGGTGATAGCCCCTGAAGTGACCTTAGTAGGTTATGTCTCATTTCATATATTTTCCTCCTATGGCAAACTGATACAGTGTTGATACAGCTACAGCTATTAAGTCACAGCTTGAATTCAGATAAATGCATTTGGAAACATGCTTTTAGAACATCATGTAATTCATAGACATCTTTTCTCTCCTTTTCTTCACGTTTCTGTATTGAAAATACACGAAAATATTTTAAAAATCTACCAAATTTTCCAGAAAATGCAAATATAGAAAAATAAATACATGCAAGTATGTACAGAATGTCCTACAGACCTCCAGCTGTTGTGAGGGATTGGTGCAAATTCACAATCCAAGTTAAAAAACAAAATAGAGAAATATTTGCAAGAATATTTTTTTTAATATAAAGCCCAGAACTTTTTAAGCTGTTGAAAGGCAGGGATGGAGAGCTGCTAATTTATTTTCATTTGTGAGAAAGAAGGGCCCTTCAAAAAGTGAAAGCTATTCAGCAGTCTTTTATGATTACAATAACTGTAAATATATTAGTTGCATTATAATGTTTTTAATCAGTATTTTTACATCTTTTTGGTTGCATAGTTTATACAAATTACACTTTTTTACCTATATCTGTTTATTCACACACTTGGGATCACACGGGATTACTCCTGCATAATCTGAGCCTCACATTGAGGCTAAGAACTTTCCTACTGCACCATTTTGGAAAAATTGCCTACAGACATGATTTGGCCTACTTAGGCATATACATCCATATAGTTTTAATTACCTCTGTACATGCTATTTCCCGTAAGGCTCTGGCCTCACATGGCACAGAGGATGAAAAACAGTCACCATGCCAGTGCCTGTTCACTGTTCCTTTAATCTGGTCAATGCTTTGTGTCCTATGAAATGAGAAAACAAGGAAAGGCTTCTTTCCTCCTGAGCTTTGCCAGGGCACTGATCACTTCAATATTAACCAAAGTGATAAAGCTGAAAAGGTAACAACATGATCCCTCTAGGATGGAGAGGGATGGAAGTGATCTCACTCCTGTGTGCAGGCAGGATGGTCATGCACGGGTGGATTAAGCAGCATCCCTCAATTTAGGGTGCAGAGTTTGGTCAGTTACAACCCTATTTTATCCATGTTTATTCACAGAGTGTATTGATACCCAGCTCCTGCCCACAGCTGGTCCATAGTTTAGAGCTGCCAATCCTTTGGTTTCTTTTGGTTGGCAGGCTGAGGGTAAGGGCTGTGGTCAGTCTCACAATGGTACAAAGGATAAAACCCACAGTGATGAGCCTCCAGTGGGATGACAAACCTCTCAGCTTGGTTCCCTCCCCTATTTGCTCTTGTCCCTGAGCTCAGCAGCCTGCTAGGGGTGACTGGAGACAAAAATTCTGCTTAGGGCTCTTTCCACCCTGCTCCCTTGTGGCAGGACAGTGGAAGGAGGTGGGTCTCCTCCAGTCCCCATGTCCTCCATCCAGAGGAGAGACAGCACTGCCAGAGGGTCTGGAGAGCGGTGACCCCATAACTGTAAAAATTCCTAACTGTAACCAAAAGCCTCTTTCTTTCTGTTCTTAAAAATCGCCGTGAGGTTTCTGCTGGGAGAGGAATTTTTTTTCCCTGAAACATTTTTTTTTAATAAAAGACTGCCTTTTAAGCCTTATGTCCTCTTTTAAGTGATATAAAAACAGTGCTTTGTGCCAGCATTTGAAGTGTAGTATAATTCAAGTAAAACAACAAAATAAAATTATTTAATGAGTAATATAAAGAACCTGAAATCAGTGTGGCTCTGCACATATAGTTACAGAATATATGTACACAGCACATCAAGAAGTATAGCTATGTGGCAAGATACCAAATTCCTTATAACTATGTATTTATAATTCACCTGTACAATATTACAAGACCCTGTATAAGAATTATATGCTTTTTATCTGGCACCATTTGACTGCGTGTGTTTCTGTTCTGGTTTATTGCATATCAGCTAATCGCATAATTCGGCTGGATGCATACTAAATTGAAGTCCAAATGCTGTTCACCACAGTGTAATCCCTCTGGATAAATGAATAGTCAGTATACCCACTGGACTGCATTCCACCATCACTATTTTGTAAACAGCTGTTAGCATGTGTTGTAAAATAAAGAAAAAATCTGTTATTGCTACGTATAAAAACGTAGTTCCTTCATCAAAATCTTCACTGCACTGGTAAGAGGAATGCACAAAACATTATGATGAGCTGAAAATGCACTGAAGTCTCTAGCCCTTTCCATGGCAGGTGCTGCTTCAAGAGCACAGGCAGCAGAAGCACACAGCTGGAACAAGGCACAGGAAGCCCTAGAGGTCCCACCAGTGATTCCTGCAGACCAAACCACAGCTCTGATTAGGTCTTGGCAGACTACACAGACATAATGTAGCACCTACAAGTCCTTTCCTGATTTGTGCATGTTTAGAAGATGAGGAAAATCAAAGTAAAGCAAAGCAAGGGAGAAGAAGATATCTCTTCCATCTGTGCTGCCGTGGAGCAGCCTCACCCTACCTGCCTCCCACCCCTGACAGCACACAGGGTGTCCTTGCTTTTCAAAAGAGCAAGCAGCAGCCAACAGATATGGGTTTTTGGAGAAGCTTTGTGGAGCAATGTTTTGTTTCTGACTTTTTGTCTCGGTGAGCAAGCAGGGTGAGTAACAGATTAGGGCAGAGGTGAGAAGGTCGTGGCAGCCAAGAGAGCAGCCGTGGGCAAAGGGGAAATGCTCACAGGAGACAGGTGTCCAAGCAGGGTCTGCACACAGGGTGGGAGGGAGCCCTTGCCTGCTTCACCTCCAGCCTTGAGAGCATGGCAGTGGCTGAGGGGCCGCAGGTTCAGCATTCCGTCTGCCATCCCTCCAGGGATGCCTCGCGGCAGAGCTGGCTGCATCAGCATCCTTCACAGCAGAGTGAAAGTCTGAGCAACTGATCGTAATGTCCCCTTCTGGCCTGAAATTCCATTAAATCTTTCTAATTCTGCCTTTATAGCCAAGGTGTATTGCACAAAAGCAATATTCCCCAAACACTCTTAATTTTTAATCCTGTCTTTAGTATTAATTTTCCTTTGATCCTATGACCAACTAGTGTTTTGTTCTCATTTTTTCCATCTTAAGTCTCCTTTCTTTCCCCACTGAACAATTTAATTCTTAAAGCCAGATTTGAGAGATCTGAAGTTGGAGTTTTCCATGCCAGGAGGGCTGAGGCAGGTCCCCCTTGAACTGCGCTTCATCATCTGTCATTCCTTCCATGTCCTTCTGGGGATTTTCCAAAGGGGATTCAAAACTGGCTTAAATGGCAACTGACATACAGATGTAGAGTAGGTGTGTCAAAGATCTGTTATTTTATCTTACTCTTTACTTGCTATCACCACATCAAATCCAAATGCAGCCACCAGAAGCCATTCTCCATCGCTCAGGCTGCTAACACACTCACGTGAGGAAAAGGAGGGATATAACGTGACATTGCTGTAAATGAGATTCTCATCACCAAGGCCAACATCATGGCAGGTTTAGAAAAAAGAGTTATGCACTCCACTGAGAAATGGAAATATCCATACTGATATTAGATAAAACAGAAAAATTAAGAGACTGGCATCCCCATGGTGCAGGGCAATGGCTGCAGACAGATATGAAAGTGTATTTTCCCCAGAAGTAGATCATTAAGATAATTGTTTACAAGATTTCCTATGCCCTGCTCTGAAATATCTCCTATAGCCACAGCATCCATGTCTGATGGTCCTCTGTTTGGAGCCAGGGTGGGACATCTTCCTCTACTTCTAATTTAGTGGCGGTGAGTGTGTATTGGAAATTAGCTGTGTGCATTCCCTCTAATTTGTTTTGCTTCAAGGATGTTCGTATCTCCGTGGTTCTTTTTCCACTGGCAATGCAGGAGATGAGTTCACTGGAAGAAAAACTCATTAGAATTATGAGATTTACTGGAATATCACTGACTGGTTTTCTTTAAGGTCTGGTGAATGTTTTGACTTACTAGCCAGGGCAAAGCTGAGGAGCATCTGAAATGCTGTACACTGAGTATTCCTCATGAACTGCTTATCAATAAGATTTGGGAAATTTTGGGATAAATTCTCAAATACATTTCATACAACTCATGCCTAACTTCACAATAGGAAAATTACTTGCATATGTCAAAGATATTTTTTTCAGGCATGGTTCTGTTTTAAAATTCCAACTAATATTTTAACATGTAGCACAGTCTTTAAAGATGTATTAAAATAACAAAAGTGACCAGGAAAATCCAGCTGGGAATTCTGTTGTAGTTTTAATTCAGATGTATTATATATCTTATGCATTTCACAATATGCAACCATTATTCTGTAAAGAGCTAAGCATGTGTTTAAATTTATACATTTTGAGTTTTAATGAGAACTCATAGAGTGTAAAGTTAAGCATACATAAAATCAGATTAAGAGTTAGTGTTAACGCTAGAGTGGTACATTCAAACTCTGGAGAGACAAAAAAACCCCAACACATACTGTAGATGAGAAAAATTTGATGAATTAACTTGTGACTCCAGGTGGTATTTTAATTTTTAGAACACAGTCTTCAACCCCAGTATTAAGCGAAATAATACTGTGCTTTCTTGCTCCATTTTCTCTGTATTAAGCAGTTTTTGGATACAATCAGTCCCTTTGTACAAGAAAACATATTTCTAAATATAAGTGTCTTTTTCTGGATCCTATTTTTCATATTATTGCATCACCTGACCTTTTTAAGGCTCCAGCTTATCTGATCACCTTTCTCAAGGCGATCCATTATTCTGCCATTGATACTCCTACCACAAGGGGGTTTTTTTATCAATTAACTTTATAGGAAAGAGGAGATCGTGGGTTTAAATAGAGGTGAATATTTTGCAGGGGCATGAGTCATATCTTACTTAAGCAGCAAAGGCTATGAGAGAGAAATGCAGCCTTTTTCAATCAGCAGTTCTAGTGGTATCATATCCAGTAATTAATTTATCTTATTCTTCTGCATAGTCCCCTTAAAGAAAGTAGCTCTTTTCTCAGTGCATTCCTCTTTGGGACATTTGTTTCCACACATGTGCCATAGGGTTATCCCATAAGTATTTTTCCTTTGCCCATTTCCTTGGTCACTATCATTTGAGGCTACTACATTAGTACAACTCTGCGAGCCTCCTTCAGGAATATTCTTTCAAGCACAGAACCTCTGGGATGTACATCTTCAAACGTTTTAATCCAGCAGCAGTAGGATTTAGCGGTGTGTGCACATAAAACAGTATTCCTCTCCTCCATCCACAGGCTAGCAAGAGAGAGAAGGGTGGCCAGGAGCTTTCAGGAATGGTGCAGCTCTGGAAGGGTGGAAGCCTTGAGACAATCTACTCGAGACACCTTCCATCTCCATCCAAATGTGGCATTTGTGCTCAGATGAGTCCCCATCCAGCCCCTCACATCCTCTCCCTCAGACAAAGCAGGTGGCCCCACCCTTCTACTCCACTCCCCTGAACACCTTCCCCCTTCCTGTCCTCTTCCTCACCGGTTGTAGCCACCATGGTGTCTTCCAGTCAACTCATCCCCATCCCTCTACCACTCCCTTCATGGAGAGATTAACACCTGGGCTTGGTTTCTTCTCTGCCCTTCAGATCTCTTTGAAAACCTCCTTTCCCAGGGAGCCTTCCTATCTCATTTCAGCTACAGGCAGCCCTGGCAGATGTGCCCCTGCTCTTTTGGGCACCAAAACAAGCAAAGGCTGGGGGGAGTGGGAGGGAAGAAGGGTGACCTTGCTCCAGCCTCATGGGCCACTTCAGGATTTTATTATTTACCTCTGTAGGCAAATAATATGAAAATTTGGTGAATATATTAAACACGACACATTTTCTCAGCTAAATATTTACTGGTTTTTGCCTTATGGAGATAATGCTGGTTTTACTAACAGGGGTGTGATCTCAAATCTCATTCCTGGCTGTTAACTATGTATAATAATTCAGTTCACCCATTTATCCCTTTAACACAACATTTAGGTTAAGCAGTAGGCCTAAGGGGAACAAGTTATTACTAGCCTGTTTTTTTATTTTTCTTTGATGTCCTTGCTGCTATTCTCATTCATGTATTGGGGTGTGCAGCAAATGAACCTTAAGCATTTATTTTATTTACTAATTTTGCTTACTAGCATTATCAAAAGAGTGGAGCAGCTGCAAGCTTCACAGATTGAGCATACATCTGAACATTTAATGGCCCTGGTTTATCCTGGCTTCGAGGCATCACAATATAATATTCACTGACATGAAAGCTGAAGAAAGGATGTCATGGCAAGTCTGAGAGTCACGCTGTGAGAGGGTATGTACTGCAAGACCCTCACTCCATTGGCTTCTAATAGGCTAAGTATTGATATGCAAATAAGAGAGGAGCTTGTGTGTGGCCTTTTAATACAGTCACTAAACATCAGTTCAGAAAAAAAAAAATAGTGAGACCGCTCCTCTTATATTTCTGCCTACAGATGCACAAAAACCAAAATGGATGTGTTTTCACTCAGCTGCTTTGAAAGCAAATGAGGCCATTGCTGAAAAACTATGCATAGGACCTGAAAGCTGAAAAATTCTGATCCAGATTTCAAACACCACGTGCTGAGGTAGGCTGATAAGCAGAAGTGGGCAAACCCATGGAGGGAGGGTTAAAAAAAAAATCAGTTGCTTCATTCCTAACATTCCTCCCTGGGAGCAATACATGTGCCTGTGGAAGATTAGGTGCTGGGTTGCCATCTCTGAAAATAGAAGTATGTTTGCAAGGTAGCAGAAAGAGAGCCCCAAAGGGCATCTCCAAGGAGGCTTTGACTCCTGGTTCTGACACACACAGATAATTCCTATTTCAAGTTCAAAGCAGGAGCAGCAGATGAGAGGAAAGCAGCTGTTAGTTTATCTTGTAAACAAGCCCCAGCATGCCACCAGATTATGATAGGACTTCAGGCTGGAGATGGCCTTAGACAGCTAAAAGAGTGAAGTGTTCAAAAAATAGAATTGCCTCTGAGAGCACCATTACCCAGCTACTTTGGGCTGCCTCAAATACCACAACAGGCCTGAAAGCCCCAGAGTAGCGAGGATGCTGGAAGCCATCAGTCCTACAGCTGGGAGGGCGTGTGTGGTTCTCTCACAGGAATCAAACAATGGGAAGAAATGTAGCCCAAGATCTCCCTTATGTTCTGAATTTATCTGCTCTTAGTAGGCTGTACCAAACCTGGGCTTTCAAGGCATCACAGAGGAAAACCATGGCTGCACATTAAAGGTGGCACCAGGTTTTCTGCATATTCACAGAAACCTAGAATACCCTGAGCTGAAAGGAACTCACCAAAGTCCAGCTCATACATTGTGTGCATGGATAACACACAGCATTTAACAGAAAGCTCAATGGCCAAAGGATGCACTGCTGAAGGTTCCTTGGACCAGGCTCTTTGTGCTGCAGCTCTGCATGGCCAAGCTCCACACACATATGTTAATCTCTATTAGCATATGTCAGCTCCAGCTGCCCACATGCCCACGTGTGACTGGAGCTGATGCCAGGGGTATCATGAACAGCCCAGCCTTCATTTTTTCCATTTGCCTCCAGGCTTGTCTGTGTGGGAGTATATAACAGTGCAAGATAAGATGCTATATTTATATTCCTATAAGGCACTCACAGATTTGCATTCCAGAACGACCACATTTTTCCAGCTTAACTCAGGATGCTTGGAAAACAACCCAAGCTAAGCAAGAAAAGCCGTTCTTTATTCCCAAATAAGCATGTCCCACATCAGTGGTACTGCTGAGTTGCTATTCAAAGCTGTGATTTCTCACATGAAAACAAAGAGGGACCACAGCGCAGGGTAGACCCACCTCTGCAAAGCCATGGGCCACTTGCCAGTCTCCATAAATCTCTCCATGAGCAGGTTCCCCAATGCCTCTCCTCCTCTGCCCCTCCTTCTCCAGCAGCTGGTCCCACTTCCTCCTGCAGCTTTTCTATAAATGAGTGCATGCACTCAGCCTGCTGTATATACATATTCCCTCCTAAATTCACTTCCTTTCCTCTATACACAAGCCTAATCACAAGATTCATCTTACTTTCCATTTTCCCTGCTGACATTAAATAAATAAAAGCAGCAGCAAAGAAAGAGGAATGTAGAAGTCAGCTTAATTCCCAGTGGATATAAGCTGTTGCAATGCTGTAACACATACCTGCACACACACACTCATGCACCCATATGAATCTTCATAAGAGACCAAATCACTTCTGTGTCTTCCTATTATAGAGCACACTTCCCTTTCAACACAACCAGTAGGGAAGCTGCTTAATAATGAAGACTTGAAAATCTGCTCTTATTTCTGTAGGCTTTAAATGCTCAGCTCAGCCCTGTGTTGTGGGCATCATCCTTTCTGGCGTGGAAGGCTTAGGAGGATTCAGAGAGAGCCCATTAACATTGCTCCTTAATTGGCTCAAGGCATCACTGCTGATCTCAGCTTGGCACAACCTTCATTTCCCGCGCACCACTCAAGGCCCCTGCCAGTTCAAAAAATAGAAAATCAAGACTAAAACCTGAGAATGGCACATAAAATTAAAACTTGAACTTAGTCTGGGAAATCACAGGTGAAAGATGTGCATTTTATAGCCTTTCTGGGAATATACTGCTTTCACAAAACTAGCAAAGATGTTTGATTACAGCTTTTAATTCTGAACCTGGGTCAAAGTGTTTCACCTTTCACTTACCAGTGCACCACCACTATTTTAAACTGTGATTAAAACACATATTCCCTCCCTTTGTTTAACTGCATAATACTTAAGGAGGTGTTGTGGTTTGACACTGACCAAACATCAGGCACCCACGAGAGTCATTCACTCACCCTCTCCTGCTGGGCAGAGGGGGGAAAAAATTAAATGAAGGGTTCATGAGCTAAGGATTGAGAGAAAACACTCCTAACGCAAAACAGGTTCAACTTAAAGGTACAAAGTAAATGTATTACTAACAGAGTCAGGGGAGGATAACAAGAAGTAAAATAAGCCCTTAAAACATCTTTTTTCCCCCAGCCCCTCCCTCATTCCCACCAACAGCGCAGGGAGACAGGGCTTCGGGGTTTTGGTCAGTTCATCACTGAGATTTTCTTCCACTGCTCAGGGAGAGGAGCCCTTCCCCTGTGAGGCTGTAGGGTCCCTCCCATGGGAGACAATNATGGGCTGTGAGTGGATCTCTGCATCCCCCGTGGATCCCCACGGGCTGTGAGTGGATCTCTGCATCTCCCATGGATCCCCATGGGCTGCAGGGACGCAGCTGCTTCACCTTGGTCCTCACCATGGCCTGCAGTGGAATCTCAGCTCTGGCACCTGGAGCACCTCCTGCCCCTCCACTCCACTAACCTTGGTGTTGCCACGTTGTTTCCCTCACATCTTCTCACCTCCTCCTCTTCTCTGGGTGGGAAAAAAACGCTGTGCACTTTGTTTTGATTTTCTTGTTATATATGTCATCACAGAGGTGTTGCCAATCTCTCTCGTTGGCCCAGCTTTGGCCAGCAGCATGTCCATCTTCTGAGCCATCAGGGATTGGCTCAGCTGGCCATGGTGGAAGCTTCCAGCAGCTTCTCACAGAAGCCACCTCTGTGGCCCTCCCACTACCAAAAACCAGACTGTGCAAAACCAGCATGGGGGAAAGTAAACACAAGGTGTACAGAGGCATATTTTGCATCCTTGGGCTGCCTGGGGACAAAACTCATACCAGCAATGATGATTCAACCCACCTCACCTGAGCTCTGCTGCGTCAGAGCAGGTGATTGCCATAAATCACTTCCACTCCACAGCATGGAGAAGATTAATGGCAGCAGACATCGGAGCTGCCAACTCAGAAGATTTCTGTGGTAGAGCAGGGACAGCCACGCGTGAGGAAATTGTGATAAAAAGCTACACTGAGGCTATAATAAAGTGCTGGAAAGATGCTGATGTCCTCTTCCACAACACAGACACATTAGGGTCTGTCTGATTGTGGTGACAGACAGATATTTGACTGAACACACCAGCAGCTATTAAAAAAGAACCAGTAACTGAAAGCTAATGTGGAAACGTGATGTAGAACTGTCAGATGCCATCAGTAATAATTTTTGCTGTGACCAGTCTCTGGTAAAGAGGGCAAAGGAAACAATATTGCTGCTGATTGCAAGGGACCAGCTGCCTGTGATTTCTGGGTTTCAGAGGCAGAGGATCTGCTGCCACCCTCTTCAGAAGAGAGAGAGATTTATTATCTCTACCCATTTCCTTGGCCTTGGTTAAAGGGAAAACATTGCTGGGGAAGAAGAGCACAGGAATATGTTGCACAGAGGTTAGCAGCAGTACCTACATTGGGATATTGTATAGGCTTAAAGGTATCAAATAGCATATTACATAGGGTAAAGGACCACTGTAGCCTTTGTAACAGGGATGCAAAAGAGCCACTGGACAAGCAGTATTTTATAACAAGAATTTATCATGAGCAATTTAGCAGGAAAACCAAGCAGAGCATTAAGACAGCCCCAGACCTTTCCCTTGCATCCATCCTTAGGCTGTGCCAGCAGGTACACACTGCTGAGAGGTGCAGTGGGAGGCAGGTGTCCCTGTCCAGTTGTGCTGCTACTGCCCTGCTTCCCTCTCTCCCCAGCAGCACCATGGCTATGACAGGAAAAGGCTAATTGCCAATCAGTCCTTATTTTGGGACCAGCAGTGCTCCTCTGATCTAGAGAGGTGCACTGAGCTTGCCAAATCACCTTTAGACTCATCCACAGGAGTGGGGCCATGCTAAGGCTTATGTCATTTGTAGGGTGAAATTTAAAACTCTGCCCCTGCTCTCCAAAACAGGCTGGCTGACCTGTTGGAGTTCACATGGTGTCCTGGCTTGGGCTTGTTTCCTGCAGCACTGTCAGGAGCTATGGTCGGGCTACACAGCTCAGGACCTGCAGCTCTCAGACTGATTTTGCAAATGTTGAAGAACAGATGTAACATCACCTTTGTTCTGCTCTTTTAATGAAACTTTTTTTTATTTTCAAACTGAACACTGCAGACTTCAGGTCTTTTTTTCTCTTCTGTTAAAGAACCCATTCTCTGCTGACAACCAGCTGCTTGTCTTTATTTTTATATTTTATTCCTCATGCATAAAGCAGGGTGCAGCTTTTCCAGGACAAATTCCACCACAAAAAAAACATTTCCCCAAATTTCAGAGTTAAAAGCAACAAGGAAGCTCACAGTGAGGGTGAAACTAATCATCTGCTGCTCTTAAAGCTGGTGAAGCTTTGAGTGTTGCCAGCAGCAGATCTCGGATGAGATCTTCGCAGAGTAATGCAGCAAAGGCACACTGTGGCTCACTGTGACAGATCCAAATGTATCCTGTCTGTCCAAAGGGGGCCAGTGGCTCACAGCAGCTGTCGAGCTGCTTTGTAAACAAGTGGGGGACATAGCTGTTTAACCTAGAATCATGCATCTGAAAATATGCTTTGCCTCTCCAAGGATTTTGCTGGAAATGCTTCAAAGGATTCTGTTTTTCCCAGAAAGCTGCATCATGTGGTGTTTATCTACTCCTCGAAAGTACTCGCAGCCTTCTTCCATAGGAGAACGGCACTTTGCAGTTTGACAGTAAAATCACACATGACTTGTTAAGCACAACTTCCTAATGTAGCTCTCTGTCTGTTGCAACAGTCTCCCTGGTGGTAAAAAAATACAGTACATTACACTCGCTATAGCAACTGTGATGGCAATATGCAGATTACATGACCATATCGCTCTCCAGCAGCTAAAAAAGAAATATTTATTTTAGCATAGTTGGTACTCTTTTTACAGTCTCTTCTTTCCCTGTTCTTTTGTGTTACACTGTCTTAATTTCATCCCAGGATCTCTCTGGTAAAGCTTGATACTGACCATTTTCTTTCTTGCACACATACCTTTGTATCCCAGCTGACCCTTTGTATCCCTTAGTCATCCATTCTGGCCTCTGTATTCCTGTGTCTTTATTTCTAAATAGCACACATAACCCAAGTTCATAGATCATTTTATCTTACAATACATCACATTCACATACACCTTCATTCTCTACTGCGGTTTATCCTATTTTTCTGCTCTCTTCCACCTATTATATCTTTCTTTCAAAATGTGCCCTGCTGAAAGATGTTTTCCTCTATCTTTTCACTGGGTTTTTAACTGAATGCAGGGTAAATTAGGGCTATTCTTGTTTTGAAAACCTGTTACGTAACAAATTCACATCTTTTGCACGTTTTCTCTTAAAAGTCTCTGGTTTCCGGGTCAAGGATGAGATTTTTTCTGGTAATTTTTTGTTCTTTGTGCAGAGGCACTATAGGGAAAGGTGTGTTATTTGAGCTGCAGCTACAGACTCCTTATAAATCCAGGAATAATGAAGTTTTGGTTTGAAGCTCAAGTGTCAAATCATTCTTCTTTAGGACTGAATTAAATCAACTAATTGTTTTTCCATCTCTAGAATAGAAGCAATATTGTACATCCTACCTTACAGGTATGTGTGAGGTTGAAATAACGACAATGAAGTAATAAACTACCCCAGACCATCCAAATTACTCTTGAAAAATGTATTGCTGTCCTCTTTTTCTCTCATTTGGTATTGTGGTTTGCCTTTTCTCAGAAAAGAGGATTGCCAAGTCTATCCTTCTGCATGCTGCTGGAAGGATATTGTGCTGAAATAAGAGTGTAGGTGTGGATGAAGACTGCCAGAAGCATCTCCTATTACCCCAACAGGAGAAAATTGCAGCCAACTTCTATATATCCTGTAGTCTGGAAAATGGTGAAATACCATCTTTTTGGCAGCCATAAATGGATAAACATTAGGTAAAAGCTAAGTGCAATGTGGATTCTGTCCAAAAAGGGCACAAGAAATTAGAGACACTACGAAATGCAGAGGGATAACTAAATCAAGGAGGCATGCAACGAGCCCAAGGTGCTTAAATAGCACAGATTAGAAATCTTTAGACCCATGCTCTCTCTGCATCTGACTGGCATTCATCTGCATTGTTACAGCACAGTCTCCCCCAGTACTGGCAGAGAATAGATCAGTCACTCATGCTGAGATTTTCCTTTGGCTAGGTGTTGCCATGTGTGAGACGTCCTGTTTTTGCCAGGCAGAGCCTGCATCCACCTGTTGTGGAGAGTCCAAGCACATCCCATGTTTCTTCCACAGGATATACATGCAGATCTGGTTTTTAGCATTGTGGTTTTCATAGGTGTCTTGTGAGAAGATTGCTGGACTGTTTGCTTCAAATTTTAGCAGAAGATCAGGCAAAAGAAAAGATAGTAAAAATTGTAGCAAGTGTCTCTACAACACAGGAAGAAAAAAAAGAGCAGTCTAGGGATTAGGTAGATGTTTCTGCATTAGGTAGTATATGCAATTTGAGAAGAAATATATTTTCTCCTGTTTCTTTCACAGTCTTCTGCAGAATCCAGCTCCTCCTCAGGCTCTGTACCTGTCAGACAGAAATTCTACTTTAAGAAAAGTGCCCTTTAAGAAAATGGAGAAAACAAAGGAAAATTGTTACCAGCTTAATTTATTTTGACAGTATTTTCGAACAGTGAAATCATGTTTCTTTTGCACTGCTTAGAAAGTTCATGTTGATTTAAAGATTATGTTGGGTTTGGAGATACAAAAATGCTAATTTTAAAATATGAAAAAAATTTTCATATTTTCTTCAGCTCATTTTTCAGTCCAAAAGAGGGAAGCGTTTTTAGGAAGGCTGAATGGAAGAAAAAAAATTCACAGGATTTTTTTTTTCTTTTTTAATGCAAAATCTTATGTGAGGAAGTAAAGGAGATTTCTTCACCTTTAAATGTGTTAATTCCTTACTTCTGGCTTCCACCCTTAATTTTCCATTTGAAATTGGTGGAATGAGGAGATTAAAAAAAAATCATCATATGAAAAGAAAACCAAAACTGGATAATTTTCATTTTTAGAAATGAAATTACTGAAATCTTTGTTGATATATGAAATTGTAAACAAACTTTCTGTTCATATTTTCCAAGTACAAAATAAAAAACCTGTCAAAAAAAGTCTTTTGATTGCAATTATCCCGCATCTTCCAAAATGTGTTTTTTGGAGTAAATTTCTGCTCATTCTGCCAAAGTCATTGACACTGACCTTATACATGTAGATTCAAAGAGATTAATTAAAGGGAAGAAGCACTGCTAAATCGTCAGCAGCTGGGAGATGAAAGTGATTCTAGAGAGTAATTCTCCAATGATGCTGTAGATAAAGCAGGACGTTTAGTGGATAAATTATCTCCCTCCTGAATTTAAACTGAGTCTGGTGAAATGGTAGTTTTCTAAATGTCCCTTTACGGTCAGATCCTATTGCTGTGACTTTATATAAAGCCAAACCAAAACATAAAATAAATTATATAGTTAACATAAATGCTGCAAGTATACCAAGTATATAGAACTTACTGTGCACTAGGGATTATACATAAGATGAACTTTCTAGTTTTTGCGTCTCAAAATTATAATTATTTTTTCCCCTGTATTTCACAATATGTTTCCCAGGCATTCAAAGAACAAGAGTAGAGTTCCCCTGTGGTTAATTTAACCCTAGGAAATTCCCCAGAGCACAATCAAAGATTGCACAGTGGCTAACATTTCTCTCCTTTTCAAAACTAATGAAGTTAAATCCTGCTGGCTAAGGCAGTATATCTAAAAGTCTATTAGACTTTAAATTTAGTAACAGAACGGACATCAGTCATAAATACAAAATGTATTTTTTACCAGCTGTCTAAAAGAGGCAGCCCAGCCACAAAAAGACCTCTTCCACGGGCTTGTACCAGCCTCATTATCGCCTACGAATTAAATTGAAACTGCCAAAAGTCACAGCAGTGAATTCTAGACATGACAGTCAGACCATTGCTCATGACAGGAAGGCCAAACACCTTCCCCAGACCTGGCTTGGGATTCACTTTTTTCATCACTTCATACCCCCATGGGACCCCCTGACTTCAAAGGGTGTTCAAGTGGATCTTTGGCATCAGAGATCTGCATATCTTAAGCAATTACAGCTGTTGGAAACAGCCCCATTAGGGAGTAAATCCCGGGTTAAACCATGCAGGGAACAGGAAGGCTGTTTGAGGGGACCAGGCTGAGCAAAACCATGTGAACCCCAGCAGCATTGACAAATATCTGAGCTCTCATTTTTTGCCAGCATTTGTGCGCCACTTGACTCAGGATATCCTCACAAGGGAAAGAAAAACGGGAAAGTCACACACACGCATTTTGAATGGATATTTTTGCATATTTGTGCAACTGCTCAAACTTCTCATTCTTGTAGCTGCCTGAACCTAAGCAAGAAGTAGAAACACAAAGCTTCAGTCACACCAGACGACTCACATATAGAGCCAAGAAAAATCCTAAATACACCAGGGCAGCAAGTTATTTACATACCACACACTTAACATTATATGCATATGTTAGACTTGCAAATAGGATGAAAACAATTGGAAATAAAAAAGTAACTACAAATGGTTCTTTTTAACAGAATGAACAGGTTAACCATATTAAAAATATTTCTCCTTTTAATTAATGCCTTTTGAAACCCTTGGAAACAAACTTGCTGGTGGCTCTGGATAACTCTGCTCTCTTTCTTTCATCGGATCTTGCAAACAGCTCATAACTACTCTTTTAACCCAAACTGTATTTTCTATCATTATGTTTTAAGCCCTATGCAAACTGGATGGAAAAAAAAGTCACTTTCAATTCATGTTAAGAACTGCAGCCAGAAGTTCTTTACTGTGTTTTTATCAGCTAAATGATTACAAATAGACCTATTAACCTCAAATTAATTAAAGAACCAAAGGAAAAGGCACTTGACAATTCCAAGGATTTGTTCTCTGCTCACTGATCTGGGGAAAGATGAGATTCTTTTTCTCTGTTAATACATTTCTTCTATCCAGCCCACTTCTGCTGCTCTTTTCTCCAATGTCATCAGTAATTGGATTAAACCCTGACAGATCCCTCTAATTCATTAAAGAAGGGAGGAAACAACACATACTGGGGCAAAACAATCCCTGCCCTAACTCTAACAAAACCAACACAGTACTATTCACAGATAAATTTAGTTCACTCTGTCTTGATCTAGTCAGCGACCCCTCCAGCCCACCTAACAGCAGAGCCATTACATATTTTTCCACCCAGGATTTTTCTAATTGGAGAGACAATATCTTAATCTTGCCTTTTCACACTGCTAAAACAACTGGATATAACAAAGCCAAGTGAACAGCTAGGCTCAGAGCAAGTGAAGCACAAAATTATCCAAAATTAAACTTTGGAGAAAGTAGCTCTCAGCACATGCTTTTCCCACTTTCCTTCTTCACTGTCAATTGATGCAACAGACCACTTGCAGAGGTTGGGTTTATTACAGAGATTAGACAATTTTCATGTGTGGTTGGAGCAAATCCAAACTTTCTTTTTTGTTAGTTGGGTTCTATTGTTTCTTAGCATACTGTGTTGATAGTGTATTATCCAAAAACTTCAAATTTGTTACAGTAGTTCATTACAGTATTAAGAGCTGGTAGTATTAGTGGGTTTATAAAGCTCTTGAATTAACTTTTGAGACTAAATCTGTAAACAACTTGTAGTGTGGTTCTCTGTGTGAGTACATAGTGAGTAGTAAGCAGTAAGTAGTGCCTGGCTGCAGATTAGGGAGGGCAGAAACTGCATGGCTATTTTTGCATAGATTTCTCAAAGTTTTCAACAAAAAGGGTCTGCATCTGCAGTCCAGATCTCAAGTACCCCAGCTCCTGCAGCCTTGGCAGTGGAAGTGCTCCCTGATGCACCAAAGCCTCTCCTGCCCTGGAGCACTGATGGCATCTCCCTTTCCCCCACACCATATTCCCTTTTCCCCCTTCCTTTGCTCTGAATCTCCTCCCAACACAGGGCTTCAAGTTCTGCCTTGTCCACCTGGACTGGAGTTTGGAAGCAGAGAGAACATGACCAGTCTGGAGTGTGGGAAGTGCAAAGAAATAGGATGCACAGTACCCAAGCCTGGGACACTCAAATATTATGCTTTAGAGCCAGACCCAGAGTGAATACCAAACCAACATAGAAGACAAGGGGGAAAAATCTCACTACAAGCGGGGACCTACATTTGCTCCTCATGTTTTCTAGGAAAACATCAGGCTGAATTGTAAAGATTTAAGAACTGCACTTGTTTGCTGGAGGAGAGCACTTGGCAAAGAAATAAATGGGAAACTTAGTTTGCTTTGGGGAGGCTTGTGCTGCATTTGATTTATTTTGAATTTATGACTTTCACAAAGATAGTTGCTAAGGGGCACCAGTGCAGGAAAATACAGAGGAACCAATGGCACTTTTTATCATTTTTAAAAATAAAATAACTTAACTGATCCTATTTTAAAGCCGCTGCATTGCACCAGTAGTTTTACTTCAGGTTGTATACACCACAACAGGCAAGTTTCAGCATAAGCAGCACCTGTCTCTCTAATTGCTCTTCCATATCTTTAAATGCCACCATCACACACCTTCCATTACACCTGGGCAATAGCTGAAATCAGTTTCCATCATTACCAATCTATTTTCCTGGGACTAACTACAACCCCTTTGGCCCTGTAATCATTTTAAACTCTACAAAGCAAGGTTTTGTGGAAGTATTCTATCCATATACTGCTGTAGGGCTTTAATTGAATCAAAACAGGTGTTATCCTTGGATATGTCTTTTCCCCCACCCCAAATAATTTAACTGCAGTTGTTAAAACCTGCATTAAAAAGCCCAGCTTTCCATATTGCACAGTGCAGTTTTTAAAACAATGAGCCTGAACCTGGAAGCTGAACAGAGTGTGAGCTGCAATTTTTCAGAACTACAAACCAATCAATTAACATAACAGGAACTAAAGGAGAAATCTGATTATATGAAATTGCCAGCCAGATGCCAAGAATGCTGTGGGAATTCTTTACAAATATTCACTACGGTTGCACCTCTACTTTAACAGTTGTTCCCATTTTCAGTATTTCTAATTTTCTAGAAGCTTTGAGGTGTCTTCTTGGCATGAAACTCAAAAGCAGATGTATCAAGGGCCAAAAAAGACTCCAAAGATAGTTCCAGAGACCAAAGGTCATATACCCATGTGCTGATGTTAGCACATGAGCTGGGGCTTTCTGAAAGGTTGTGATTATAGTTGACTGACATCTTTCAGGCAAATTATTTATTGACTGAAAAAATGGAAGGCAGGGTGAGTCAAAATATCTTATACATTTTTGACAAATGCAGTTGAAATTTTGTTTTAAAAAGTTGGAAAATATTGAAGTATTCTAGGATGACATCTTATTAATGAAAGATTTCAGCATGAGACTGACCACTGCTTCTTTTCTTTCTTTATCTTTTTAGATCGTTTAATAATTCTCCTGATTAATGACACGAGAAAAGTTTTTTTCAATTTAGTAAAATATTATGTTCAACCCAAAATTTTTACTCTTTCTCATATTTTGTCTTTCTACCACCATTCTGAAAAATCAGTAATGTGTTTGCTATAGTCATTGCACACCTGAGCAGAAACATTAAGAAATCAACCTGAATTGAACAAGCAGTAACAAAGAACATTTTTTAAGAGCTTAAAAGGTAGGCTATGGCTATAACAAGATTTTAAATTCTTTCAAAGTAGTGCAGAGTAGCAATTGAGGACAAACTATAGAGAGAATACAGAAATCATGCTTTTATTCCCAGAAAAAAGTTATCACACACTCCCTGACAGAAGCAGTATTTCCAAGAGGAGAGGGCTCAAAGGAGACCTTGCTGCTGTCTGTATTGAAAGGAGAAGATGGGAGCAAGACTCTTCTTGGAGGGATGCAATGATGGGATGAGCAGCAGGAGACACAAGCTGGAACATGGCAGATTCTGATTCATTGTAGGAGAATTTCCTTCTACCATAGTGGTGGTCGAGGTCTGGGAGAGGCTGCCCAGGGAGACTGTGAGCCTTCATCCCCTAAGGTGTTCAGGACAGGAGAATATGCAGTCCTGAGCAACATGACTGCAGCAGTCCTCTGGGAGAGGTTGGACCTCCAGAGACCCCTTCCTACCCAAACTGCTCTATGTTTGCATGATTAGATGATTCTTAGACTGAATGATGATGATTATGGACAGCAACATTTCTCATATTCTTAAAGACTTCCACTCTTAGGGAAAGTTTGAGAGGAATGAGAAGATCCCTCACAGTATGTGCTGGAAGGAAGGAGCCTGGGCTTTACTGTGCTCCATTGAGGTTCATATCCTGCTCACCAGGGCTTCCTTCTCCATGAAATCAAGCACTTTTATTTGTGGTTTGATGACAGACCTGAAATTCTGCATCTTCTTTGGGAGAGGAAGTATAAATGGAAAGAAAACTCATGGTGAATCTTCTTTTCAGAGGAACTTGAGGACTTTAGCAGGTCTTGAGGTTTCTCTGTGTTTCACCTTCCTCATTGCTTGAATGGGAAATACAGGATATGTTGTGAAATTCATTAGGAGGTGCACACTCCATCTCACTCTAATTCCTTTTCATCATGTTTGCATAAATAGGGGATTCACTGTATGTAAAAAGCATTAAAAGGATAAAGTTACTTGGATTATTTTTTACAAGCAGAAAAATACATCAATCTCTTTTAATTGGGGTCTCTTATGGAAAAGGACCAAAATGCTCATTTGAAAAAAATTTCCCTGGTAGAGCAACTTGGTTTGAATACCACATTTTTGTCACCTGAAGTTCTAGATCACTGATACTCTTAAGCAAACTGCTTGGTGTCAGTACAGTTTCAGATCCTGTTGCACTCCAAACAATCCTGACTCAGCTATTGGCATAGAGCAGATACTCTATTGTCTCACACCAACAATCAGGTAGTAATGAATGCATTATAAAAGCAGGCATCTCTTTCAGGCTCTAATCCAAGTTCTTGAATGATAAATGTGCTAAAGGTTTTCTGCAGCTCCTTGTGTTCCTTTGGTGATTGAGACAACAGTCTCAAAAACACTCTCCTATGACTCATAACCTTTTTCTCATTGCTTTTCTCAAAAATTTTGGAAATAAAAAGGCCTGCCAACCAGACATCCACTAATTACTTCTTGCCTAGACAGGATCCTCAAATTCACATCTCTTCTGGAAGTGAATTGTTCTTTAAAGAGAAGAAATCTGTAAATCTCTTTACCCTTAAACATCAATATCCTCTCACTTTTGATGTAACTGTCTCAAAATACTCTCTGCCTATTGTACTTTGTATTAGTTTGGCATAGGCTGGATTATGAAACAGCAATCTGGTTCTTATGCATTGGGATGTCTGTGTGGTTATAATGCACCATATTGCTTATAGTGAGATTCATCCTAGATTTGTTCAGTTCTTTATTCCTCCATAATCATTGGCCTTTGTTCATTATCCATGCTACTGTATCAAATACTTTCATCACTAATTCAGATCTAAAATCTGGTGACTAAACCAAGATTACATCTGATATTGCCATGGTAGGGAAATATGCTAAACCTGTCCCAGATTTGCCATTTTTAGATCATCAGGGATATAATCAGGTAAATAAAACCCCAAAATCTGCAGCATGTCTCAAGGGAAGGTGATTTTGTTTCAAGGTCCATAAGTGATTGAAAAGGGAATGGCTATTGTTTATTTCATTGTTTTTTCCCCAAATGATGCTATCTCTGGATAAAAAAAATAGTTTGGCATAGGGATGTGTTTTACTGTTTGTGCTGGACCAGAAATGTCAATAACCAAGGGATATTACCTTGCATCCTCAGCTTTCCAGAGCATTATATTCCCTCCTGCAGGAGCTAAGAAAAGCTAGAAGACTCAACAATTGTAAATGAAAGCAGAATCACATCCATAATTTTTCTGTACTGACTACATGAGAAAGAACAGCACAGAGCAGTTTCCTGTTTCACAGGGATAGAGCTGTACAGTAACAGACAGCCCACAAAGAGAAAATGGCATTAAAAATCCACTGAGTAAAAAAAATCTGCTATTACATTTAATTAAGAAAAACCCACCACATTAGATTGTCTGGGAAAATGTTTCCTACACTTGTGGGGCGTGGGTCATGTTCTCCACCAGCTTGGTCCCATCACTGATCTGCCCTGCTCTCTTCACTTGGAGGAGGTGGGACGGGGCCAGGGACAGTGGGGACATCACCCTGAGGCCAGGCCACCACTCTGCACCCAGCCTCCTTTGCCTGGGAGCATCCAGCCCTTGCCAACAAGTCCAGGTGCAGTAGCAGCAAAGCAACTTTAATGAGCATTTATCCCACATGCAGGGATATAAATAACCTTATAAATGCAGAAAATACATAGTCAGTGTGAGAATGCCCTAAGGGAGGACAAGGAAGAAGTGCAAGCTTCCAACTACCTCGAGTTCTTGCTGGCAAAGTACCTTCCTAATTAAAAGACGTGGAAAAATATCAGTTCCCCAAATCTTTCTGCAAGCTCTGCAGTGGCCAGGAAAAGGCACTTTGAAATGTTCTTGCTGAGGAAGCATGGGTTTTATTCTTTTATTGTTAATTTTCAAGTTAAACATATGCACAGTGATTTTTGTAATCTTGAAGATGTATTTTAATTGATTTCCCAAGTATTTTAAGGTCTATTAATTCCACGGATCTTGCAAACGCTGCATTTTCTGTATTCCAGCTGCTGTTCTAATCATGTTCATTAGCAGAATTACTTTTACCTGCCAGTGAATATTTTACATTGCATTAATAAATCTTCTGTTTGCTATCAGAACTGAGCAGACAAATAAAATAGTGAAGTGTGTGAGTTTCCTCATAGGTCTAACACTGTTCTATTTTGTCATTCTACCAAGGGATCAAAGCAGATTTGAATATAAAGGTGACAAAATTAAAAATTTGTGCATAGTATTTAAAAGTGTGTACTTTATTAACGATATATCCTTTTTCCATATAGGAAATCAGCCATGTTTTCTCATATACTTTGTTGTGGTGAAAGTCTGATGAAAATTCTGCTTTTTCTCAGGGAAATAATTGGTAGTTGCCATATCCAGTATCTTACATACTGTATGATCAATTAATTTTCATACATTTAATGAGCAGCATAAAAAATACAGATATTAAGAAATGCATTATATCCTCCAAATTTCAGACTGTATACCCCTTAAAAGAGAACAGAAAGACTTAATACAAAAGTCTTTTTGCTGATATTGTTTACACAGCATTCTCAATCAATTTTTCTAAAAGCTCTGAAATTCTGCCAGCATCACACATGCACGGAAGATAAAATGAAACAGCAATTAATCCAATCATCTTTGATTTAACATTAATGTAACTCAGTGCATTAGGCCTTGTTTTACATGCAACTGTGTTGTTCCAACTACACTTTAGAGAGCCCCCAAATTAGCCAATTCTCAAATCTCAGCTGAACCAAGAAAGATGAGGGTATTCCACTTAGTATCATCCTTCTGGAACACACATCTTCCCTGAGGAAGGATGGCAGATTAACAAAACTGACAACTCTTCACCAAGACAGCCAGAATTGAAAATGTGAGATGCTGCAGAGCTTACACTCAGCCATGCACTGCTTTCTGCAAAACTGCAACAGGAAATTGGAGTGGTCAGAACTTCCAGAGAAGAAACTCTGTATCCAGGAAGTCCCTTATCCTGTGACCCTTGTGTGGTCCCACCGACGAGAGCAGGACCCACGCGTGAGAAAGGAGTGAAGCACATGGTCACACATCTGTGGGGTGAAGGAGCCGACTGGTGAGCACCCCTCTTTACTGCTCTGTGAAAACTGGCACCAGGCAAAATGATTCATCTTGTTCTAACAGTAAGCATGGAAATTAAGAAGTATTAGGACTAATTGTACCATGGCACAATTACAACAGAGCTTTAAACTGCAGAGATGACTTAGCTGTCTGTTTTGCATTTTGTTCCTTGCATATTGAAGGTTTGCTGACAGAGATGCAATATTTCCTGAAGATACATCCATTCATTGTACCCCTTGTCTGAATGTAGTTTTGATTTTATGGGAAGGGCTAGACTTAAAGATTGTCACTCAATCACATGGACACCAAGCAAAGTTCAATTGCAGTACAGCTTTCGTTAAGGATTCATTAACGACACTTCATATAAAGTGCTACCACATTCTCTTTCATACTTTTTTCCTCTCCCTACCCCCACATTTTTTTTTTGCAGCTGAGAATAATTAACTGTTCTTTTGTGAGTGTCATTTGTTCTCAAGGAATTAAATGCCACCTTATTTCTCAGAACAAGAATTCAACTGTCATAATTATAGCTTCATTTCAGGAGAAAAAAAAATCATAATTTATTACAGATTGTTCAGCATGTGAAATAGGTTTAAATGTCTTTGAAAGTAAATTGTGGCATGTCATGAAGGGCTTTTGCCATCACTGTAATTGATTTATAATTTTGCATTTAAAATTAACAACATTCATCCATTGTTCTCCTATTATATAAGGCTCTGGCAGGGAGTTGAGAGTTTTGTGTTCAGTGCTGGTCACCACATTACTGTAATGACAATAATAAAGTTTTAATAGCTTAGGAGATAAAAATGATATGCAGAAGCGAAGCCAATACCAGTATTAAAAATAAACTTCAGACTGAAAATAGTTTTAGAAAAATATACTATGTCCAAGAAAAAGTGAGTAAATGGGGGATTTATCTGAATTGTGTTAACTTTAAAGCACAAGAAAGCTAGACTTAATTCTAAAGTTTACATTAAAGTGACCTACCAAAAATACGGAAAATATATCAAAATTAATTTTGAAGTAATTGGGCAAAACTACTCCAATAGGGTTCCTATACGTCAAACCATTGGTCTTTTTCTTACCCCAAAAAGCTTCAACTGATAGCTGCAGAACCTCTTCTTGCTTTTCAAAACTGCCAGACAGTTGCAGAACAGCAAAAAGAACAATTTCATTTTGTTCTGGGCAATGTTAGTGTTGTGGTACAGTCAAGCATCATAACTGCCCCTCCGTTTATCAAAGTGGCTGAATTTATGGAATAATGATGTTGAACAATGTAACAATGTCATTGAACAAAGACAAAATTGAGATATTAACATTAAGCAGTGCTGATTATACCCAGAGAAACAGGGGCAAAGAAGTAGTTACTGGGAATGTAAAGGAAGTACAGGAAAAAATCACATGACTCCAGATCCCGGATGAAAGATTGCACCTGCTGGTTTTCAAACAATGTCTGTGATTCTGACCTCAGCAGTTTCTTCAGGTCTACTTCATGTCATTGATGTCATCAGGTATCACATATAATGACATTAGTGTAAATGAAAACAGAATTACTCCCATTAACTAATTATTCTACACACAGTTATAGGACATAGACAGAAATTAATGAAGAAAGATGAGAAGACTGATTTTGTCATTCTGCCAGATAAACAACAGGAAACAGATTCCCAGTTGCTCATAGAGATTCCTGACGTGGCCTCCATCCCTTGGACTGCACAGCCCCCAAAGAAGGTTGCATACAGTGAATACAAATGAGAGAAGACAGATTAATTTACTTTTTTTCTTTTTAAAGGCAAAGAGTACAAACCTTTCCAGAGTGCATGGAGATCATAGTGCCAGAAACTTTGTGACACTTCAGGTACGAAAAAACTGCCCTCTCAGAAGCTGTTTCTCTAGTTTAAGGCTAACAAAAGTGATTTACAATCTGACTCTGTCTCATAAAACCCGCTTCTAGTAACCTCTACCTTTTGTTTACTCTTTTCCTGATGCCTAATATGTGGAATCACATTTCATAAAGCTTTACATTTTCCAAAGAAGCAATCAACAATGAAATTACAACTTTATCATTGACATCTTCATCAATTAAAAAATATTTTAAAATTAGTCATGCTGGGTTTTGTTTGGGTTTGGTTTGATTTTTTTCAGATTAACAAAGCAAAAGATTGATATCAAATCAGGGTGGGGAAACTAAGTCAAAGCCATGAAATATAGCCCAATTCTACTGGAGTCCCTACGAAAAAGATGTGTTCTGGAGGAGTCTGTGGCAGACAGAGGTGCACAGAGTGCACCAGTGGAACAGCAAAGGTTGCCATCTTCTAGTGAAGCAGAGGCATCTCAAGGACATCAGTCTTTCCTCCTCCTCCTGGTCTCTGGAAAATTTTGTCCCCAGGTATTTTGCATATATAGCTTATGACAGTCACTGCCCCTTCTGGAGACTAGTAAACAAGAAATGTTCCCCAGAACACATTCTTTTCCACATATGCCTGCAAAAACAAGTCCCAGTCTAGCAGATGCCATGAAGGCCATGAGGTGACACCCAGCGAAGACCAGGGACAAAACAGGGAGAGGTAGTTGTGCTGACCACACCAAACACTTCCAAACTCTACAATGAAAAAAACAGGACCATGCTGTCCTTGCACTGCAGAGAAGCCTGCTGGGATCTAACACTGCTGGGAAACTCAAGGCCAGTGTCCTCTAGTAAAAATACTGTCATGTAACATTGTCAAGGTCAGTGTCAGCTTGGATTACCTGCCATGCAAGTGCCAATCATGCGTGTTCTGCTTGCCTTGGGCTAGTCTAACTCATGGTCAGACTTTTCAGAGAGGTTAACACCTACATCAGCACTGGCTGCTATGGGGCAGCCATAATGCAGATTTCACTGCATAGCAGCTGATTTTAGTAGCTGGAGCATCAAATCTGTTTTACCATAAAATCTTTTTTTCTCCTTTTATAAAGCACGTGTATCTTGTCTTCACACTCTAATCCAGTCATTCAGCAGTGAGCTTCCTCACACTGAAAACATGCAATGAAAACTATCTTACAGCTGAATCACCAATACCCCTAAGAATGGTGGCTCTCATTCCTTCTCCCCCAGCATCTGCTTCTGGAGGTCGTTGGGTTGTTTCTTCTCAGTGTACAGAAGTTAAAGCATACATGGAGAGAAATGAATTCCTAAATTAACATACCCCTTCTGGGTTTCTCTTGTGCTGCAGGACTGCTGTAATGATCTGCTGCAATGAACTGCTGCCTCTAGCAATCATCTTCTCTGTCTGCCCACCACTGCCTTTCCCCAGCAGTGCCCTGGGGCTCTGTAGCACACAGCTAACAAAGCCAAGTTCCCAAACCTGCCCTGTTTGCCAGAGCTTTACAGTCCTACTTACTTAACCCTTTTCATCTTTTCGACCTCAGCACACACTATCCATCCCATTCCCAAACTTGAGGAAAAAAAAACTGGCAAAAGCTGGAAATTTTGTATGAAGAATGCTCTATATATGCTTCATTATTTTTTCCAGGACCTCGCTCAATTTCTTGGAATTACTCAAGAGTTATTTTCAAGGTCAACATGTATTTGCCATTAACATTTTTGTGGTTTAGATGGTTTGCCTGGCACATGATGATGTCTCAACCTCAGGGGGAAACTGGGAAGGGGAATAAGGACAAGGATGCTGCAGGTTCACCTTAGGCTAGGAATTGCTGCGGGAACCAGGCTAGAGGTGGGGAAATGGTGTGGAGCATGTGCTGAGGGGTAGTCTGAAAGTTGAGTCTATCAGGCAGTTGTCACCAGTGCCTGATGTGTAATATGAGCATTTGGGCTGATTTTTGAGAGCACACAGAATCAGTCACACTCAACATTTATACCCACTGAATACCAAGAGGGGTGATATGTCTGCTCTGACTTGGGCCAAAATTGCCACTGCATCTGAAATAGCACATACTTTCAAGTAACCAGGTCAGGTTTGAATCAGTGACCCAAGCAAAAGGCTCTTTTTGCTCCAGTTATCAGATTAATCTTGGCCCCTGTGATCACTTCTAAATTTCTCTAATTTTATTAGAAGGTTTTGCAAAGATCACATTTATGTCGTTCCACATTCTAAAATCACCTGCTGTGCAATATGCCATATGTAATAGCAGTGCCCACATTTTACACTTATTTTATGAACCATATTCATTATTCTTTTATTTTACAGGAAAAAAATGGCAGCTTGTCATAAGGGGAGGGATTTATTACTATTGCTCCCTTTGTCTAGAGAGAAAATGCAGAGTGAGGGTGCTTTGATTTTGCAGTGATCTTCCTTGTAGACCACCATAAAAAAGCCTTTTTATTTTGTTCCATCTCAGGCAGAGTTATAACCTCTTCCAGGTTATCCTTATCTTAATGCTACCAAATTACTTCTTTTTTTTTTTCATCTTTAGTAATATAGAATTACCATCATTTGAAAGAACTGTTTAGGTTCCTTGACCAGAAGAGGCGTTTAACTGTGTCATGTGTGATGTATGGTGCATTTAATTGCTCTGTGCAGCTATTCAAAAAGCATTCAGAAGTAATCATTTAGCATTAATATCCTGGGGCAATTCAAGGTCACAGTACATTAAAAACTAATTCAGAGTAGTTCTAGAATACATTTTTCATATACAGAAATACATGATATCTTTTATGATAAAAGTGACAATGGTATTGCAGCATGATGAGGGGATGTGGGTATCCTAAATATCTGTTACTGGTCTTATTGTAAAAGCAGAAAGATGCCTTTGCACCATTACTCAACAATTACTAATTTCCAATAAAGTCAACACATTCAGATAAGTGGTGATGAACAAATATGCTTGCAAGAGCAACATGTTTTAGAGGTATTTTTAACTAAGAGTACCTAATTCCTCTTTTGCTGTTCTTCCTAGAAATCAAGCTTCTGGGCAGATTTTTATGGACAGACCAACCAGAAACAATTGTAACATGTCCACGCCCAATTATGTGTTTGGTACTACCATGCAAGAACTCAAAATAAAATTTAGATATGGCAAAGGAGAAAGAAAACATGAGGACAACATTGTCTGCAGGAGTTGCAGGGCAAGTCCTCCCAGAGTTTAGAGGACAGAGCAGTCACCCTCTTCTCTCAGGGAGAGGAAATTCCCTTAAGAGTGCATAACACAGAAAACACAAATATCAAAGAGATATGCACAGCCTGCATGCATCAGAACACAATTAAGTGTAAAATTATTTATAGCCATCCTTGCCACACTTGCACTTTTACCCACACGCTGTACAAGAGAGATACTGGCAACCTGCAAGTCAGATCTCATTATGAAAGGAGAAAACAAAGAATTAAAAAATCATTGCTTCATCACAATTGTACCCAACAGCCATTTTATGCTCCCTTAGAATGCCTGGAGCACCCAGGTAAGAAGCCATTCAGACTGTGCAGCTTTTGGGAAAATCAAGTATATTCTATTGCTGCAGCAAGACCCCAGCTTGGGAGGAAGAGACTGAGCTGAGCTCAAGCCCAGAGCAATCCCCTTCTGCAGGGGTTGTGTGAGCCTTCCCTCGTACTGGGAGGCTACAACTGGTGCTGGAAGCAGGAATTGGAAACTAACCAGATCAAAGCTATGACACTTGGGTCTGTACCAGCTGCACTTGCAGTTCACACTTCTGCTCTCCTACTCAGATATAAAACTTGAACTGAGGACCATCACTTTTTAGCTCTGAGGATGACAGCAGATGAAACGCAAAATATAAGCATCAAGAATTGAGTATTGGACACCTGCTGATGCATAGTGAATTAAAGCACAGTCGAATGCAGAGGCTGCCAGACACCAGTTTTTCTGTTTCTATTAAAAAAGAAACAGTAAAAGGTTAGTTGCAAAGGGAACCATGAACAGAAACAATGGTGTGAGCAAGAGGTCGAGCGATGTGCTACAACACCCCACATGCTATTTTCGCACTCCTTTCTTCCATTTTTATATAACCAGTGAAGTTTCTAATAAAATAGGCACTTAAATTATTAGTATTAGAATGCAAAATCCACGGCTGAGCAGGCAGGCTGCATCCCTCATCATCAGTATTACTGGCATCAGCTGCATCAGGTGTACCTATTTCATATTTTAAGGCTTTTTCTTACTTTTACTGCATTTTAATAAAAGCCCAATTTCTAAAGGACCAAAACGCAATCCTCAAAAGAGACCTCAAAAACATCTACTGAAGTGCTGGGCTAACTTTCCTAAATGTTGGTTTTGGTGGAATGTACTAGCTTTTTATAAATTATCTCACATAGCAAGCTGATAATCATGCTTCCATTCGATACATTAGATCAAAGTGAATGTTTTAATGTAGAGATCAGCAGAAACTGCTGAATATAAGAATGCCTGGTACAACTAAAGCAGCAATTCCTCTTTAGGAAAAAAAAGAAGAAGAAGAAGAAAAATAAAAAGAAAGAAATTAAAATTTGGAAAGGTGATATTTGGAAACTTGCTAGGATGCAGAAACAGTTTGAGCTCAGCTAAGGTAACTGAGATGTGATAACAAGTGCATTAATTGCAGAAACAAGGGATCTGGTAACAATAACTCTAAGTCAAAATGCTCTTATTCCAGTCCCAGGCCACTACCTAAACTGTAAAGATCTTTTCTTGTGCAGATCTCTGTTTTACTTTGGTCTTTCTCCTCCACCCTCTAAAAATGTCCTTTTCTGTAGTGCACAACAGCTCCACAAGTGCTTCACAAGCAAAGTTCATCAGCAGTGAAAGGAATGGTGAAAGCAGGCAGCTGCAGAAGCATGTGGAAGAATATGTTAAAATCGTCCTGAAAATGTTTGTAAGCAATACCTCTCAGAACTTTATTTTTTAAATAGCAATATCTATCATGCTAGGTATTAGTGTGACAAAATGTACTGTAGTAGCATTGCATTTTTCTTTGGGAACTTATTATTTCTCTGTAGGCAAGTGTTAGTCCTTGTGTATTAGAATCCAAAATACTTTTAATAAAAGCTTATATAAGACTAAGGAAATTAAAATATTATTGCTCCTAATTCTGTGACCTTTTGAATTTGGGACAATAAATCAGTTTTTGTGAGGAATCAAAGACACCTAAAATTGGGTCTCAGTTTAAAACATAAATTTCAGTAACCAAATTCAATTTCCTTTAGATTTTGATCTTATATTAATAAGAAGATATTAAAAATAAAAGTGTTGATAAACCACATATTTCGACAATAACCTTTTCATTTTAAAATATCTGTGTATTGATAATGTTATTATGATCAAGGATATATTTTTATTTTATAGCTCTAAACTGTTGTACTGTCTGATACAACTGCACAGTAGTGGTGAAAAAAGGAACTATTAAGATCCCTTTAACGATTAATTTTCTTTTTGAGCATCTTTCGGTGTGCTAGAACTGTTTGTCACCAAAAGCTCAGACCCTCTCTTTGTCCTTGAGAGCTGATACCCGAATATAAAACACAACTGGAAAGCCTAAGAAACAACTGGGTGTGAAGGGCAGCCAGGATAATAGTTAAAATCACAATGACACATAGATAGATGTTTATGTTTTGACTTAGCTTCGCTGTCTAGATGACCACTCTTAAGTAGCTCAGCAGTCCAGATAAACACCTGCATAAGTATTAGCAGGTTTTTTCTATCAGTGAAATATTGAAACAGGTTTCAGATTAAGTATATTCACAAATACTCTGCTGTGTTGAGAACTTCTTAGGTGTGTGTAATGCAGACCAGTCCAGAAACGTGCTGCTGTCCCTGTGCCTCACTGTGCACACACTGTGTACAAAGAGACCTTGTGCCTACAGAATGAGCATTCACACATGATTTCCTTGCTAGTCAGTAGATGGACAAACATGGCCAAAGGACCAGTTCTTTTGACTTTATTTATTTCAGTATCAAATCAGAGGAAGGTCAGAAAGCCACCACTGTGGCATTAAGAGAAAACTGAACATGGCACACGAATCAGTACAGAGTCACAAAATCTAGCCAGGCAAGGTAACAAGTAGGCTTTCAGGCAGACATCAGTCCAGCTAGAGCTCACAGTGACTTAACTGAGAACCTGACAAATCTCTGCATTCCCATTTCCCACCAATGCATCTGGTATTATCACTGTGAATTCATTCTCCTGGTCTTTTTCTGTAGTTGGCCAATGCGATACAGTACAACAAAAAATCCTGTTTTCTGATTCCCAGTCTCAGGTTTATGCTTTAAAATCCAGGCATTTAAAAATCAAAATATGCAGAGAACAAATGGAAATTTGACATGGCATCTACTGCAGTCATCCTATGGGCAAAATAATTAATTTTTGAAATACTTTATAACTCTGTGACATTAAGGACCCATTCAGAAAATCAATACAAGATCTTTAAAGAAAGGAAGGAGACAGCATTTAACAACTGGACCTATTCATTCTGTCAGGGGAATATTTTCAATATGCTTTCAAGTTTTCCACCCAACATTTCATATTCCATTCAAGCAGTCTGATTCCAGAAAGTGCTACACAGACAGTGTGATGACCTTTGCAACACAAAGGCAATGAATTCAAACCCTCTTGTCTGTAGCTGGTGCTGCCATAGAGGACAGAATAGATAGGAAGAACCTGGATATATGGCAATTTTCTTTTTGTACTCTCTGTTTACAGGGACCACATGTTCCTATCTTCAAGGATTTGTAGTTCCTAACCAGACCTCTTCCAAAAGGTGGCGTGAGACAGTCAGGACAGGGCAGAGTCAGGATGGAGCAGGCACAGAGCTGAGTGCCACCGGCACGGTGGCATCACAGGGATGGCACATCCCCTCTCACCTTCCCCAGTTACCTCCTGGGGGCTACACCCACCTTTGCCATGGCAATTCACCCCAGCTGCTGTGCAGGTCTGCAGGCTGAGCAGGAGGACAAAGCAGAAGACAAAGGGAAGAAGCACAGATCAGTGCAGAAGGATCATGCAAAGTAAGTAAATGTACAGGCAATTTTAACCTGCCTCTTCTAATTCATTTGGTCCTTGTGAACAAATAATTTCAGAGGGGTTCTTGTTTAAACCCACTTTGCTGGGAGTGACAGACTATGCCCTGATTTGTTGCACCTTCAAATCCCCCCAGTTATACCTTGTGAGGGGAAGATAAAATCTCCTGTGTTAAAAAGCACACACAGGAATTATATTGCAAAGGAGACATCAGAACAGCAAACTTAATGACTTAATATTGTACAATATAAAATCATTCCAGTTGAATAACTTTTAATTTATTATAATACATAGATGCCAATTATGCCTGATTTATTAAGAGAAGTTCAGCAATGCCAAGGCCCTGTGTTTGAGTGGTTGCCATGGTACCCAGCTTTTACAAGGACATCTTAAGGATCATTAAAGTGTCAAGGTGATAAGTTTGACACTCAGTGGATTTAATGATGGATGATAATAATGTTACCTCTTCACATCCTGAAACACATAGGATTCAGGAGGTACAAATTTTAAGAATTTTTTAAAAGACACTAGCTGGAGCTAATGTTGAATATGTTAACTTAGACTACACTCTATCCCCTTTAGTGTAAATTCCTTAACTTCAGGTTTTATAGTGTTTTTATGTTGCCACCATTCCTCAAAGCATCTCAACCTGCTTTTATCAGATCTCACAGGCTTATCCCTGACCAGGGACTCCTGAGCAGCACAGAAAATCATTCAGAGACTGAGCACTGCCAATCCAGCTCCTAGCAACTCTTACAGAATATTTGATAGTAAGAAGGGAATAGGGAAAAAAAAAAAAGAAAAAAAAAGAAAAGAAAAGAAAAGAAAAGAAAAAAAAAGAATCTCTGCTGTGTACTGTGAAAGAAACCTGATGGCAATATGTTCTGCATCTAAGCAACTAAGCTCTACCACAGCTGTCAAGCACAACCAACTCGTCTCACATTGGACGTATAACAACCTTAGGCTGGTAATGACTTTCAGCAACTTGCATAAACCTGATGCAAGCCAATAACTTGAACGCAAAAGGATCTGGAGGCCTGAGCACAACCCTGAGACTTAAAATGCACACACAAATGCCATTTGGGTTTTTGCCTCTTTCTTCCTTGATATGTTCTCTCATTGTTATTTTAGGTGGTTGTTTCTGTTCTGGAGCAAGAGAACATATTTTAACAAAGTAGCTGCACAGGAAGGAGGGCTCTCACTGCCACACACAGCACCTTCCTAACAGCAGCAGCTACCACAGTCTGCTCTTTTTTTAAACTGTGGTATCCTTGTGCTTTTCTCTTTTAACCTGCCAGGAATTTTACTCACATAACATCTTCTCTGAAAAAACAAAAATAGCTGTAAAGTGGTGGGACTATGTATCTCCCTTCAGTCTGCAGACAATGTAATCAGGCTGGCAGCTCCTAGGGACACCACTGCTAATTTCAACCCTTAGTTCTGCTCAGAGCTGAAACCAGGATCATTTTCATGTAGTGATTTACCAGTTTATCCTCACTATGGGTTAGCAACCTCTTTTTAAGAGCATATCTACTACACTGACACTGTTTTCAACCTGCCTATTGGACTGGTGTAAATAAAAGACAAGGGATTACAGACCTAAACCCCAAACTCACCACTAGCAGCCAGCACTTGTGTCTATTAAGCTGTGCTTCATTGCCAAGCATTGCTATGCCAGGTATTCCATGTCTAGTGTAAACACATTTGACAAGCATAATCACAGTTTAGCTCTAGTATCTTCTAGTAAAGCTATTCTACTGACATTAGAATAATAGTCTAGGACAAGTACATCATGTTTTCCAGTCATTCTAAACAATTCTGTGCACACTTTGCTCCAGGAGAACAATTTTTCCTGTGCCAGCATGGACTCTCTTGCTTGACTTGGCCCGTGTTTTTGGCATAGGTTCCAAGCCTTGACAACTTCCTCGGTGTCACTAATCATTTGGGACAAGTACTGGCTCTACCTTGGATCTTTCCATTCCTGAACAACTTCTGTATATTCATGCAAATATATTTTCCGGTACCATTTTAGGGAATGACATCCTGGCACCCCTAGCCTATGGGTTCTTCCATTTGTGGAACAAGAGTCTGGAGCACAGACCTTGACCTCCCTGTACCAGCGGCCTTTGCTTTCTAGCAAAATAAATCCCTCAGTCTCTGCCAAGACTCCACATGGATCAGAACAAACTTAGGTGTTGTGGTGTGTTGTTGGGTTTTATCGGGTTTCCCCCGGGCCATGGCTGTGTTCCTTGGAGTCTTGTCGTCTCTCTGCAGCCCTGCCCTGGGTCTAGAGAATTCCAGGGAGTCTGTCAAAGGATTCAACAGGTTCTGTTTCTCTCTCCTCCTTTTATTCATTTTATTGTTTACTGAGGTTCTTTTTGTTTTGGGTCACCCCCCCTATCCCTGATTGGTCCCATGCCTGTACCCCTCCCCTGTCCCCACCCCCGTTTATAAGGTGCTGCACAGAAGGGAGAGCTCACTTTGGTGGGGGCTCTTGCTCTGGGCAAATTAACCAGTCACACCCTGCAAAAGTCCTCTCTTGATTTCCTCGTCACTGCCACGCTTCTGCAGAAGGCAGAAACCCACGAAACCAGAGGAGGTGCTGAGCTGTACCCGTTAGTGCTGGATCGGAGCAAGAGCTAGCCGGAACGGGACGCGCGATCCCGGGAGCTGCATCCGAACCACGGCACACTTAGGATATTCTGTTCTGGACCTGCTTCTACTGCAGAAATTCTTCTGGTTTAGTTCAGCTTGATTGGGATGCACAGCAATTTTTCAGGAATTTTTGCTGCTTAGGTTATTGAGTTTTGCAGATCTTCAAGTATGATGACTCTTTTTTTGCAACATTAGTATTACCCAAGCCTGATGGGAAGCACTGTCTTCCCTTTCCAATGCTTCATCCTTGACTGAGCTATTTCTGCTTTTTTGCAAGTTCAAATGTTAGAGATTACTGTTTCCTAAATGTCTTGACTTGGAGTGCAGTTGTGGTACTTTTTTTTTACCAGATGGCTTTTAAAGACTGCAAGATTTGTTTTTAAGATTTGACCTTATAGAGAATTTTATGACCTGCTACATCACAATCCTTCTGATTAAAATATTTCCTTCCTGTAATTCATTCTCATACAGTTTGCAGTATTCTTCAGATTTATTAACCACAACTTGAGGGTTAATCTATCCTATCAATAGGATAGATTACCTGAAATTAAGTGAAGTGAGCCACCATAATCATCCAACATCAAAAACAAAAGATGCTTTATGAATTGTTCATTCTTTCTTTGTGCCAGCTGATCAGTACCACAGAGTAAAGACCTTTCTTTACCTCCTTCTATGTTTTCAAAGAATACCAAATTTACAATGGGTTCAGTTGTTTTCAAATTTCTATGTCCTGATGCCACTTGGTGTTAAAAGCTCTTTAAGATGGATTTCATAATGGATACATACTTACTTTGAAAGGATCACTTCCAGTGCTTAATTTCTAGAGCACTGACCTTCCAAAAGCAAAATTTCCAGTTTTCTGTTATTGCCCACAGTGCATGAATTTTATTTTTTAAAAACATTCCACTATGTCTATTGAGAATGAAGAATTTTCACACAGTTCAAATGTGTGTTCTCTGTCAAAATACATAACTTTCCTCTTGGACATTGATTTGATTTGAAATCTAATTGGATTCTTTGAAACAATGACTGCCATTTTTAACACTTTGGATTTTGTTCTGTTTTTTCCTATTGAAAATCAGCCTTTTTCTTGTCCAATAATTTGTGTTAATGCACATGATGTTTCTGAAAATATCTTTTATTAAGGAAACTTGGTGAGGACCTTTTTTTCCATTCACCTGAATACTTCTGCAGTCTCCCATTGTTCCTTTTTCAAATGCCTGATGAGCAATCAAGCTTTTGACATATTTTGCCCTGAAAGAGAAGTTTAAAGCAGGAGAGTGATTATGTCAGAAGCAATCCCTCTGCTGTGCCCAGTCACAGCACAGACACAGTACCACACGATTTACCACTCGCAGCAGCCCAACAGCACCACTCAGAATCATCATCACTCACCAGCTGCAATGTAAATCATCTGAATGGATGCTTTTTCAAAAACATGGATATTGAATAAATCAGAGGGAATCACAATTGCTTGGTTAATGTTCACCACAATTGCTTGGTTAATGTTCACCAAACAGTGAGGGAGTCCAAATTTGTTGACTAAATTATTTGTTAAGAATTATTCACTCACTTCTACTTATCACCATCTTTGCCAAAAGCCTTCAGGCTCTCCAAAGTGTTAGATCAGTGCTAAATGTATGCTTCCTAGTGTAATGACTGGTGTCCAAATTAATCTGTTAATAGGAAAGTTTGTGGCCAGCCTTCTGTAACTCATATCTGTGAGGAAACAGGTTCCTCATTTGCAGACAGAAAATGGAGCTGTTTTCTCCTAAGCAGAGAGCTGCCTATTGTGTAGGTAATTACTAGAAGGCCTGTGTTGACCTGGCAATGAGGTAGTATATCTAAATACCTGAAGTGAAGGAGAAAAGCAGAAATGAAAGCAGAGGCCCCATCTGTTAGACTATAATGATTGTGCTATTTGAAGGCAGAAAGGTTTGTCTGAGGCAGCTGGTTTCTCTCCAAGTGACCTTTTAGCATTTCTGCTTTTGCTGTCTGACAGATGTGTCAACTCAATAATTTCAAAAGCCCCTGAGTAAATAACCAATTGTGAGCAAGGATGACCCAAAGCGATGACAAAATGGGCGCACACACAGCGCATTACAGAACATAATACCTCCTGAAAGAACAGGGAACGTTATCGAAGAGGAAAAACATTTTACTCTTTATTTTTGAGTAAATGGTTTTCCTGCTCACAGATCAGTTATTTTCAAGGAAAAAGGGAACTGGGAAGTGAATGGAAGGGCATTGTGACATGTTTGCCCTTGGAGCATGTCTGTAAGCTGGCTGCAGGACTCAGGTGTCATCTCAGAGCTCAAAATGGACTTCAACTCCCTTCCCTAGCCCACAGATGGGAAGAAGGACTGAAGGCCACAGCTAATTGGCTTTGTGAATTGTTGGGGAACTGTGGAGAGGTGACTGCAACCAGCCAAGACCCAACCAAGTTTAAAGTCCATTGAAGACTTTTCAAAAGTGATGTAGACGCTGCTTTTAACCCAAAATTGAAGTCTAGCTGAGGGGAGAGCTAGAGCAGTGGGAGACCCGTGAACATGCTCTGGTTTGATGATGCACCAGTTACTTTGATGAGATCCCATACCATTAGAAAATCCTTCTCCTGCACTGCCATCACAGACCCTCCAAAAAGAGTCAAATCTGCTAAATTTAGTCATACTTAGCCTAGTTGTACTTCAAAGCCTGTAGAGCTTTAAAAGAGCTCCCAGCCCTGGCAGCATCAAATCAGTCTCTGTTCTGCCAATGAAGAACAGTACCACAAATAAACAATTAGATGTCAATAGATGGCTTTATGTTGGCTGGGTCCTTTTGCTTCCTTATAATGTGGTGTAAAATGATAACAAAATAAACCTTCTTTCTATTCTCACTTTAGTGGGTAGAAGTAGATAAAAAACCACTTAGGACTGAAAGAAGGGCAATGCTGAAAATCTGGAGAAGGATCATCTTTCTACAGATCTGTCTTAAATTTTCTCCACACCTGTTTCTTCAGGTGTAAGACATGATGAATAATACTTCCCATAATGATGCTGTGAGTTACAATTCCTTAACTTCAATAATGAATTCTGAGCTTTTGTAAAGAAGGAAAGAAGTGCAGAGGATTATTGAATGTGAGTGTTGTTTGGGGTTTTTTTATTTTACACTTGCCATACATAAATCAGATCTCAAAAGCTTGATAGTCAGAAAGTTCAATAGTGCTAACAATTAAATTGTGTCTCTCAGGTGCTATGAGTCTGTCTAAGCAGGTCTGGCATGCCCAGGCTCTGAACAATTGCCATGTAAAAATTTAGTCAATTTAGCTGCAATGTCCATCAAAATTAGAAAAAAGCAGAACTCTTAATTAAAATATGCTTCCCATGTAAGAACAGATAGCTATCTTTATCTGAGAGAGAACTGAAGATAGTTAAGAAATGATGATTGATTTACCAGAGAAACAAATAAAAATGTGGCTAGTACTGGTGTCAATCATACATATAATCTGAGAAAATCATTATGCCTATATTAGAATATATATATAAACTTCTTTTTAATCTGTAGAGATATATTCTAATTTAATAAACCTTAAATCCATTCTGTACCATAACAGTCACAAGTCAGTCCAAGACTGGATTTAGAGTTACATTAATGAAGTTTTTAAAATTTCAAATTTCTTGTGGATGTTTCAAATTTTGTTATTGGGGTGCAGTTGCTGATGTGCATCCAGCAGGATCTGGCAGCGCTTTAGCTTTGGCGTAGATTTTTAGATTTTCTTGAGTTTCAAGTTTTTATAAAACTAACAAAATTTGTAGAATTGAAGTTCTTCTTCACCAAAAATCAAGAAACAGGCTAGATATTACTCTCTAGTGGCCAAGCAAATTTCCTTAGCCTTCCTGCAGACATGTCTTTTCAATGATGAGAGGAAGACTCAGATTCCACATCCACGAACATGTCAACATTTGCCCTGTTTCAGTGACATAGATCCCACTGTTACTAAATAGGTTGAGAGATGACAGGCATTTGAAAATTTTTTTAATTACAGAGGAATCATATGAAGTTTTAAACCGTCAGGTTTATAATCAGAACTAAAATTCCACATTTCTATAGTCTACAACATGTTTATTGAAGACTCATGTCTTTGAAAAAAAATCTATCTAATTTTTGGCAGAAAATATTAATTAGATGATGGTTTCACAACATGCAATCCAAACAATAAAAAATGCCTAAAAACAAAGTAACCCTTTCCATATGTAGCTAAATTGAGAAACAAACCAATTGTATGTGTTTGAACCGCCATGGGTCCAAACCTACCACAACTCCACCTAACACGGTTTGACAAATTTAAATTTTGAATGTACGTTATTGCCATCCATGTGGAATTGTCATAGGTGATGGATTAGTTCCCCTGAGTTTACATGGGGGCTGACCTCAATCCTCAGCTCCCCCAGGCTTCCCCTCCTTGAAGCTGGAACTGAGCCTCTCAAGGGACATGAAGAATACCTAGGAAGGCTTTATACAGGTATGTTAGCCAGAAAAGGAAGGTCAAAGAAGGCGTACCCCCTGATAAATAACACTAGAAAACTGGTAGCAACAGATGAGGAAGCCTCAGTCTTCTCACACCTCTCAAGTGGATGGACAGCAAGATGGGAACTAGGGGGGCAAAGTGCCTCCCACTGTACATAAAGATCAGGTACATGACCACCTGAGGAACATGAACAAACATGGGACCTGGTGAGAGGCATCCCAGAGCCCTAAGGGAGTTGGCTGATGTAGTTGCCAAGTCACTCTCTGTGATATTTGAAAAGTCACGGCAGGCAAGGGAAGTCCCAGCTGACTGGAAAAAGGGAAACATTGTACTCATCTTTCAAAAGGGTAAAAAGGAGGGCTCTGGAAACTGCTAACCTCACCTCTGTGCCTATGAAGATAATGGGACAGATCTCCTAGAAGCTGTGCTAAGGTACATGGAGGACAGGGATGTGATCTGGGACACCCAGAATGGCTGCACCAAGGGCAAGTCCTGCCTGACCAAACCAGTGGCCCTCTATGATGGATTAATGATATCAGTGGACATGGGAAGGGCTACAGGTGTCATTTATCTGGACTTCTGCAAAGCCTTTGACCCTGTCCGCACAGCATCTCTCTCTAATTGCAGAGAGATGGATATGATGAGTGGACTGCTAGGTGGATGAGGAAATGGTGGACAATCACATACAAAGGGTAGTGGTGAACAGCTCAAAGTTCAATGGATATCAGTGATAGCTGGTGTCTCTTTGGGGTTCATACTGGGAAAAGCTTTATTTATTATCTTCATTAATTAAATAGAAGAAGGTATCAAGTGCAGCCTGAGCAAATTTGCAGATGACACCAAGCTGAGTGGTGTGGTTGACACACCTGAAGGAGGGGATGCCATCCAGAGGGACCTGAACAAGCTCAAAAAGTGGGTCCATGGCAATCTCATGAGGTTTAACAAGACCAAGTGCAAAGTGCTGCACCTGGGTTGGGGTTGTGGTATCAACACAGGCTGGAGATGAACAGATCCAGAGCAGCCCTGCTGAGGACTGGGACCTGAAGACTCTGCAGGAAGCTGTCCCCAACAGTGTGTCTAACTTACCCTGCATCCCTCCTCAACAGATGAAAGCCAGTTTCAGACTAGGGCCCATCCAGGTAATTCACTAAATTTTGTTTTGTGGTAATGCAGTGCAGGGTCTTCAGGGATGGGGTTCATTATAACTAGCTCTGGTTGCTGTCACAACTATGAGGACATAGAGTCAAGACCATGGACACTCTGCACAGCTCCTCGTCACCTTTCAGTGTTCAGAAACTTTACATGCTGTCTCATGGACTCCACGAAATATTCAAGAAATAGACAGATGGCTTCACTGCAAGAGCAGCCGAGTTATAGGAAGCCTCTCCAGCGCTAACCCCAAATGGCTGGCAATGTCCGTATTAATGGCCAATCACACCACAAAGGCAGCTCTCTCAAATGCCTTTCACACAGTACCTCATGCATTCCTGCACTTTTCTTCCTTTAGCCTTCACTAACAAAGGTGGGGAGGGGGGAATCAGGCCCTCAAAGGGGAAGAACAAAAGAGCTGGCAAACAAATTGTGTGTGCTCGAAGCCTGCATGCCAGCCCATAAGCAATAGGTCACAGCTTTATTAAACTTTTTAATATGCAATACCAGAAATATAAGATAGATACCAGAAGTATAAAGTACATTTTTCATGTTTTGGCCCATACTGCTATCCTATTATCAATGTACCTTTTCAGATGAGCACTTTAAAATAATCCAGCACTTTAAACCAGTTGTCAATGACAGCAGCAGAAGTTCATCAAAACTGGGCTTGTCAAAACTTCAAGTCAATGAGAAGCTAAGGAACTGTGCTTGTTAACTTTTGTACTTATTTTTTTTACTGTTCTCTAAGTCACTGCTATATTTAGAAAAAAGCATGTCTATCTCCATTAGGTTTCTATGCTGATTTTTTTGTGAAATCTCATTATTAACTCGAGGTCAGCAACCACTGAGTCAAATAATTTATCAAGCCATTACCCAGATGCAGTGCCTAACATTAGCTGCCTTATGATGAAATTTGCAGTAGAAAAAATAAAAAGATCAACAGCCTCTATGAGGAACAAGGCATATTTAACAACCACGTAGTATTAATTGATTTAAAAAAAATTTCCAATTGTGATCATGTTAGATTGAAAGTTAAGAGAGAACAGCTTGAATTTGTAAAAGTTTGGTTTGGTTTTCTTTTTTTTTTTGAGGAGAAACAAATATTTTGACTGTGTTTTTCTGTTCTGCTTTAACTGCTTCAGGGGCTTTATTTGCAACACTCTCTTATGGTTCCTGGCAACCATTGATTTTATTTGTGTATGTGTTTCCTTCAAAGGTAAAATTAACATGGCTGTTTTCATAAAACAACTTCAGTTTACCCTGCACCTTTTCTGAGCAAAATTATTTTATATCTTCAGTGCTGTGGAGCCGTAGGAGCAGATCCACAGAACAGGATCACTGCATGTACAGTAAAAATACATATGGCCTTTTTATTGCAGCTTACTACAGGAGAATTTTTCATCAAACACACAAGTGATTGATTGGAAAAGTTGAGGACCGATCTGCGGTGTGAAACTCCTGTTGGTCTCAACAGGAAAGCAAAATTCCAGAATTTCCTAGACTTGGTGTTAATGGTCCACACCTCACCTTGCAAGCAAAATCTATAATTTCATTCATAAGGTCTCTTTAGTAAGATGCAGCATAGTTTACTGCAGGCAGTGGTTGAATCTCCTCAGTAAATGGATTCAGGAGTCCAATCTCCACCCCATTTCTCAGGGGTGATGACCAGGAGAGATCAGGCTCTAAATAAGAAGGGCCATCACTACTTACAGGTGTCCCAAATGCTCTTGGAAATCAGACAAACCCATCAGCACAGTCCCTGTTCTATTAAAAAAATTCAGTGGAAATGGAGTGTTAGGAAGGAAATAGAATCCCAAGCCTTATCCCAGAGATGATGTGACCCAAGAACAAGACATGGATTTACAAGACAGTATGTAATCTGTAAGGCATCCTCAGAATCTTTAGGGTGAAAATCTCTTTGGATGCTGTTACCGAACACCATATAAATAAGCATCTTAGAAACTACTTTCCCTCAACCACTTTTACCACATCTGTCCAGATTAGCTCTTTCTAGATCACCTAATATGATACCCAGGTGTTTCCTCATGTCAGTATGGTAGCTGGAATATTCTGAGATGTTTCTATTACTGACTCACAGACATTAACTCATGGGATATGAAATCAGGGCAGTCATATATAACAGCCTTATCTTTACAACATATTTCAGCTGAGACCTCACAAGATCCATGTCTGCCTAGCTTTGGGCTGCAGAGTGAGATCTCTAAATACGACTTTCCCAGTTGTACAGTTCTTACTACAAGGATTCCATTTGTTGACAGGTGAAAAAGATAGGAATCAGGCTGCCTGGAATGTTTTTGGTTTCATATTAAATTTCAGTATCTAAATAATACCCAGATACCACTGTGAATAGGAAACTGCTGTAATAAACACAGCATGGAAACTGAAAAAGGAAGCACAAGAGTAATCTAGAATGTTATCACATACCTGAACACACCTACTACAACACTAGTAAAAAAAAATATCTAGTATGTCCTCATTAAATGTCTGAAGAAAATCATAAGTGGTTAGCCACGAATTCTCTCAGATGAAGTCCAAACTTAAAAAAAAAACAAGATCTGTACAAAATATCCACCAACTGCTACAGACTTCACAGGCAGATGAGGAACTAGTGGGGAGCTAACCCTCCAGACCCTTCACCATCCTCATGCCCCTCCTTTGGACACTCTCTAATAGCTTAATGTCTTTTTTATGTTGTGATGCCTGAAACTGCCCCCAGCACTCAAGGTGAGGCTGCCAGAGCAGAGCAGAGCAGAGCAGGACAATCCCCTCCCTTGCCTGGCTGGCAATGCTGTGCCCCCCTGGGCAGGGTTGGCCCTCCTGGCTGCCAGGGCACTGCTGGCTCATATTCAACTTTCCACTGACCAGGACCCCCAGGTCCCTTTCTGTGGTGCTGCTCTCCAGCCTCTCGTTTCCCAGGCTGTCTGTACATCCAGGACTGCCCCGTTGCAGGTGCAGAATCTGGCACTAACCTTTGTTAAACTTCATACACTTGGTGATTTCCCAGCCCTCTAACTTGCCTAGGTGTCTCTCCTGGGCCTCTCTGCTTTCAAGGTAGTCAACAGCCCTTCCCAATTTAGTATCCTCAGCAAACTTACTTACTTACAAACTTACTTCAAGTCCTGCATCTGAGTCATTTATTAAGGTGTTGAAGAGAATTGGCCCTGTGAAACCCCACTAGTGACCAGCCACCAGCCTGATGCCACCCCATTCATTATAACCCTTTGTGCCCAATGCAGGAGCCAGTTACAGGGTCATTTTCCCTGCCCTTCCTGAACACTGGGACACCATTAGGCAGCTTCCAGTCAGCTGGGACCTCTCCAGATTGCCAAGACCATTCAAAAATCACTGAAAGGGCCTTGTGATGATATCTGTCAGCTCTTTGAGTATTCTTGGATTAATCCTACTAGCACTCATAGACTTACAGGGATCCAGCTGGAGCAGCAAATTCCACTCAAGTTCAGGGTCAACTGAGAGTTTATTATTCTCACAGCCATGGTCCTCCAGCTCAGAGCACTGAGACCCCCTTGGTCCATCATCTCTGTTGAAGACAGAGGCAAAGAATGCATTTAACACCTCTGCCTTGTCCACGTCCCTGTTTGTGAGGTGCCCATCCACGTCCCGTAACAGACTGGTGTTATTTCTATGCTGCCTTTTGTCATTAATGTGCTTGAAAAAACTTTTTATTGGCCCCCACATTTCTGGCCAGCTTCAAATCCAATTGGTCTTTGACTGCATGAATTTTCTCTGTACAGTGGCAAGCTGCATCTCTTATTCTTCCAGGTCACCTGACCTGGCTTCCACTGGGCACACACCTTTCTTTTTTTGCCTCAGACACAAAAGAAAATCCCCGTTCAGCCAAGCCAGCCTTCTGCCTTATTTGCTTGACTTCCAACATTTTGGAATTGCCCATTCTTATGACACTAGGAGGTGGTACTCAAAAAGAGACCAGCACAATGGACCCCAGCACCTCCAAAAGCATTTTCCCAGAGGACTTTTCTAACTAGGTCCCTGAGCAGCCTGACGTCTGCTCTCCTCATGCCCAGAGTTGAGGTTTTCCTGCACTTTCCTCCTGTCAACAAAGATTTTAAACTCAATCACTTCACGGTGGCCATGGCCAAGACGGTTGCCAATCACCACAACACTCACAAGATCCACTCTGTTGGCAAGCAGCAGATCAAGGAGGGCACCTTTCTGAGTCAGCTCCCTTGGTACCTGTACCATGAAGTTGACATCCAGAAGTTTCAGGAATCTCTTGGACCTGTTTGTTACAGCTATGTGATGCTCCCAGTTTTTCCAGGCAGCTGAGGTCCCCCATAAAGGACAATGACTTGGAGGTGCCCCTTAGCTCCTTGAAGAATAATTCATCAGCATCATCATCCTGCCTGAGAGGTCTAGAGCAGGCTCCAGTGACGACATCTGCTTTATTTGTTTGTTCCTTAATCCTTACCCAGAGGCTCTCCGACTACATTGCAGTAATAATGTATTGTTAAATTACAAATTGCAAAGATTACTGACATTTATTTCATTCTCCCACATAACATTTGGATAAATTGAACAAACATTAAAATCCTCGAAACTGTTTCCTGTAACTTAGCTGTAGTAAAAGCTGCTTAGATACAGACTTGCAGACTTATGAATACTTTTAGAGTAGATAATTTTAAAATATCTCACTGGTTTAGAGCCTAATTTAAACCTTAAAAAAAAGACATCTGATTCTGGCATTGCATAAACCTGTGTGGAATCTCTGGAGAATGAACCTATGCATTGAGAAACACATGGACTTCCAGAGAAATCATAATTTCTCTAGAAAATCATGCCCTGGTGGATTTCAAGATGCTCTGGTTAAAATTATAACATGAACATGGTGCTTGTGTAATGTGTATCTGCATTTAATAAACATCTCCTTCAGACAAATGCTGTTGTGCAACACTAAAAGCAGCACAACCAACAGACACACAATGTGTGCAATCCTGTTAAAGATTTCCTGGAAGGAGAAAGCTTTCCATGGGATGACAGTTATCCTTAATTAAA
>VWZV01008296.1:961443-1124428 GCA_013397155.1 Irena cyanogastra | reverse complement strand
AAAAAAAAAGGGAGGAGGAAAAAGAAATCTTTTTATGAGTTGAAAAGGACAAGTGACTATAAAAATGTAATCGGTCAATCCTCAATTGAAAAATATAAATAGAAGAAGGGCCATTATCACCAGAGATGTCATCTGTGTCCCTCCTCTCTATGTCTGTGAAGGGGATGTGAGGGAAAGACACAGGATGCAAGGTAGGGGAGAGATGCATTGAACTGCCTCACCTCCCTGTGCAAAAGTATATTTTGATATTATACCATCTGGTTTTCAGTCAATAGTAAGGCTTCTTGCTCCTCAGCACCTTGCGACACTGACTTGTAAAATGGACATTTAGTTCCACTTTCATGACTAAAGGAGCAGAAAAGAGAAGAGTACTCAACTATTAAAGGAACAATAAGAGTTGAGGTAATTGATGAATTTGATATCTGAACTTCAGATCTTATCATAATCCTTTTCTTGAAGTTTCTACCAACCAACCTAGGCCCCAGTGCTCCAAACAGGAGCCCATCAAGCTCTAAGCACACCACCAGGGCAAAGGGAGGTAGGTTTGTGTACATGCAACAGAGGTCTTGGGTTTCTTTTGTACTTTTGCTGACCAGGACAGCCATGCCATATAGGCAGTACTCTGGCTGGCTGGGACAAAGAGAAGGAGGCCATCAGGGAAAGAGACAGACGACCCTGGATGGGGCTGTCTCCAAGCCAGGCAAGCAGCTCCCCTGCTCTCCAGCAGCAGCTTTGCAGGGCGTTCCTCTGCAAAAACATGTTCATTCATTTCTCACTGCTAAGTCTAACCACATTCCCTTCACTGTTTGTAACAGTTTTGTTCCCTTTCTAAATCTTTTCAGGATGTGTAAATGTAATATTGAATATCATGCCTTGTAAAAGCTATGCTCTGAAAATGGACAGATGTTTCCAAGTAGGTAATGAGTAACATCTTTCTGCAGCTTTCCTGGCAGATGCAGCAGGAAACAAATACATATGCACACATAGGTTACATTCCTCTCAGAGAAATAATGTTACTGGCCCTTTCCTTTCAATGGCCAAGCTGGTCAAAGAAAATTATTTTTCCACTGTATTACATACAATGTAACAGTTGGACTAGCTGATCTTAATGGTCTTTTCCAACCTAACTGATCCAATGATTCTATGATTCAGTATCTAATTTTCTTTTTTAATTGGCTGAAACACAATAATAATCCCCAAAAAAGCAGCTCAAGCCACCACCAGCTTAACCCAATAGCCATTTCAGTCTGAAGAAAAAGGAAAAGAGATACTAGTTTTCATACTGTATGTTCTGCAATACAAAGTACATCAGTCATAGGAAGTAATTCCAGCCATACTAATAAACTAACAAATATTCATATAAAAAGGGGGAAAGAAACCTAAAGCATGTTTATTTTTAAGTGCAGAAAGAAACCCATCAATAATCTGCCTCACACAAAAATCTAACAGGTATGACCTTTGCTGGGGAAAGGGAGCAGGTGGTCACTGCATGCTCTGTGCACTTCACGATAATAGGCAGCCTTTAAGGTAGGTACAACAACAAATATCTCAAATCTGGCACATCCAAAATCACTTTGAAGATCTTGATGTACACAGTGCTGACTAAAATTCCCAAATTCCACATATTAATTTTCCTGACTCTTGTCTAGAATTAAGAGGTACACATAGAGATCAAAGGTGCTAAATGGTGCCCACCAGTTTCAGGATCCAAGATTCCCTCACTACACATTCTACTATATTGACATACTCAGTTCATCCAATTCCACAGTGATTTCTTCCAAATGAGAACTATGGACCAAATAACTTCTCCAACATCTTTCTTCTGCTCAGACAATTGTAGGACAGGTCTGATATTCACAAGATTATTATTCAGAATTGTCCATCAAGCCAAGCACACCTTGTGCAGAGTTCAGCCCCTGGGTTATTCCCTTTGGCTACCTGGCTGCTCGTGGTTAGGGGTGGCATAGGATTGTTTGTGTCAGATCACAAGCTACCGTTTCCAGGTGTCTGACAAGACATTACAAATTGAAACCCAAGTGATAGCCACAAAGGCATGCCTAACATAAGCCTTCACAAAAAAAAAAAAAAAAGGCAAGATCAGTGTGTCTGGATCTGACACACTGAAAGCTAAAAAGCAAAAAAAAACACCAATATGAGCCTACCTAGAATATCAACAATACAGGTTGTAATTGTTTCAGCAGAATAGCTATTTGTAAATACATCTTGAAGAATTCACACATGCCAACAGACAGCATTACTGTCTTTCAGAATACAAACTATGGTTTAATAGGAATAAACTTCTGCAAATTATTTCCCTCCTCCTATAGCAAAGAACTGTTGTTCTCTAATGGATGGCTTTAAAAGCTCTATATAATTGATTCATTCCTTCTATTTTTCAATGACATTTTGGAGCTATTTCTACAGACTATTCTTGGTTTCCCTCCTACCAGCTTCGCCTGACACTTGCCTAAGGGGCTTCCACATTTGAAATCGACAACTGCAGAAATTTCTTTAAACTTTAGTTCTCTATTTTTGCTCTTCTTTTACATTGGCATAACAGCAGCCTGCATTTTGCTGTAAGAAACCCACTGGGCACGATTTATTTCATTTCCCAAAGTAGGAAAAAGTTTGAACGTTCAGGACACTATGCTGAATTTTTGAACAACACCCCAGTAACACATAACCTTACTCACTTGCGTTGTCCCTTAAAAGCCCAGCAAAACACACATTACTTAGCAAGACCTGGGGCAGATTTATTAAATACATAGAAGATGCAGCTGGTCTGTGCCCACATGCCAGAGGGGTAGAAGGGATAGGGTTTTGCATGCCCAGTTGACTGGGCAGGAGGTACCTCTCCATTTCCTGCTCCAGGTCCCACAACAGACACTCTGCACCAGTACAGAATGGGGGTTTGCCTGTGTGTGGGGGAGTCTAAATTGATTTGTGGACCTTAAAAATAATACTGCTTGGATACAGACACCAAAGTTGCCTCAGGCTATGTCAGTTCCATACAGCTCACGCTGCACATTTGACCATACAAAGAGCACTGTTTTAAATGGCAACATTTCAGGCCTTGTGCAATTCCAGCCCACAGAATATGCAAAATTAAAGATTTATCTTTTTTTTTTAACATCGCTTTAGATCACTTTTTCAAGACTGTTTAAATATGAGGTGGGAAAGCTTGCCGATTCCTTAACAAAAAACTTTACAAATAAATAAAAAATAAAAACACTCTGATACATATGTTGCTCCAATCTTGATTCATTGGACCCCATTTCATCACAGAAAGAGAAATAAGGAAATAATTTTGTCTATAAACAGTCTTTCGAAGAAAGGAAATAATCAAGAACATACAAGGAATATATTCCAGAGGAAGCCTTAAGACATAGGCAGAACTTGACTCCTCAGAAGGGAGGGGAGATTTGCTGCATAGCCAAGGTGCAACCCAAGGCATCCAACTACATCCCCAGCAGGATCACTGGGACTCTGTGTGACCTTGGGAAGTGAAACATCTCCAGTATAACCTTGGCCCCACTAAAACCAACAGGCAGAATTCCCATCAGCTTCAGCACTGCAGAGACTTTACCCTTTGTGCTTCAGCCCTCCTGCAGTTCACTGGCATCTGTACCCAGGTGTCACAGCCCCTCCTGAGCACACACAAACAACATACCAATAAATTTGGCAAGTGACAAGATCCCAAATACCATAAACCACAGGGCTGACATGCTCACCTCAATGGACATCATAGGTGCCTCTGAAGAAACCTAGGGCATTAATTGCCATAGTCCTGTGAAAGAGCCCAGTCTCTGTTTCTATGGATGACAACCAAGAAGAACTTGTCATGGTGCAACTGAGACCTTGCACTCCAGATGTAAGGTAGGAGGAAATCACTGACTTCAGAGGGAAGCAATTAAAAAGAGATAAGCCTGGGCAATGTGCTAAACAGTCTCTTAGGCTAACTGCTGTGAATTTTGGGGGGGCATCACGGCATATGCTAATTTTAGGGAAGACTTTGAAGCTGCTTTACCAGCAGTGATGGAGAGCACTGTGAGCAGAGGAAGCAAGAAGAGAATGATGCACACACCCCATTTGCTTGTAAGGGCATAGACAGGAGCAAATGTCAATCTTCCAAAGCCCAAAACTCATCCAATAACAATGACAGAGCAATGAATACCAGCAAATAAACCTCTCTGCAATGTTTACATAGCTGTGACACAGACTTATCTACAGATACAGACAGAACATGGTCAAACAATCCATGTATTTGAGCACCTGATGTGTTGTTACCTGTATTGTATTCATCTACATTCTCTAAGAGAAACACATGAACTTAAAGAAAATATTTGAGTGTTTTGGAGGTGACTGTGATTTAAAAGAGACACTAGAAGAATAAAAGAAGACCAGGAAGATTGTGGTTAATTGACCTTTATTGTGCCTTCTGGTTCATTTAGAAATGGAAATTAAATTAGCATGATAATTCAGTCCTACTGTGTTAAGACTGCTATAAACCCATTAAATTTTATGGCCACTGATTTAACATTTTTTTCTATTAACTGGGTTTAATTTTCAATATTGTTGTACAGGTTCTGAAAAGTGGTAGCTTGAAAGAACCCAGGTGGATGAAGGACTGCATAGCTGCTTGATGCCAGTGGCTGAGTTATTGCAAAGCATGAGCCCAGACTCTCACAGACATACACTGATTCTGGCAACCACCCCAGGCAAAGCACAGGGAAATGCCCAGTAAAATATGGGCTTCTATCATTTCTAGAGTAAAATTAAGCCTGCCTGCCAACCAACACTCTAAACCTAATATCAAGGAAAGAAGGTAATTCTTTTGAACTGTGCTCTCTCCTGATTCAACATACTCATTTCAAGAAATTTTAGAACAGGGCTCACATTTGTTGTGTCACTTTGCTCCTTCCTTCTGTTTTCTGGGCTACTTCTTCAGGAAGAAAAACTGATGTACATTTCACAAGCACTAAACTTGCAGCTAGCACTATGTAGATACATGCTGGTGACTGCACAAAGCCTGAATTTGTTGTTACTCCTTTCTATTTGATTATTGTATTTAAATAGTTCATATGTATTTACAAAAATTAAACAACAAATTTTAAAGTAGAGCCAGTTGGAAATCTTCCAGGAACTTTCATCCTACAAGCTCAGAAGGGGTAATTGAAAATGCACACACACAGCAAGTTTAGGGAAAGGTTTCTCATGCGCACTAAATATCAGTGACAAACCCAGAAGTGTAAGAGTAGCCCTCCAAAAGTGTAGTTCTGAAAAAGGTGTTAAATGTTATTCTATGCAGATGTATATGAAGACACTGTGCAATGTGGCCATGTTTTTCACATAACCGTCTTTTTTGGATGCTGATAGTACTCTTAAAATAATAGTTTTCTTCCTATGAAGTAGAGTTAAGTGGAAAGAGATTGTCATTTATATGTTTTTCTTTCATAGTACTATTTATTTCTATATGCATATTCTTCCTTAAACAAATTATACTGAATTCATAATATGAGCTTTCTGTTTACTGTTCATTTTCCCATGATGTGATGGTTACTTTTCATTAATTTCTCATAATAAAATACACACTTGCACACTAAAGGGACTTTAGCAATGTAAAAGCATAAAGAAAACAACTTGCAACCTTTCAGATCAATATATTACTGACAAAATCCCAGTCCAGCAAAAGTGACTATCTATCCTACATTTCTCCTTCTCTTATTTTTTAGGTGAAGTATTCCCCAACCTCTCCATGTACCAACAGTGTTCTGATATGACACTTGTCTCTTTAACCTGCCAGAGCTGTCAGCAAATTAGGGAACAAAACAGTTTCCTACTATTCTTGGCAATAAAAGCCTGTCTGTGTCAATTCACTTTACATTGATATTCATCCTTCAGTCAACACTGCCTGCTTTGCAGTTTGTCCACAAATGACCAAGCCTCAGCAGCATCTCTGCCAACACCAAGCCATAGCAGAAGTAGATCTGGCTCTAGAGAAACAGCAGAGTACTTTTTCCAGGCAAGTGAACTACCAGAATATGATTTTGGAGAGGAGTAGAGGAGGTGGTGAATGAAAATGGACAAGCCTGGAAACAAAGAATTAAATGGAAACAGGAGCCTGAGCAGAATACAAATGGCTAAATTTCATATAAGGAAAGATGGGAATTATTTATATGCTTTTTACTTGAAAACTCAGAGGCATAGGAGGTTTATTTAGCTTACCAAGCCTGATTCTAAAGTTTTCAGCATGGTAGTTTCTAATTTGTATTTCAGACAATTTAGAGTTGCTATGATCCCACCTTTTCACTTTCCTACCATTGAATGCAAATATGTGTTCACATAATCAATTTCTATAACTATCACGTGCTGTCTGTATATATATGTCTGTAAATACCACGATCCCCAGAAAACAGTTCAGATGAGGGTTGGATCAAGTGCATGAGGTCTTATCTTTGTTGCAGCAGATTCATCAGTCCTAGTCAAGGTTGTTTCAGACTTGAGACTAGTTTTACTCCTACTTTGTGCAGAACAGTGGAAATTCACCTCCTTTTCCTAACCCATGACTGACAGAAAGTCTGTCTCAGTGCAAAACGTCCAAAGCTCCTATGGTGCTTCATTACTCCTGCGTGGGAGAAGAACCTTTTGTTTTCACCATCATAGTCAGAATAGGAAAGGCAGGACCATATTCAGGTGACTTTAGACAATGTTGAACTAAAGGTGAATTATCTACATTTTTCTCCAAAGAAAAAGGTCAACACTAGGACAATTCATCAGCTAGGGGTCACTGAAATCTTTCAATTACTTTTTTTCATATAAAAGAGCATAGGTTTTTTATTTGAATAGACAGTCACAGGGAATATTTGTTTGCGATTAAAGCTTGGAAGTTTTACTTGAAAAGTCCAGACCCTGTTAGCTAAGAAGTTTTGAAGATTTGGAATTTGTGGAAGGAGGTGTACAAAACTTTTTTTTATTATTTTTTGGTAATTAATACAATAAATTTTCTACTAGAACTGAATTTCCACTGAGTTCTAAGGCAACTACAACAAAGCTCCATGGCAAGCTGCAAACCTCCTTAATGCTGCTTCTTTGGGAGAACACAGTGGTTCAGGGAAAAGCCTGAATCATAGCAAGATCAACTGTGGGAGAAGGGGCGTGAAAGAGAATGGAGTGGGGAAAAGAGGGAGAAGAGAGGGTAGGATGTGCCTGTATTCCTGAACCACTCAGGTCATCCCAGTTTCCTCCCTGCAGCACTGCTTCCAGGAGTCTGAAAAGAGACTTTACATCTTAACTTGGTTCACAAGAGCTGTGCATGAGCTGATGTGAATCTGGGGGCAGGAATCTGGTCTCAAAACTTGCATGCCCTTCATCAGCATTATGTGATTTTATTGTTCTTATGTCTTGGAGTTTTACAGGGTTTATAGGTCTAAATCAAAAAATTAACAACAGAATGTGGTTTCTGTCTGTGGTTGCATTCCAGCATTGATTGTGAAATGTTAAAATGACACATTCCCTTGTCCTTGTGTATCCCAATTATTGCTGCAGATGTACATCTGAACACAATCAGCTTATATAGTTCTGTTGTTCATCTGTCTAAAACTAAAGACCAGAAAACAGCCTTTAAAGTGTTTAAGATTTTAAAAAACAACAACCAAAAAAATATCAGGAATGTAAAGGGGGGGAGAGAAACCACTGAGACAGACTTCTTTTTAAATTCAGTTCAGATTGGTGTTGCCCAAAAGCTGCTCCAAATAGCTCATAGCTCTACTGTTGCTTTGTGATAACAGTTGGTGGCCTCAGTCACATAACCAGCATGGTTTTTTTCTGCAAGAAGCCTCCCTTTCACTCACAGGAAGGTCACAAGGAGCCTCTGCAGGAAAGCAGAGGACCCTGGGCCATACAACAGCTCCACCAGGTTCTTCCACCCAACAGAGGAGCCCAAGAGAGAAGCCAGAGCTACTCTCTGATGGTAGATTGGGAGAGCGGATCCTTGGGTATGGAGCATGCATGGAGGAATGCAGATATTTGCATCCTACTCCCTGACAACTCATTCAGAGTCAAAGTCCATGCCCCTCTGCCATGCAGGCACAGATGGGTGCTCAGGCTGTGGTAACCTGCCACTTCCCTGGGCTCTCAGGCACCGTGCCTGGCCACAGTGCTCGTCCAGTCCACGTCATTACCTAATTCTGTGGGCCTGCAGTCAACACAGGAAGGCATGCAGCAATAAGAATGACTGAAAAGTTAATTAATATTAAAATAGCAGCAAGCCATTATTTTAATTAGCTCTTCTTGTGACTGAATTTTTGTTTCAAACTTGCACAAACAAATTATATTTCACAAGGGAGCTCTCAAGCAAAAATGTGGCAGTGCACTTCTAGCAAATAACACAGATCAATACTCATCTTTTTCCAGACTCAGATTGATTAATATCCATGACATACTAACTGCAAAATGATCATGGTACAATTAATCCTCCCTATGCAACAGAAAGAACCCATTAACTGAAGCAAAAATACACAGTGTGTCACACTGAGTGAAAGCTTAGCAAGATGAAAACCTGCTGAACTTGGGTTTGAATCTGACTGTCTACCCTAAACTTAGCAAGACAGCAAACAATCTGAATAATCCAATTGCATTTTGTAATCTCACTGAGCCCAGCACAATCCTGGGGCTAATTTTGGGGTGGCACTGGCAGCATTTCATACTCATCATGCCAAGGTTTCCTTGTTTTCACCAGGGAGAGGCAACTGCTCTGGGGATCTTTCTGATTCTCAATAAATAAGGTGAGATATTCACCTTTCCAAGGGACAAACTATTTAGTATTTGATATGGGTTAAAATATCCTGAAAGTGAAATATTGTCAGTTAAATTAGTTGGTTTAGGGTTATATTCTTATTTGCTGGAGGAAAGAATGCTGCTCTTCAAATCAAGAGAATACCATAAGACTTTCAATTCCAAGGTCTCAATGCCATAGTCTGGGAAGGAAGACTGAAAGAAAATCCTAGAATAATAGAGTCATATAATCAAAGAACTGTAGAATAGTTTGGGTTGGAAGGGACCTCTAAAGCCTGTCTAGACCAACCACGCTGCCATGGACAGGTAAATCTTCACCTAGATCAGGTTGCTCAGAATCCCATCCAACTTGGCCTTGAATGTTCCCAGGGATGGGGCATCTACCACCTCTCTGGGCAACTTGTACCAGTATTCCATCACCCTCATCACAAAAAATATCTTCCTTATATTTAGTCTGAATCTACCCTGTTTAGGCTTAAAACTATAATCTCATATCCTATCAAAATCATATCCAGTAGGACAGGCACATAGAATAAAATGATAGTTACATTTTGCCTTCCTCATTCAGCCAGACAAGCTTAGGAAAATGTGTATCAGGATCTGGTGAATTTAGGGTCTTTCAGAGAATAAATTCCTCCAGGCACACTGCCCAAGTCTGGCCCAGCTGCAGCAGCAAGGGGCAGCTGCTGCTGCAGAGAGGTCCTGCATGCTTCAAGAAGCTGGATGCCCACAGGTGCCCCAATCAAAGAGAGTGTCATTGTCAGCTGCAGACCAACAGCTAAGATTGCTGGACTCATCAATGACACAGATGCTGGCAAATTGTAATAATACTATTGCAGATAGTGACGATCATAGAATGGCTTGGGTTGGAAAGAACCTTAAAGATTATCTAGTTCCAATCCCTCTGCTGTGGGCAGGAACACCTTCCACTAGACCAGATTGCTCAAAGCTCCATCTAGCCTGGCATCCACAGATTCTCCAGGCCACCTGTTCCAGTGTCTCACCATCCTCAGAGTGAAGAATTTCTTCCTAATATGTAACCTAAACATACTCTCTTCCAGTATAAAGCTGATACCCTTGGTCTACCATTACATGCCCTTGTCAAAAGTCCATCTCCAGCCTTCTTGTAGGCCCTCTTCAAGTAATTGAATGTTGCTGTAGGGTCTCCCTGGAGCCTTCTCTTCTCCTGGCTGAACAGCCCCAGCTCTCTCAGCCTGTCTTCTCAGGAGAGGTGTTTGAACCCTCTGAGTGTCTTTGTAGCCCTCCTCTGGACACACTTTAATGGGTCCATGTCCTTCTCCTGTTGGGGGCCCCAGAACTGTACACAGCACTGCAGGTGGGGTCTCACAAGGGCAGAGTAGAGGGGCAGAATCCCCTCCCTAGCCCTGCTGGCCATGCTGCTTTGGATGCAGCCCAGGATGCCACTGGCTTTCTGAGCTGTGAGTGCACAAGCTTCTACATCGACCAACACCCCCAAGTCCTTCTGGCAATAATACCAGTAAAGAGGTTAAAAAGTGGAATATTTTCACAAGGAAATAACTGGGAACAGATGACCACAGCTCAAACCAGTGTGAATCAGAGTTGAAGTGTTCCTTTTTTTTTGCCTGTAACCATCCTAGGTCATCCAAGCTACTCTGGGAAGAACAGTGTAACTATGACTGACCATCACCACAGGAACCACGAGGTCTTGACAGCTGTGATGTCGCTTTTTGCAGCTATGGCTTGCTTGATAAGAGAAGATGCAAAAGCAGAAGCTTAAAGATTGAAAGCTCTGAGTATTGAAAGCTCATACTGTCTGGGAGTTAAGTCCTATGTTGAGAAAGCAGAAGGATCACAGAAACACTCTCAAGCCTGACATCAAATGTGTGGTATTCAGCATCCCTCCCAAAACTGACTGCCAAGACTCCTAGTTTCACTCTGATGGAGGTAGTAATCAATGGCAAAAAATGGGGAAAGCGTCAAGGTGACGGAAATATTAATATCTCCAGGTACTGAATTCCATTTTACAGCTGTTCTCTGAGCCAAACACAAATTCTGCATTAGCATTGTGAACAAACCACAAGCAAAGAATTGCAAAAACCTGGTGCAACTGTAATAAAAGCAGGAAAACTGCTTCCAAACCCATAGAAGTCAGAGGGGCTTTCATTCACAGTGTATCTTTTAGAAGATAAAAAGCTATTTTGACCATATTTTAATATGTTTATCAAAGGAAAGTTACAAATCCAACAATAACAACCCAAATTTATCACAGATGGAAAATGAGAATCAAAGGGCTTTGCATAGAAATCTGTTGAAGTCAGGTTCTGTTTAGACAGTAATTCCTGCAAAGAATCAAACTACTTCCTCTCCAGTTTTAACTTGAACTGAGCTCTAGACATTGTAAGCCATCTGTCCTTGAAAATCCCATGCAGACAGAAAACAATCCTGGCTGACTTGAACCACAAATATTTCAGTATGCATCAACAAAAAAAGTGTTGAGGTCGAATCATCCCAAGACTATTTCACCATGAAATGACTACACAACCATTTAGACATTTGTAAGAGTGTGTCTGACAAAGTACAGATGCAGTTAAAATGTAAGGTTGAGTGAAAGTCATATTTTATATCAAAATTTTTCTATTACAGCCCAGGAGGGTGTGCAAAGGAGCAAGGGAGGTTCCACTTCCACTGGCTCAGGAATGGTTGTGATCAGTTAAGCAACAGGGACCATGCCTTGACATCTTTTATGTAAGGAAGCAGCAGCTGCATTAACTTGGAGAAACAGTCTGTTTGTCTGTCTTCTCAGAAAGAAGTGAGTCTGGGACAGAAATCAATCATCCTGATCCTACTAACAAGCTAAAGAGCAATACCTGGAGGTGAGGGGGCCAGGCACCAGCTGACAGGGCTTGGGCAGCGCCCACCTGCAGAAAGGCAGACCCTGTGGCTGATCCCTGGTGCCAGACACACAGGTGCCACTCCAGGGCTCACCCACAGGAAGGCTCTTCCCACACAAACCCCACAGAGGTATCACAGTTTCCCGTTTTTCAATTGTACACCAATACTTTATAAACATTTTTAGGAATTTTATCCATTTTTGGTGTTGTGAATCTTTTATTTATGCTTAACTGGCTTCAGAGTAATTTCAAGGCAATAAAATGGAAGGAAAGGCTAAAGCTCTGTACAAGTGTCCCATCTTGCCAGCACACTCCTCACAGTATCCAGAGGGAAGCAATGCAGAGCCTAGCACGGAGATCCATGTCCTCTGATGGCCAGTGACAGCCCCATCAGGCTCTTTGGCCCTCACTAGCATGCTGGGGAGTCACTGGCTCTCATAAGCTCCCCAAGGCATTGCTCACAATGATACTGTCGGTAAAAATCTGTATTTTTCACAAAGAGAGAAACAGAGTTTGACTTCTTAATACTGCAAAGAACAGCATATAAGTAGAAAACAGCAACTGGTACAAGGAACAGAAGCTGAAAGAAATGCAGGCTGTTGGGTAGAGCAAGATGAAGTTGCTCAGTCAGGGGCAAAGCCAAGAAACTGCCTGGAAGAGCCCAAGCAGTCACTCTGGATGGAGGTGAATACTGCAGTCCCCACTGCTCCAAACTGCTGCCAGGACAGAAAGAAAATATCTCAATGAGGATAACTGAGGTCTGATCCAATGGGGCCCAAGGAACCTCCAACACCATTGTCTTGAAAACAATCATATGGGAACTCTTCATGCAGTATAAAAAGCAAAGCAAGTAATCACAAGCAGATGCAGGTCCCAGCTCTCTTCTCTTCTTCATTGATTGTCTACTAATGAAAAATAAATAGAGAAGGATATTTTTAAAATTACCTCATTTACAAGGAGACTTAATTTTGGCCTTCAGCCAGCTTCTTTCTTTCACCCAAAGGAGGTGCTACAGGTACCACAACCGAGGCATACCACACTCCTATTTTTTGTTTTCAAAATATCAGAACACATCTAACTGTGCAAATACACCTCTCAAGATGACAAGTCATCAACATTAGGCTTTCCACCACATAACATGTAATGTATGGCCTATTAACCTGTACATACAGGGGGGATTAATGAGCTAAGCCCGGCCTCACTTCTTACAGAAACCTCCTGTCACTTGAAAAGAGGATGAGATCTTTTCTGGTAACAGGGTCCTGGCCCACCTGTGCCTGTCTCCCAACTTCCATAGCCCAACAAGTGATCCACGCTACGTTTAAATGAAAGCTGGCACTTGGATAGGAAATGTAAATATCGAACGCTTTCAGAAAGCAAACAATGCAAACAATGGGAGACCATCCTTATTTTCTCACAGTCCACATGGTCAGAGACAAAAGGAATCAGACTCCTTGATGACAACTTGGTATCCCAGGGAGATAGGCTTGTTCAAGAAACTAAAATATTTTAATTTTTAAAAAAACTAAGTAGTTTTGGGGTTTTTTTAATCTATATTTTTTCACTGAAAAGAATTTCTGAAAACTTGTTGAATAAGATACTGAGATACTGGTTTTCTGGGGCTTTTTGAAGGGGAAAAAAAAAGAGGGAGAGAGAAAAGAGGCATATTGAATATGGGGCTGGAGAGGGAAGTCATGAGAGAAAAGCATTGCTGGTAGCTGCCAGATTTGCTGACACTTCAGCTAGCTTTCCAGATGAATCAGAGCACAGAATATGGAATTAGTAAGATTTATGACTGGGAATTTGAGGAAGTTACCTGTGATATAAAACACATCGTGTGAATGATATCTCCTCTGTTCTATCAACATACAATGAGCAGGAGCTGGGTCCCTCCTGCGTTGCCTCTTTGGAGATGCTCTGTTTGACTGACAGCTGAGCTGGAGCCAGTCAGCCACAGGGAAAACAAGGGCAGCACACTCCCAGGAATTACACAGCAGTCTTCTGTGTGAAACTTTCTGAAACTTAGGAAGTTGAAAAGGGAGGAGAGGGAGAAGTCAAACAAGTATAAACTTTCCTTCTCCCCTTCCATCATTAAACTGACATACACACACACACGGGTGCAGAGGAGCCTCAGCATCATTCAAGCACCTGGGAGGGCTGTAGCAAAGGTCACAGAGTCCACATTTATTTACCCAGCACCTGCTGCAAGAAATACAAAAAAGTTCCATTGGCATCTGGCAGCCACGGAGGGCTAACAGGCTACTGTTTTCATAGAGGTTTCCAGAACACTAGAGCACCACATACTCCCTCCTTCTCACTGTGCCAACCAGAGTGATTGGTTGCTCTAAAAAGCTAATCAAAAATGCCACCTCCCCAGGGCAATCCACAGGCAGCACGAAGGTGTCACAGCTGTCTCCACAGAGCCTTTTCCAAACCCATTTCCTTTATGGGCCGGTGCCATGCCCAAAGCAGGGCAGGAGGCTCCTCTGCCACGCCCTGAGCAGCCTCAGGGAAGGGAAGAGCACAAGGAGCCCTCGGGCTGCAGCTTCTGTGCCACATCCTGCACTTAGCTAGCAGTGGGGCTTGGCTGATAATACACTGTGGGTTTCATCACTCAGAGCAATCTATAGCAGTGTAATTATTATCTCCAACGTATAGACGAGGTTTTCATTGCTAGCCGTGGGGAATGAAAAGGGACAAAAAGTTCCATCTTGTTTGCACCAGCACTTGTGCCATCTTTGAAGAACACAGCTGCAAAGGAGAGAGTGGGCTCCCTGAGCTCACGGCTGCATGTGCAGGATGCAGAGGGCTCTCTACTTGCTTTACAACGCAAGCAGAAGCCAGTCAGGTGCTTCCACAGATTTATAACCACACAGTTGCATTCAAAGGGTGCATGGAGTCCAACAAGACACTGGACAGCCTGCTGATACCTTTCATCTTATCTTCAACAACTTCTCCTTGCAAATGTGTGTAACTATAAAACTGTTTTCTCAAACACTCAAGTGTTACAGCTACCAGCTAGAATGCACCTGAATGTTTCATAGAAGAATAAAATAAATCCAATTTTCCCTTTGAAATTATATGTCCATTACAGATTTTTTGGAAAAAAAAATGCTTGGCAGATACCTGTGAAATTGTCTTTTATAATGTGACATATATGATGATACTGTGTTTCTCTTTGGGCAAAGGCACAGTGCTAACATTGAGCAAATACTAACAATGCAAATGCCCAGATGTGAATGGTGCTGTGAACATCAATGCTGTCCCTTACCAAAAAAAAAAACCCACATGAAATATTGCATCTTCATAAATCTTATGGGTTTTATGCATTGCTGCCATTGGAAAAACAGGAGCACATTGAGTGGTGCATTTTGAGACAGAATGAGTTTAGGCAGCCTACCTAACTTAGCTGAACTTCACCGTATGCTGATCTGCAGGCCGGTATCTATCACCCCCGCTTTACGACGTGCATCGCTGCCAGCATAACAAGGCAGACAAAAGGGAGGAAGTGTGTTTTAACCACAAAGTGAGAGATGTTTTCCTGATTTATTAATTGTTGTGCTGCATCCAACATATTTTTCTTCAAGAAAAGTCACAGGCTCTTCTTTCTTTTTAAAATAAATTCGTTCCATTGTTTCTATTGTTCCAGGAAGATGTAAATACATTTTACCCTACTATTTTATGTTTTAAAAAGGTGACCTATACTTTCCATTTCAAATGCGGTTTCTTTAATGAAAATATTGTAATGTCAGTCCATGCAAAGCAAATGCATATTAATATGCGTTTACATCTGTCTCATATTAATATTCATGCCTGAATCCACATCCCTACACAAAGCCAATTTTCTGACCATCTGTGTGATGGCTGGTGGATGCAATGAATAAATTTTATTTGTGAGGGGAGTGATAAATCATGTATCTTCTGTTTTTCACCCACAATCTCTCCTCTTAGGTGCTAAAATGTTTTCATTGTGGTTGAGAATTGTTAAGAAACCAAACTGATTAACCCCTTAGCACATCAAGTAGCTTCATTTGTCTGATGAAAGTCCTCAAAAATCATGGCACAATATGACTGAGAAAGTGGAACTGCAGTTTTAGGAGGTTTAATTATTTACGTTCTTGAATTATTCCTGTCTCGGAATCACACTCAGAGTTATAGTAGAGACCAATTTTTTCATACTGATATTGAGGAGTACCTTAGTCTACAGTTGTAGGGGGCTTATCTTTGGAGTTAAATACTATTCAAAGACAATTGTAACCAGAACTTCAGCAAAAACTGTTTCACATGGCTTGATTAGTGTTAAGTAACTGGCTGGTTCCAAGCCAAAAAAACCTGATTGCTAAAGCCCCAACTCTACACCAGCTTCTGACTTTCCAGAACACAAACTGACTCTGACTTTCTCTGCAAAAACAAGTCTGCTTCTAAATTCCCAAAGGATAAATTTTGACCTTGGTCTCACCAATGTCCACCCAGAGTAACTTTTCTGGTAGTGAGAAGAGCTTTTTACCGTAGGGTTATTCTCAGACAGTTCATAGTGTAAATGTATGACAACTGCACAAAGCCAAGTGCAATAACACTCAATTGTAGAGTGTAGATAAAAAAAAAAAAAAAAGAATAAACTCTCAGCTGAGCTTGGCATCCAGGCAGCTGCAAGCCTGGGAAGGTGACTAAAAGTCTTGTGTCCTAAGCACTGTCCACATTTTTGGTTGGTAGGTTGGTTGGTTGGTAGGTTGATTTTTTGAACCAGACCCCTAAACACAGACATTTGTTCTTACTCAGAAGAACAAAGTCTGCAGAGACTCCTTCCTATGTCCTGCCCAAGCACTGCTGTAATTCAGTAAGATGGTACAAGGGGTGCCATGGCTTCCTCTCCCTTGGGCAAGCAGACCACACCTGACACAGACAAGCAGCAGCATGGGCTCATCTCTGAACACAGCAGCCCTGGGCATATACACTGAAAAAAATGCTGGAGTAAGTGGTGCCAACACCAGTCACCTTAGGCATGGTTAAAGCATTTGCTTGAATAGTAAGAGATTTGTGGTTTAAGTCATTTTCCAGTCTACAGTGCTCAAATCATAGCTGCTATCAGCCTAAGGGAATTCCCTATCCTTCAGGCTGCTGACTAGTCTTCACCTTTTTCTTTTGAATCAGCTCCTCTGAAGGACATATATGCACATACAAATTTCAAATAAAACATGTTTTTGCCAATACTAGAGTAAATTATTTCCTCTTACATTCTGCAGTGAAGTCAGCTAACTGAAGTTACGGTGACACTTTTTGGCCTGAGATACAAAATTCTTTCCTTAAGGATAGACTCCACACATTTTTGTAAATACAGATTATGGAACCAGCAGAAAAAANTGCACAAAAAAAAAAAAAAAAAAAAAAAAAAAAAGGAGAAATTATTTCTTTCTCCTTCTAATGTAGGTCAAATCATGTCAGGAACAAATAACCTACTTCTACCTTGACAACCCAACCGTAGGTAGTTTGAAGATTATTGTGTACTGAACTGGAATCTGAAAGAGGAATTATGAATGAGCTTCACACTTCATCAGCATAATTGGCAAGAAATTATTTGTAGTTCAAATAAAAACATACAATTGCTAAAAAAAGAAGCTCAAATGGTACTACAGAAAGAAAGCAAGATTGTCAGTCAATCATAATTTCCAAGAAATTGTGTTTGTGAGGAAGTGCTGGCTGAAAATGTATTTCTGTCTAATATTCTTTTGTCTTAGTAAATTGTGTTCTATCTACAGCACATCATAATGGGAAAACTGAGGATTTCTAGAGACTGCAAAATCCAGAGGTTTGAATCTTTATTCCTTCATTCCTTTTCATGACACAAAGACAAGACAAAGAAGGAGGTGGCAACTTTCATCACGACCTTGCCACTCTGGGCCGGGAGTGGCCCTGAAAGATATTGCTGTTCTTATGGGTGTCAGGGGACCTATGAGAAATGAGCCAAATTTCATCAAAGTTCCCAGTGGAAAGCATCTGTATTACAGATACTGCTAGGAACTAATTGGTTTCCATGACTAATGAAATTCATATGGAAATATTGATCAAAACACTCCCCTTAGGTTTCTGTTGAAAGTGTGTAAAATGAAGATATTTAATATAAATATATCTGGTATTTTATATTGATTCCTAATAAGTTTAAAACATAAAAATCGAATGGATAGATGTCTATGAGTAACCTGGTCTAGTTGAACATGTCCCTGCTCATTGCTGGGATGTTGGACTAGGTGACCTTTAAAGGTCTCTTCCAACCCAAATTATACTATGGTTCTATGATCTTTTACCCACTTGGTAAAACAAAAAACTTTTCAAAACTGGTTTTCTCTTCTCTTATTAGTTTACTTAATCACTGTATCTGCTGAGACACATGGAAAATCTCTTTTTCACAAAAACAGCAAGGTAATAAAACCCCTGATGTTCAAAAGGGCTATTCACATGCCAGAAGATATGAATGTTTATAGATGCTTTATTAGCCTGTGACCTGAATTATTATTATCACTTTTAAGATTGCAACTGGCCAGCGTAAAAGCTGTGTGTGCACAAGGGGCGCAGAATGAGCCATCAGAGGAAGCAAAAAATAAATGTGGCTTGCCTGGCTTTCTGTAGCTTCCCATTTCACATCCTCCACACACTTTAACTAATGGGATGATCAGCCAGAAATTTTAGAAAGGCAGAAATCAATTCTGCAATCAGAGGGCTCCCCAAATCAAGCCTAAAGGGGAATTTTCAAAGTCCCTGCAGATCCACTGTAATTGTGTTGAAAACAGATAAAAGCTGCAGAGCTGCCATGGGAAAAGCCCCTGGTACCAACATACTCCCAGAGATCCCAGGAGTGCCTTCAGTTCCAAATGCCCTCTCTTTAGTTACCCTGTCACTCTTTGTCCACAGCACTGTCCCCTCCAAACCTCCCCCCAAAAAATGGCAGTAGTCTTGTATGTTCTAAGTCTCAAAAGATCATTTGTGTCTAAACACTAATGAAAGAATTATTTGCACGTTTCCAGGAATGCCAAAACAGGAGGGGTTTTTCCCCTCACGCTTTGGGCAAAAGTCATATGTACACTGTAATTCCCTCCAGGATCCTCTCAACAATTTCAGCACCTCTCTGTGAGACTAATTAGAAGAGAAACAGAGAGGAAGCTAGTGTTAGATCAGAAATTCAAGCCTGAGTCGGAGAGCTCAATTTCTGCCTTCCCATTCTTAATGCAAAGGTGGGGCAAAGCAGGCAGTAAAGCCCTGCTTATACTCCCAACATTGTGTTTGTCTCTCCTCTGGTGCCACAGAGGCCACATGCTGAAGTTCCCACCACGTGGAAAGCCAGCTGGAGAGAGAGCTGGTGGCTGCTGAGCTCCTGGCTGAGCCCCCCTTGGTCAGTGTGGTCAAGCAGCCCCTCAGAGCCTACAGCCCCATGGTCAGGCCCCAGCACTGGACAGGGAGTCCAGGCTGCAGCCACAGAAAGAAAGGAGCATGCAATAGTAAAATAGTCCTCTCAGACCAATTGCATTTCTTTATAGTCTTTCTCCTCCCCAGCATCCTTGTGGGCAGTTAGAGTCTCCCTGGAGAATGAATTTTAATTTTAAAAAAGCCTCTGGTGGATAATGTGCATATAACTCTTCCCAGAGGAGTGCTGCACTTGCAGCAATGCTATCCATCCTGAAGGCTGAAATCACTGACAAGTTGAGCTAGGTGCTCTCTTTTGGCACGAGCTGCCCATCAACCCAGCACCACTATCTCCTGTCCAGGGTGATCAGTATCTATGGAGCTGCCCTCGGGACTGCAAAGACAGTTGAGAAGTTTAAAAGTCAGTTAGCTGAGATAAACTGCTAATTTAATTGATTCATTCCAAGTAAACTAAGCCTGTTGTGGGAAGGAGATTTTAAAGAGCAACCAGGAACTTCTGGGTTCCCACCAAACTGATGCTGCATGAGTGCACTGAAAGACCCACTGAGAGGAAGACAGGTTGAAGGGAAAACTCTCATTACTTTTCCAGTGGTTTTGACTCCAGTCTTTTCTAAGGCTTCACTGCAATAATTCCCCTGTAAGTCTCCAGTACAGGATGCATTTCTGTGAGATAATATTTTAACAGCAAATTTTATGGCAAAGAAGTTGGAACACACTACTTCATCTACAGAAAAAGTTTTCATGGATTTTATCTGAGTAGCAGCAAACTTCTGACAGAAAATCTTTTCTAGCAGCAGAATAAAATTTCTGTTCAAACTGGAAAAAGGATGTTGGCTATACACTTGTAATGGGGACACCAAGAGTTGTGCAAAACTCCAGCTTCCAGACCTGCTCTGTCTGACTCAGAAAAAACACAAGCACTTAAAAGACCCTTAGAGCTGAATTTTTCAGAAGTGTCTCTGGGAATTGAGACTCTCTGCTTGCCTCTCTGAAGATGCTTCAATCTCTATAAAAAGCTGAATATTCAGAAATATGAAATACTCCTTGAACCAGCACAGGAGGCACAGCCACATGGCCAAGGCTCTCAGCCAGTAACCAGCTCACATGTGGATGAAGGTGAGCTTCTCCCAGGCAGGTACAGTGCCCTAAGCATCTTTCACAGCCACATGCATACATCTCTCTTTTCCCAGAAGAAAAAAACTTGAAAAGTTTTTGTTGCTTCCAGAACAGAACAGCAAGCTCCTTTTATCTGCAGAGGTCTTTCAGGCCAAGGAAGAAAACCAAGGAGCTCACAGACATGGGTTTCCTTTTTCACCTCCTGCTCCACCAGGAGATTCTTCCTCTCGGCATGCTTGCATCTTCTTTCCATCATGCTCTTTTCACTTCTGTGCTTCTCCTTCTTGCTTTTTTTGATGTTTTCATCCACTCTAACACACAGTAGGTGAAGGACGAGCATCACCACTTTCCCTGGGTTGCCACTGGCCAGAGCTGCTGGAGAAAGGAGCCCTCTGGCATCCTGACCCTCTACCACAGCTGTCTCCATCTCCGAGGGACCGGAGCTGAGCAGTGCCCTCATCCACCTGCCCCAGCTCTTCCCCTCAGCCTTGCTTCACACTGCTCTCTCAGGCACAGTGTCTCTCCTGTTTATCACATAGGTACAAGGAACCTGAAGGAAGAGTGATGTTAAAATGTTGCTGCAATGTAGAAATCGTTGGTGTTAAACTAGAACTATTTCCTGAAGAGATACCAGCATGTAGGATTGACCTTGTTCTCACAGCTAAGGTAGGCAAATGTTAAGTCACCACTCTTCCCTAGTTGAACAGTGGTCAGGTAACATACAGGCTGACAAATTTCTGTAAATAGGCAAAACTTAACTGCTAAAAAAGTCATTTTAAATGGAGAAAAGGGTGAAAATTAATAACGCTTGTCTGTCCATGCTGAAGTTTTTAAAGCACACTTCCTCCTCTATCAGAAATTCTGAATTCTCAAAATGCTCATCTAGCCTCTGCCTATTTTTTTTCTTCCAAACCACAGCCAGTTTGCTCTTCCACCTCCTCGCCACAGGATGAGGACACTGTGCCATCAGTCCAGTTTATTTGACTGTCCTTAGTGCTATGTCAATTCTGAGAGCTGGCAGAAATTTTTAGACAGAAAGTGTCACCATCAGAAAATGTAGAAAAACAGTTCATGCAGATGACAGAACTCAAAAGTCTTTCAAAACTGCCTTCTGACCTGTCAAGGTAGACACCAAGCCTTTGTACTCAACTATGATCTCTGCAAAATTTCCAATCTTTTAAATAAAATATTTCTATTCTTGCTCAAACAAATTCTACATAATTTCCCCAAAGTGGGAAACACTCGGAGTCCCTCTTTCTATCCCCTAAACCAACTTAGTTATTTTTCCAGATCATGGAATTTCTCAAAGATGGCAAACAGAGCAAATCTGATCAACTAATTAACCCTTCCCTGTTTCACCATCAGTCACAGTTTCTACAGCATAAAACTCATGTCTCTGTACAGGGAATTGAATTTCTCAATGCTGCATTAAATCCATGGAGACAATTTAGACAATCATAAGCTATTAAAATTCTGAGTTTAAATGGTACACATTTAAACTCAGACAGATACAGCTTGGGATGGGAATTCTCAGATGTGGAGCTCTCTGCAGTTTTGCTCACTCGCTGGACCAATGCCAGCCTATGAGCCAGCAGAAAACCTAGATTGTAGTTTCTGCATCTCCAGATGATTATCTAAAGGAAGCCCAATCAGCAAAATAAAGCTCAATTTTTAATTCAAAAGCAGAAAGGTCTGCACTTTGAGAAGGGGTGGGTTGTTCTTAGCAAGAGTCTGGAAATATAGTCCTTATTTTAGATGTTCCTCATATCACTTCACTAGTTGCAAAATTATATTAGTAAGAATCAGTTCTAGAATGAGAGCATTTCATTTTTATTAGTCAGTATAAATGATCTCCTTAGTACCCTGCTTCTGACAGAGATCTTGGGTTTTCAGCTAACAAGCACCAAAACCTGTCTCACTGGCAATGAGCAATAACATCCTGAATAATCGCAGGAGCTCATTTGTCATTAAAACGTCATATCTCAAAATCAGCTGCCACATCACTTGGCATGAAGAAATAATTGTATTATATTTAACCCCTCAATAACTCAGCTACCTAAGTCATTTCCAAATTATATGTTCCCTTCTCCTAGGCTTTCATTAGACTGACAAATATCTGTGTCACTGTGTGAGCTACAAGTTCCTTGGAACAAGCAGCCTTCCTTGCAATGTTATTCATGCCAGCTGATGGCAGAAGCAGGATGAGTGATTTGTTTGCTTTATGGGGCTGGCTTCCATTGTCCTGAATTCAACACTAACATCTTGCTAATCCTGCATTTCAACCCATGGACATTAATGAGCCCCTTTTTGGATCTTCTCGCTGAAGTATCAAAGGCTTAGAAGGGCTAACAATAATTTCTCCATCTGTAGGGTTCAAAAAAAAACTTAAAATCTTTGCAGTGGATAGGTTGTAAATTATGTATTTCTCTGGACATTACTAGGAGTAATTTTGCTTTACTTGGAGTGCTATGATCCAAAGTCAGAAAAAGATTAGAGGAATCATTTCCTTCTTGATCCATTATTGCATGTTTTGTTCCTTTTTTCTTATGTTTCTACTCTGTTTATGTGCTAAAAATGTTTTATTCATGGATTCTTACATAATTTTCCATGACCATGGCACAAGACACATTCAAACGCCTTGATGTTTCAAATATACATCCCGTTTTATAGTTTAGGATTACACAGGCCATAACTGCACTGTGTTCTTTTATTCTGATGGTATGACACCAAAACAATTATAAGTACAAATTCAAATTTTGCAGCATAAAACTCACTTTCCTGTTACAAAATATCCAGATGGAAGACTGGGCTGGTTACTCTATGAAGCTCCTTTTGGGAATGACTTTTGCCAAGAGTTTTTCACTTTTCTATCTTCCATATCCACAAAGTTAAAAGACAGAAGTGGGAGGGGAGGAGGAGAAAATACTGGAAACCCACATCAAAATTTTCAAGGGATTGTAATACCTCTCACTAACAGTTTTTTCATCACAACGCCAATTTTGATCAATATAAAAGTTATTTGTGCCTGGATAAGAATTTCCAGTGCAGTTGGAATGGCACAGGGTTCTTCTAAAGCACTCCTGCAAATGTACAGCCGTAGCATACAATAAACCCTCTAATTAGTTCTGCTACAACATTGCTCTCTATTCTGGTTTACTGGTGAAGTTAAGGGATGGCGTGTGCTTGTGTTGAATACATTAAACACTTTGTTCTGATCAGATTCTATGCACATTTCACAGAGGAAAATACATCTGCTCCATCAGTGGTATAAAATGGGTATTTCCTCAGGGGTGTGTAAAGTGTATATAAATCTCGGCATCTGCCTGAGATTTGCAGAGATGCTGGAACACAGGTCACTTGTGCACCTAGTTTTCTCTGTGATCTGGGACTAATGCTGGTTAGCTCTCAATGCTGCAGATCACAGCATTTTTTTGCTTACATGTGTACAGCTTTATTCTGTTATGCATAAGGCTCTGTGCTGCACTCCTGCTTTTTACATATTTAGAAATAAAAGCTTCCTTTGTGTGGTTTTGGTGTTCATGCACCCAATTAGTTTCATGTTTTATAGTAAATTAATAATTCACATATTTCATCCATCAATGACTCGTAACTAGTCTGTATGGTGAAAATATTTGTCACAGAAAAGCACCCTTTTGTACAGACTATTGTCTCACATTAACTCACTTTTTTCTCAAGGAATTCCCCCTGCAGCAATCCCCACTGTAAGCCATTAGCTGTGCACATCTGCCCACTCTAATGACCACTCTAGTGTACACATACCTGACTGCCATCTAATTTAGACATCACCCATAGGACACTAATACTAATGTCTCCAGGGCCAGCTAAGTCCTGGGTTATTGACTAGCTACAGTTATCACTTCATTTGGCCTTTGGAGGTGAACCAAGTGCACCTGAGGTCATAAATAGGTCAAATGATTATACAGCTTATGAAGGATTCAAGTATTTCTGCTACCCTAACAAGAACCAAAAATATACTTTCTAATTTGTTTTGACAGGGGATCCAATTGCTTTGCCTTTATGCAATGTCCCCTTTGTGTAGCTATGAAAATGCAGCCAATTAGGCATAAAATTCTTTTTCCCTGTGAGCAGCAAGTTAAACAAATTGATGCCATTTAAAATTAACACAAAAAAAAAGAAAGAAAATTGGTGGCATCAAATATCCAATAATCAATCTTTTATTTTATAAAGAAAAGAAAAAGGAAGAATTTAGGACTGCTATTTCTAATTAAAGAAGCAAATAGAGATGTGATAAACAATGAGGGTTATGATTGCTGCCTATAAATATGTTGTGGGGAGGTAAACACACAGAGAAGAAAGAGCTATTTAAGCTAAAGGAAAATGGTGGCATGAGAACAAATGGGTATAAATTGTTCCTGAACACGTAAAATTGGATTTAGAAGAACATTTTGAGCCATTAGAAGAAAGCGTTCCTAATATTAGAGTGGGGGGGGGTAATTGCATAAGTAGGGTAAATTTAAGCTTATTAAATACATTCTATAACCTGTTTACCTCTGAGAGCAAGGGACTGCATACAGTAATCAAGGATTTCCCGTTCAGCCTAAAACTGTGTTTGCACACCAGGCCAAATTCAGATTTGTTGCAAGAAGCACAGCTCGAGCAATATTTGTACCACTGCACATTTTTACATTGAAAGCAAATCCACTTCTTTCTAGAAAAGGAAGAAACCACCTTCTTCCCAAACCCAATGGACAAATTGGAGTTAATACTGGCTCTGAATTTGGCCCAGCGTGGAACAGATTCAAATGTTCGTGTTTGTAATCAAAGCTGTCCTGTACAGAACCTTTTGGGGTAAATACTCAGCTGTAGCAAGTAAATGTGGGAGAACAGAAAATTCTGGGGCTTCTCCTTCTGTGGATGTTTATGTGCATGTTAGCCCACAGGAAAGACTGACATAGTGAGTACCACATTACAGTGCAGCCTGCAGCCTGGATTTTGACAGCTACAGATTTATGAGAGAAGATAAAATATGTGCTTAAGAAACAATTTATTTTTGTACAAAAATGCAGTGGTTGGACACACAAACAAATGTGAGTTCTCATGCAAATCAGCAAATCTACTCAAGAGCTGAGTGTGCTCGATCCTAGTCATCCCAAACCCCATTGCTTTCAATGTGAGCTTGGCATTTACAAACAATGTTTATAAATGGATCCATGCCAAGATGTCTGCATTGAAAATGTGAGTGCATGCTGTATTATAACATTTTGATAACAAAGTATAAAGGCAAAAGGAAAGTAATGCACCAACTCTTCTGTCTGTTCATTTTTGCTTCAGGGTAAGAGGCAGATATATGGTTTCCTTGAACCAGCTTTCTACAAAAGCCTATGCTACAGCAGAAAAGGTCAATGGTACAAAACCAGGTGCTTCCCTTTCAAATTGTGCTACTTCCACCCTATGTTATCAACTATTATATGGAGCATGGTGTAAAATCCTGGGAAAGGATAATCATTTATACACATTTCTTTCTTAGATGTTTTCAATGCATAAAAAGTCATCAGCAATCTGCCCTTCACCTGCCTTTGACTCTGGGTGAAAGCTGGTGACTGCTGAATTATCAGCACAAGAGGGGATGGAGGAGGCAGCTGCTCCTTGGGAGAGCTGGCTGAGGTGTGGTGAGACATCCAGGAGCTGCTGCAAATGGGAACCTGTCTTGTTCTTATCACACACAACAAGTATCACAATAAATGGGGAGTGATGAGATAAAAAAAAAAAAAAAGAAAAAAGAGAAGAAGAGGAGTAATATTGTTTTACAAACAACAGCAGCATCCCCAGAGTACCACTGCAGCTCAGAAAACTGTTGTTCTGGGAGTTGCTTTGCTATTAGTACTAAAAATTAAGCAGTCTCACTAGATGTGACTAACAGTTTTTAAACTGTCAAAGTGTTTCATATACAGTATCTCTGTTTCCCAATTCCATTTCCTCATTAACAAAGCCAGAAAAAAAAATTACTACATTAATTAGTTCTCCTTCAGCTTTTTTTTTCTTCTAATTACACTGGCTACCCTCCCCTTGTCTGTATACATCACAAAATGTCACCACCTACAGGGGAGAGATTCGTGCAAGCCTTGGCTGAAGGACCAGGACCAGTGTTGGAGCAGGCATGGATTCATTCTTTCTCCTACACAACGAAGCACCAGAGATTGAAACCTGCCCCTTGAACACAGGGACACTGATGGGGCCCAGTGCAATGGTTCTGCATCCCTAACAATTTGCACTGGTTTTGGCTGGGGTAGAGTTTATTTTCTTAATAGTGGCTGGTGTGTTTTGGATAGGTGATGAAAAGTACTGACAACACAGGGATGTTTTAGCTATGCCAGAGTGGGGCTTACACAGAGGCAGGGCCTTTTCTGCTTCTCACCCCTCCTCTCCAGTGAGGAGCACGGGGATGCACAAGGGGCTGGGAGGGGATACAGCTGGGACAGTGGTCCCCAGTTGACCAGAGAAAAATTCCAAACCATATAGGATCATGCTCAGCAATAAAACTGGGCAGAGGTGGAGGTTGGTGGAGACTGATGTTGCTCTGAGCGCCAACCAGTTTGTGGTGAGAGATTGTTTGCTTTTGCATCATTTGTGTTTCTTGGCAGTTCGGGGAGAGAAAGAGAGAGGGATTCCTTCCTCTTTGTTGCTTTTTTACTTCCTTTATTTTATTGTGGGGGTGGTGGGGGTGGGATGGTGTTAAATATTATTTAGCTGCCTTTGTCTCAATCCACAAGTTTCCTCACTTCACCCTTCCTATTCTCCCCTACCTCCCACGGGGTGGGGGACTGAGCAAGCAGCTGTGTGTTGTTTTACTGTCTGCTGGGGTTAAGCCACAGAGCCAGCCCAGGGCTTTGCTCCTTGCTGGTGCCCTGCTCTCTCCCCCAGCCGTGCTCTGCTACTGCTGAGTGCAACAGCCTCAGCAGTGCGAACTCTTACAGGGGAAACACTGGAACCTGCAGCAGCTCCTGCTTTCCCACCCAGCTGCAGCAGCAGGTGTGCATGGGCTGGTCACACACTTACCAGCGCTTATTTTCTGCACTCCCGCTCCAGGCTTGTTAAGGCTTTTGTTAACGCCAAGGTAAAATAAGGATAATGCCCCTTCATCAGTGTTTTCCCCGGTCTTGTCTTCCTTTCTTCACCTCAACCACAAAAATGACTGTTCTCCAGACACTACTTTGTCACTCAGCATTTTACAGGGAAAGAGAGATGGAAGAAATTGTTACTATTTTACAATTATTTTACAATATAGTAAGCACGTGCAAGGTGAAAGGCTGAGCAATGACAACAGTCCAGATGCAGCTGCTGCCTGCACCTCACATCCCTTTTTCAGCCTGTCCTCACACAGCCTGTTGGTTTGACTTCCAAAAAAATCCCATTTAAATATCTATGTATCAAAAAACCTCTCATTTGCACTGCACACTGCTGAATGTAATTTGATTCCACCAACTTGAGAGGTTTGCTGCATTGCACAGACACCTGTGTGATGAACTAGCCACCTCCCTCTTGCTGACATGTACACACAACGTGCACCTGCAAATCCTCATCCCTCTTTTCAGGAAGAAATGTACAGCATTAAAATGTAGGTATCTTCCAGAATTTTTAGAAAGGACTCAGATCCAAAAATTGAACTAATGGGATGATGCCTGGGTAGAAAAGTCTTTGGTGCTATTTCATTGTTAGTCTGATTCTTGAGAGGGACAACATGAGCTCCAGTTTGCACTAGCTGGGTAAATTATCTTAATAAAAGTGATGTCTGTGCATTCAGAACTGGATTTCATGCAAACTATAGTCACTGAGGCCAGCCAGGCACTGGATGGTGGGATGGCTGTTTGATAGATTCAGCCACTTCTTATCTGGTAACTAAATCAGGAGTAGTTCCACATGACATTATTAGTTCTCTAAGCAGCCTGTTAATTTCTCTGCTTTGCTGTCCTGTGCCCTCCTCTCCATTCAAAAAAATAAATGTCTGGAGAACAGACAAATCGTGTTGTTTGTGTGGGCTGGCAGAGGATCCAGGGACCATGGCAGAAGTGCTCTCTGCCATCTTCATCTGCACATGAGGGCATGCTCAGGGGTGTGCCCGACAGCAGCCCCCCTTCCAGAGCAGATGCAAGACGAGGTTTTTGCTCTGTGCCCCATCGCTGCTGGGGAAGCACAGACAGCCCTGTTTAAGCCCCTGCCTCCAGATCTGCCATCTTCCCCTGTTCCTGTCCTGCCTGCTGGGGCCTCGTGCCCCGGGAAAAGGGAGAGGGAAGGAGAAGGGTCACAGAGGACATCTTCAGGGAACGAGACAACCCTGCTAGCATGCCTCAGCCTGAGCTGAGCTCTCCTTCCCATCCCATGCCTGGGCAGTCAGTAGTCATTCACTTCCACTTACAGTCACTGTACACGTCTTCTGCTGCCCTGCCTCCAGCTATGGTTAGCCAAGTTCTCATTCTTTAGGCAAAAGATGTGACAGAATGCATTAGATTTCAATAGAAAAGCCTCTTGATGGAGTTCATTGTGAAACTTCAAAAAGTTTTTGGACGAAGAGTCATGCAACTGAAAAAATGACCTCTTATAGCACAGAATATCCTCAATTTACCATTGGCTTTGGAAATAGTTTTTAGATCTGAGATTTAAAAATGCAGACCTTTCAAGAAAAATACATGGTTTGTTTTATTTTCTGTTTATGTCCCAGTTTAATTTAAACAGGGTAGTACAACCATACTGTTGCTTTGATATGCTAAGTACCTGTCAGCTCAGCAGTGCAAAATAGTTTAAAGAAGCATTCTTATACACATAACAATACAATATTTTAATAGTATTTAGCTCAATCAACAGCAAAAACTAAATCTAAGATCACAATACTATTTGATTCATAAATCTGCACCTGTCATGCTCTAAGTTCCAGCTCAGTGTGCTGCATTCTGCACAATCAGGAATTTATAAGACCTAAAAAAAGAGCAGTTAGGTCTTCAGATTTTGATACCATAAGGAAGGTAACTGATTTAATAAATGTGCTAGTGTTTATTCTTTCTTGTAAAAAGAAAAATCTGGAGTAACCTGAAATTAGTTTCATCATCCAGAACTTTTGGTGCAACCAAAAGCAGAATGCACCTAGTTCTGCATATTACCTTGTCTCATGATTGATGATTTTTTAGCATTTTTGTACTGTTCTGTTATGCAAACATTTGTGTTTTAATTTGTTTTTTGAGTAACACAATTGTTGAAAGAAATTTGAGTAACACAACTGTTGAACTTTCTTTTCCCATTACTATTGCTGATATCTGCACTCCACCAAAAGGAACAAGTTTAGTCAAGGAGAGAGGAGCAGAAAGTTAATTTTCCTTTTCCCCACAAAAGTAACAAAAATATTTATGAACAAGAGAAGATTGCTGGGAACTAAAAACCTGACTTCCTTCCCTGGTGTGAGAACTACAAAACTCTTCAGCTATGATTAATGAGAGGTCTAGGTCAGAGCTTGTAGTGATGACAACAGGTAAGGGAACAATAAGGCAATGATCTTATGAAGTATAGAAGCATTTCTTATGGTGTATTTCCCAAGCTGCACACACCACATTTAATAAACAGCTTATCTAAGTGAGAATGCTTCAGAAAATGTTGCCTTTTTGAGGACAGGAACACCAGGTATCTTCACACGACCTCACACTCTGTATTTATTCAACATCATTACACCTTCACCATGAAATTTAACTTTCCTCTCTCCTACCAAGCACTGTCCTGAAATTATCTACATTCTTCACATCACTTGCTGTTCTCAATAACCCAAGGTCCAATTAGCTGCCTGCGGCTCAGGTCCTGTCCACAGGTGTTTTCCATCCAACATACTGTATCTTTCCTAGACAAGATAGAGATGGAAGTTCAAGCAGCAAACACTATCCAAACAGTGAGAATTTTCTCTCTCCATGTTTCCTACTGGGGCAGGTAATGTTTGAGAGGTAAAAGATTTCTCTGGTGTCTAGGCTATCCTAAATCATGGTGACCACCAAAGAGACAGATTTGTGTGCAGAACAGATACATAAGCTGCTAATTCCCTTCATGGTTTTTGACATTGACAATTTGTCACACATTTAAGGTATTTTTAACAAATAAATAAATATAAATAATATTGCTGCACAACAAAGTTCCTGTTTCGTCTGCATTTAAGTTAGTTGTTGCAGTTTTGTTCACTTTTGGACAAGGGAGTCACTAACACAAAATTTTTCGTTTGCTTGTCTTTGAACTGGGATGAAAAACAGTAGCTCAAAGAGCTTAACTTCTGGTTTTAGTAACAAAATCCTGAAATAGGCCAGAATTACAAAGCAACCTATGGGTTGTTTTTTATTTTAGTTAAATAACCTCCTAATGGAATTTCATTCAGACCTATTGGTGTAGAATAGCCACATTTTCCCCCCCTTGTTTTGTCCTTCCACCTGCTAACCCTCAGCATGATAACTCCACCTTCCAGCTGATGGATTATTAAAACACAACTCTGTCATTCCAACTGTATTTCCCATTCCAAACAGATGCTTCTAGTTTTAGTGATTTGACTAATAAGACCATACTAACTGGCTGTATTGCTCCTCCTCATTTTATTTTTAGCCAAATTCCCCACCTATACCACTGTTTGTTCTCTTTAAGCTCTTATATACATCCTCTCTTATCTATTTTGCACTTAAGCAAACTCAGCAACGCTTCCCAAAACCACACTATAATGATTCCCATTACCTTAATAAAAACCCTTCCTTTCTGCAACTTTGTGAGGTCTCTGAATCCCTTCAAAAATCCAGACTTAGATTTCATTTGCTTCATTTTGCAGTAAAAATGCAAGAGCCACATTTTGAATTGTTAATGCTTTTTCCCCTTTAATTTTTCCTGTTCCTCTTTCATTTCTGTTTTCGAAATCAAATCACACAAGACACAGATTATGTGAGTAGTCAAGATAGATTGCACTTATATCAGCTTTATTTTATTAGAGAAAACAGGTAATAGTACTCAAGTTCTTTCCCTCATCACCTCTTTTATGCGTGACCTAATCAGGACTCATCACATGCACCAGAGCTACTGTCTAAAGGCTGTACCAGCTGTACCAGCTAATAACAAATATCACTGCAGTCACAGTCACCTGTTTGGTGTTCAGGCTCAGGAAACAAGAAGTTGGTGAATTCTACATTGCTCCAGTTAGAGCAAGGAGGGATCTGTTAATTAGCACTTGTTCTGATGGACAGTGTTGAAGTCTCCCAGGCTTAAATCTGGAATGGTGTCACTGCCAGTTTTTCCAAAAAGTTTTACTGTGCTTAACTTCATTATTCTAACTCCTAGTCACTGACAGCCTTCCAATTACTAGTCTCTCCTGCTGCACTGTGACACTCAGTAAGCTCTCCCTCTTCCCAGTTTTTCCCTTACTGACAAGTTTCAGCCCATCACCATCATACATCTATTTCTCTGAACAAATCTACTTCTCTCTCAAATCCATCTGTGAATTTTTCTAACAGTACTCACAGAAAAAAATTATATAGCAATAAACTTTGTAATCTTAAGTAGTTCTGGATTTGTACAAAAGCTTACAATACCTCAGTCCCATTTGCACTGTGCAGATGCCTAGACCACTCAATACTTACCTTCCAGCCAGACTATAACCTTTTTCATACATGGCTTACTCATTTTATTTCTCACCTTTGTAACACTTCACTTCTGGTCTCCTGTATATGATGTATTTTTTTATAGCTCTTGCAAAGGAGCTCTTGCTCCTTTGTGCAGCAGCTAAACTTGTTTCTCAAAATCACCTTGATCTGCAATTGAAACATGTTTATTTTCAGAGCAAAACTTACTTGCTCCAAAATGGTTTCAAGTCTCCAGCTTCAGAACTACAATAAAAACCCCTGTAATATCTGTTTTCTTCCACACTGTTACCTGAAAGTCTGCAAGTTTAAAATTACATTGAATTCACTCATACTTAATTTCTACAAATACCTGTAAGATTATTCCAGGTGCTGTCTGCAAAAAAGATCTGCAGAGTGGCACCATTTATTAACCTCTGTTTACTGATTCAGCAACAGCAGTAAGTGTTCAGATTCTTACTTTCTACATTGAAATTAATAGATTTACTCTCAGCTATACCACTTTAACACAAATCACAAAGCCTGGCCTGGGTATGTAGCATCTCAAGAGAATCAATAACACTGAAAAAAACAGAAGATGAGCTGGCTTTTCTCCAAGAGGAAAGCTAAGTGCCAAAAGAACAGGCAATAATACCAGTATTAACATGTTTATCGCTTTTTTTTTTTTTTTCCTCACCTCTGCCCAGTGTCTGCTGGATGTAGCTAAGGAAAAGCTGCTGCACAGAATCAGGTTTGACTCCATGACTCCGGATCTACTTCTCCGCCACTTCTAGTTCCAGTACTGTTAAAAAAACACTTCAGGCCACTCAGATTTTATGTTTGCTGGCCTAAAATCTAAAGGAACATCTGCTCTTTAAGGACAATCCTCACTGAGAAAAGCCTCCTTAGGCATAGCAGACCCCCATAATCCTGCAGACATTGGAAACAAAGAGCATGGTAAAAAAGCCAGACTGGCCCAACTGCTCAGCAGAAGAGGTTGTATGTCTCTAGAGTACAGCCTCTGCTGATTAACAGAGCAAGCCATGCTAACTTACTTAAAATTATGTGAATAAAACAATTTCCTGATTTTTTAATTAGTTCTGTATCATGAAAAAATACTATTATGCTTTTATTATCTTTTATCCAAAAACTGTGTTCACAGCTTCTGAAAGCGTGCTGTTATTTCATCCTCACACAGAAGTTTTACTTATATTGTAATAAAGCAAGGAGAGACTTTTGAAGACTCTCTAATGGTTTGAAAAAGGAACCTTTGTATATAAAATTCTAATTATGCCATTAGATAACTTAAGACTATTCCAGAAGACCTATTATTACCTGCTGTGCACACAGCATAAAACTGGATTTCAGCTTAGAAACAAAACTATCAAATTCAGATAGAAAAGGACTGCCTGTGAGAGTGGGACTATAAATGTTCTTTTAATCACAGATATTATGATGGCCATAAGACTTGAGACAATAAACCAGTCTGTCATCCATCCAGTCCCTCTTTTCTCCTGGACATCCCAGCAGGAGTACTAGTTAGGCAACTCTGGTTAGCATAAGACTTTGCAGGCAACGACACAGGATGGTAATATGGGTATGTGACATGGGTGTGTTCATGGGTATGTGACAACAAAAGGTTTCAGTCATCCAGAATGTGGATTTGAACAGATCTGCAAAGTCCTTTGTAATCCTTAAATTCTCTAAGGCACCTACTCCCCCAGCCACTTTTAACACAAGTGTGTACTTTCACCACCCAAACTCAGTTTAGCACTGTATATCCAGTGTAAAGAAACAAGCTCTTCAAGGGGGTGATTTCTAAAGAACAACATGAGTCATACCAGGTCACAAGAAGAAGCAGTTCAACTTTAAATGCTGCACTCCAGGCCTAAGTTGTAACTATTCAACAAAAGCTCTTACAAAAGGTAGATTACCTTTGGTGGTTTATACCCTGTGCTGTTGCTCAGTGAAGTCAGTGGGGAAATTCGGCATCCATTAAAGGCAATAAAATTTCCCTACAGAACCAACAGCCTTTCACCTGGTTATCTCTGAAACAGTTCATGGTTAGAAAGTCATCCAGCCCTAAAATCTGAAAACTAGGGCTCGAGACAGAAGGCACGGATCCATTACTACTGCATACAATTCAATAAAACAGCAGGAGAACACATCTTTGTAAATATTTTCCCAGATAATAATAGAAAATCCTTACAAGTGATTCCAAACCTTTTCATGCTTAAATGGTATAAATCTGAAGTAACTCCACTGGAATTCATGGAGTTCCAGGGCTGTAAAATCTGTATCAGTGATCAGAGACTCACATTTATTCATTTTTGGCATATGTACCAACTTTTCTTTATGTATCTGACTAAATTGCTAGGTGTAATTTAACCAAGAGAATAAGCATTATTTCAATTTATAGGCTAAATGATTGCATGTCCTGGGTAATACTTCTAGCAGGTGCACTTTCCTCTAAAGCAGATTTAGCTGGGGTATCATCACTGAGATTGTTGGCACCTGGCTCTTTATTGTATAACAATCTAGCAAGAGTTATGGCAAAGGAACAAGTCGGTGTTGGAGCAGACAATGTGTATTAGACTCTGGGTATGTGTAAACCCAACACATCCAGCTGCATTCTAGGCATTAAAGAGCTATATATACCCACTGGAAGTGTATCATGGTTCTGGCAGAAGTTCAAGAATCTCTGAACTTATCCCCAGAAGACTTGTTTAATAACCAAAGTGGATGGAAAAAAGGTTAGCATATCAGTAATTTTTTGTGCTTATATAACAAGGCTTCTTTAAGCAATGAAACTGAATTTTCACCCTGAAATCACCTTCCAAAGACAAAACTTGCAGAAAAGCCACACTAGAACAATCTCAGGGGAAAAAAAATTGTCTAAAAGGCAAAACAGAAAGTTAATGAGTTAAACAATGCCAAAAATACATAGTCATGGATATAATATCAAAGGTATTTGAGAAGAGGCAGAAGTCCAAGAGTTATTCAGGGACTTTGAAACTGATAGCAGACAGAAGAGAATTAAATACAACACAATACAATAGGTAATTTTAGCATCCAATATTTAATAAGTAGTTTATTGGTATAAACTGTCCATTCGCAGTACATCAGTTGAAATGAACACATTCTGTGCTGAAAACACATGACACTTTCAATATCCTCTTTTTTTCACAGAAGTTGGAAGAACTGATGCAGCACAGATTCTGATATTAATTACTCTCCTTTGTCTTTGTATTATTCCAGAGACTCAAGTGGCTTTGAGAGCAGAATCAGCCTTTGTTGCTAAAATAGTAAATCTGCATAGCAGGCACTACACACCTGAGGCAGAGACAGATTAATTTCACAAGACACCTCCACAACTGTAATAACCCAAGCACTGCTTTGTAGCAGATCTCACCAATCTCTTACTCAAACATCCTGGGAGGCTTAGGGGCCTGGCAGCAGCCACCTGCAGGGACCTAAGTGGATTCAGCTCCTCTGAGTTCAACGTGTTCACTTCTTCTTTCTTCTGGATCTTTTGACTTTGTTCCCATGTTTGGTTTTGAGGCTCGCTTTAGTTTTGCTTTTCCTCTCTCAGCTGTTACACTACTTTCTCTGTCTTTCTAGGGATATTTTCCCCCAACTTCTGTTCCTTGTGTCACATATGCAGCACATGGCAGCACCTATGCTTGACTTTGCAAGAGAAAAATTCTCAAGAAAAATGTTATTACACTAACTGCAACCCATGCCAGCTACCATCTGTTTGTCCCACCCTCCTTGAAGCACCTCCTTTAATAAATTAGACTATTATCAGGATCAAGGCCTGGCATGGCAGGTGTCTTTGACATTTCAGGCTTACTGGGAGGTGCCCAGTAATGTAGCCAACACTTGGTGGCCAAGACAGAGGCAATCAAGACTCCAGCAACTGTGGGTGACTGACCAGTCAAAGAAAACCATACCATTGATATTCTTCCTTCCTCCAATTCATTCCAGTATCTACCTCTGTGGTACACAACTATCAAGGCCATTCTGGCTGCTTCCATAGCATTTCTGATAGTTATTGAAAATCTGTGTGTTTCAATATTTCTTTTACATCAGACAATTTCATACCAGTTGCATTTGGGGTTATATTTTGATGCTGGGTACAGTATTTAATGACTAATCCACCAGAAAACACAGGTGGTTTATACAAAAATAGCATCCAATAACTGCAACATTTGAGTCAGTAAATACAGTTAGATAGGAAATGTCATTAATTAAATCAGATTCACACGTTGTTCTGAAACACACATCTTTTCTGCACACATCCTTTTCATACATAACCTAATGCTGTTTTCTTATACTTCTGCAGAGTGATCTTAAAATGACACACCAGGCAATCATTTAACTGAGAACTTGATCCTGGATAAAAGTGAATAGTTTCCATCAAGTCTGTGTTTGCCACTCTTTATCCATAGCTGAATCCAACCCAATCCTTCTGATCTCAGTGGGAAGGACAGTCCTCATCTCAGTGCATGTGCTGCAAGTGCTGTTTGCAACCAAGAACAAGAGACCTCAGTTTGTGCTTTTGTTTTTACTTTCTACCCTTTCAGTACTTTCAATAACATTAGATCTTTTCATTTGTGGATGGATTTTTTTTTTCAGACAGGCAACACATCTCCTAGGAATCTCTGTTCCAGTGCTGTAGCTTGGCTTCTGTTCAGTCAGGAGGACTTAGAGATTTTGTACAGCACTGTAGGGGCTCCAGCATTCATGCTACTGATCTGCCTGAGTTCCCTGTTTCCTGCTCCTCTCAGTGCCATGGCCAACAAGTAGGATCAGCCAGACTCCATACATGAAACAGCTGTGTTCAGAGTAGACAGAAAAGATGTGTCATGCAGCCTGAGTGTTAAATACCGGACTTTTTAAAATTTTATATTCATATTTCCAGTGTCTTTTAATGTAGCCTTTATACCTTGACCAATATGTGCTACTCTTTATCTAACTTTTATTTAAATATGTCCTGGATTCCAACTCCTTTGTTAGAGTGCCTTTTCAGCTGGGAATTATTACCTTTCCTGCCAAACATCTCATAGGTGTGTTAGTTTTGTCAGGTATACATGTAGCAGCAACCAAGAGAAATCCTGAAATCACAAATTTGAAAGTATTTGCACTCAAACAAGGCCAGAGATACTGTGATATTTATAATTTTCTCTGTCCCAGTAAGACTATATTTTGATTTTTCTGCAAAATGAAAGTCAAATCCTCAGCTTCATGATCTTTTCCATGCATTTGAATTTGAAAAATAAAACACATTTTTCTGGCCTTTCTTTCCCTTTTTAGATTTAGCTGGTGGGGCTGGCCTTCTTGACACTTCTAAGAAGTCTCATCCCCTGAAGTGTCAGCATGTTTTTTTTCTCCTTTGACTCTCTGTTACTCAGTCTCCAATATTCCATTCTGCCAGGTGCAACAAGCATGCTACTTTATCCATCTTATGAACATTTGCTTCTAATGTATGCTCGGCTACCTGGTGGTGTGTAGCTGACACTGTCTTTAACATGCCTTGAATCCATCTGTCTGTTGGACCATATGGTTGTAATTTATTTGGCAGCCATGCTCCTAATCACAAATGGAGCATCCTCAAGTCTCTTCCATTCCAGGAGATGCAGTAGTTCCTCATTCCAGCATTAGGATTATTGGGAGATTCATTTCTCAGACTTTCCCTTGCTGCTTTAAACCTCTTTCAGAGCCATCCTCAGCATTCAGCAGTTCTCCCTGGGGATGTCCAGCAATGCAAAGCCTTTGCGCAAACCCTAATGCCAGACACAATCATTTATAACTTTTCCTGTGACATACAGGCCCAAGTCATAGCCAGCTTCTGTCAGAGAAACATCTGTCCTTTCGCTGTCTGAGCAGCTGTGCTGGCTCTCTTCCTGTACGTTGGAAATACTTCAGTCAGTTGGTGAAAATATTATCAGTTTGGGATAAGAAGGGTCCATTTCACAACCTGCTCTATAGTCTAGACATCCTCTTGTGAGTTTATTACTTTTGTGTGTAACTGGTGGTCATAAATGTTATATTCCTAACACACATCACTACATCTTCACTTATCTTAGACCATCAGGCACCACTTCATAATCTTCTCAAGGTTTTATTCATTCCTGAATTTCCCTGAGGGTTAGCACATGTTAACAACCTGGTTTGTGTGTTTAGGCACTGTCAAGTTTTTTATCTAGGTCAATATGCTTGTGACACCATACCACTTTCCATCCCAAACTGTCCCACTAAATCAGAGATGGCTAGATTTGGTGTTTGCAATACTCTCTTGCCAAAACTCTCTGTCCTTCCTCGAGATGATAGAGCAGGCCATCTCTTAAAGACTTACAGCCTTGAATGCTGAAGCTGAAGGAGATGCTATTTGCTGCCTGCATGCTCTTTTCCTGCAGAGCAAGAGCTGGTGCCTCACTACATAAGCTGAAACACGATCCTAGCAGTGGCTGATCCACCAAGGTGTCTTTTAATGCTGCCACCTGTCAACCTGAACATAAAGTAACAGCAACTTTTCCTGGATCATTTTGCTAATACTCACAGTCACCATCACACACCCCACGTGAGGTGTTTCCCCTCTATCGTAATCTGGGCCACTTACAAACCAATCAAAATACCCAATTTTTTGGCTTTGTCACTTTTACAGTACCATCCAAAAAAGAGTTGTTTCTGTGGTTTTGGTTTGGGCAGGAAGCCCTAACAGCCTTACGTTGCTTTTTCTTCATCTATTAACAAATCAAAGACAGAGATAGCTATGAAGACAGATCCTGACCTCCTCTACTTTGTTCAGCTGAGGCTGCGGCCACTTGGTTATCCCAGGGTTTGATGTGACTCTCACAAGCCTTTCCTGACAGCAGATGCATCACCAGGTGTGTCACAGGTGCCTCTTTGCATGCCATAGCTGGCTGGGTGGGAGGCACATACATTTGAAGCATGAATTGTTAACTTCCAGTTATTTTCAGTCTATTTTATAGTAATGTATGATGAGATAACTGCTCCTGTTCCAAAACAAAGTTATCTTGGCACTTCCACCTTCCTTGCATTCAGAGAAGGAAATGATCATTTAGTGATCCTTCAAACCCCTAGTCCTGCCTGGGAGCCTATCTTTTTCACTTCACTTAACTTTCAAGCCCACCCAGAAATACCAAATCTTGTGTCAGAGTGATAAATGTGGGTAGTGGGTAATCAAGAGCTGAGAAAAAAAGTCCGTCCTCTAACAGACAATCTTTACTGGAACATGCACAACTATGCAGAGCTAAGCAGTGGCATGTAGCCTCTGTTAATAAATTCTCACCAGTCTGTTGGCCAGATGTCCTGTGAGTCATGAGACTGGAGATGCTCTACAGCAGAGATCATGCAGATTCAACTCCCTCAAGTTCAAAGCATTCACAAGTTCAAAGCATCCACCACTCCTCTGTACTGTTCACCTTTAACAATTTTTTTCCAGTTGTTTCTTTAAAGCTGGTAATGCCTCATCTTACCTCAGCAGTCACTTTTCCTCCCTGAGCTGTTGCATTCCTTTCTTTATCTTTCCAAGGAGTTTTTTTTTTGCTTTCCTTATCTCCTGTTTTGCTTATAGAGTCTTAGATAATGCAGTGGCATCCACTACTCTTCTTCCTGAGGAGAGAGGGAGGAAGGAGGGTTCAACCATAAAAGAATTGAAAATATGTCAGCTGTTACTTCTGCTGGCTACAGGCTACTTGGCCTGCAGTCTACTGACTTAAAATAAATTATAGATTAATTTAAATTTAGCTTTTAATTGTTTGAATCCAGTCTTACTAACTCATCACTAATAATCCTTTACTTCTTCAGTATTTCAACAGATATCAATGCCTTTTAAAATCTGACCAAATGATGGCTATGAATTCTGTTAATCTGTTTTTCTGCTGAAGTATTTAAAATATTCTTGCCCTACTGATGCAAGATTTTCCTTTATATTTGTCATTCATGCTGTGTCATATCATGTCATCTGGATGCTTTCTAACTATTTCTAGCTATTTTGTCCAGTTTAACGACTATAAGTTTTATTGACTTTTCTAGGATCATCCCCGAATTTGCTACTATTCTCTATCACAGTGTGGTGGTTTTAATCAGTTGCAGTTTCAATCCAGGTCATATGTTGTTGCAGAAAGCTTTGACCATATCCTATTTACTGGGTGTCTTGGCATTTCCTGGGTGCTCCCCCAGAGTCTTGAAGGTATTTTCCCATTGCATTTAAAAAATTGTTCCTTGTCATCATTCCATCTTTACCTGATACAAGTAAGATCAATGTGGTGAACTCCCTGACACCTTCTGAAGAGGGAACCTATACAAAGAAATTATTCAGGATTTTGGCAGCCTGTGCATCTGTCATAACCATTTGTCGTTCTTCAAAAGCTGGCAAAAATCATCACTTCCTTTATGAGTTTGCTGTTCTTGATATACTTAAAAGTTTCTTCTTGTTTGTTCTAATGTCTCCATAGAGCGATTCACAATATCCCATTTAATTAGGAAAAAAAATGAGACTTTAATTAGTATATACTCCAGACAACACAAGGAAACAATTCAAACATGTAAACATATGTTAAAAAAATATCGAAAAAAAAGGAACATGATTAGAAACAGTTGGCATGGATTTACCAAAGGTAAATTCTGCCTAACATGATAGCTTTGTATGGTGAAATGATTGGCACAGTGGGCAAGAAGAAAGCAGTAGGAAAATTTATACAACAACTTGGCCAAAGTCTTCCTCCTATGGTCATCTGTGGCCAAGTTGGTGAGATATTGGCTGGAAAAGCAGATGATGAAGAGAAAAGAGTCTGGATCGCCAGGCTAAAAGGGTTGTCACTGGTGGTACAAAGCCCAGCCAGCAGCTCATCACCAGTGTCATCCCTTAGAGACTGGTGCTGGGACCAAAACTGCTCATGAAAGACCCAGAAGACTCAGTAAATGCAGAGATGGTCAAACTGAGTCAGTTAATATGTTGCAGGGAGAGCTGCTATGCAGAGACTTCAACAGCTTTGAGAAAAGGGCTGGCAGGGGCACCTTATGGAGTGCATAGAAGTCAAACACCAAATCTTTCAATGTAGATGTAACAATAACAATCAATAGTACAATCTAAGTTAATTAAGAAAGTGGAAAAAAAAAAAATGAAGTCTTGCCAAAAAGGACTTTGGTGTACGCAGTACAATGAACACCACCAACACATTAGTCTGCTCTAACAGGAGCGGAGCCAGCAGGTTGAATCGAGTGGTTCTTCCTGTTTGGCACTAAGTCTGGAGGACTACGTCCAGGAGGTGTTGCCAGTCCAAGAAAAACACGGACATAGTGAGCAAGGCCAGTAAAGGGCAGTCCATATGGTCAGGGCTGGAGCACAAGAGACATGAGAACAGGGTGAGAAACCTGACTTCCATCTGCCTGGACAAAGGTACACCGGAACATTTTACTGCTGTCCTCAGCTACCCGATGGAACAGTACAAAGGAGATGCAGAAACTCTCTTCCCGGAGGTGAACAGAGAGGTGACCAAAGGCAGCAGACACAAGTTGGAATATACAAAATTCCCATTAAATATTAGGATAACCTCTTCTACTACAAGGGCCATCAAACACTGGACCCTAAGGGTTTATGGATCCTCCATCTTTGGAGCTGTTTCAAAACTTAACTAGACATTGCTAACTAAGTTGATCTGTTTGGGCCTCCTTCAAGACTTCATTCCAACCTCCATCTATAAATATTATACATCCACCTTGGTAAGTCCCAGGCTGCTTCCACTTTCTCTGAGAATTTTCTTTGCAATCAAAAAGTTCCCAAATGACTCCCATTCCTGCAACATGAAATTTTTTACATTGACAGCTGAGCCAGAAATAAACTGGAAGGGCCGAGAGGGTGCACCCCATTAATAGGATTCAACAGCTTCTTTGAGTCAGATTATTTCTCTGAGTCAGAACACTGGGCATTTCTCAGCAGCTGGTTGTTATATATGGCACCTATATATGGTACCTAAGGTAAAGATGGTTCAGGTATGTCTTCTCTAAAACAATCATGTTTCATAGCTGATATTTAAGTTTAACCTGCATTCTCTCCCATTATTAGTAAACAGTAGAAGGATTAGTAGAGATAATCCAATCTCAGGGTAGTGAGATAGTGACAGTTTTAGGAGTTCTTTCCACAGATCAGATCACATTCAGATCTCCTCTTGTCATTTGAAATTTTTCTCTCAGGCAGCCCAGCATGACTGCTGAGTGACTGAATTTCCACTTTGGTAACTGAGAACATTGACTGTTGTGTTTCACCCATTTTCCCTCTGCTTTTATGAGAGGAGACAGCAACACTACGTAGCCCCTACTATTTACACTGAGGGGTTTTTCTCCAGAATAAATTATATTAACTCAACACCTGTTAATTCAGCTACACTTTTGAAGGGAGAGAAGTGGATTTGCCATTTATACTTAGACTTCTGCATTGTCCAAAACAAAACAAAACAAAACAAAATTTCCTCAAGTCCCCTTTAAGTTAACGTTACAATTAACTAAAAAATTGTCTCCTGACTTGAAGAAGGGACAGAAGTTGTCCAAATAGAGTAAACAAGTAGCTTTCTCTGCAGTGGAGCCAACGACACCCTGCTGGTTTACATCTCAAGGGGGAAGCCTTCCACTGGGATTCTTTGAAGTCTTTTAAAGACAGCAGATTTCCCTTTGGCAAGGACCTTAAAAGGGCTTCTTTCCTCTACAAGGATTTATATTTTTCACAGAATGTTTAAGAACACAGTGACAGTAAGACTTCTATCCCTTCATTACATTTTGTAGGAATTGGTCAGACAAACACTGAGGCACTAAGGTAGCTGTATTCATATGGCTTCAAAAACATAATTCACATACATGTATATTCCCATTACCACATTAAGTCTTATTTCCTTAAGCAAGCAAAACAAACATATCTTCACAGAAAATGAAAAAAAAAAAAGCCCCAAGAATAACACTCATTCTCATTACTTTTATTATAAAAGTTTTTTTCAAGAAATAATTAAAGAACAATTATTAATCATTCATTAGAGCAGATTACCAATCAACTACTAACAGAGATGGTTCATAACTATAGTGTAAAATGCCAGGAAAAAAAAAAAAGGAAGAAAAACAAGATAATTCACCACCTTTTATTTATGTTATTCCTACTCTTCCAATTATGAAAATCCATTTCAGGGATGATGATACCAGCAGAATTACAAAGGGTCTGTGTCAACACTTCCAGCTGTTCCAGCCCTCCCCAACAAACACATACAGTCTCAATTAAGGAATTTTCCTTACAATCACCCCCACTTGCAGCTCCCCACCTAGCTGAAGAGGACTTCAAGTAGTAATATCCTCCTCCACCTCCGTGACCAAGGACAATAAAGGATAGGCCACCTGTGCCTGCTATCAAACTCATACTTCATTCTCTGCCCGCAAGGCAAGTATTAAAAATAGCTGGAAACATTGACAGCCCTAAGTCAAAAATTCATGGCAGGTTTATTAAGCTGGCTGTGTTTTCAGTCAGTAATTTCCAGTCTTCTCTGTGCCTGTGCACAGAAGCAGCCCATCACACCCACCAGCACCACCCACCACCTGCTCACTGCCCCAGCCTTTTGCCACTGGTACCGTGGGACCGTCCACCTCAGCCAGTGGAGACTGTGGGCAGTGACATCCATATGAACCAGACTTACTGCTGCTGAAAGCTCAGCTGCTTCTCTGTGTAAAATGGAAAAAAAACTGAAGGTCCTGAAGCCCATTCCAGCAGTAAAACTTAAACTGATGCACAAACTAATACTGGGAATCACTGCAAATATGTACTGTGGACGCTGTCAGATCCACTTAAACCCAGGTTGCATCTCTTTGTTTGTGCTGATATCTATCAATCCAACCCAAGATTCAGTCAATGTGAAAGGATATTTGCAGGTAGATTTCCACAGTGTGACTTAAAATTGGCTTGGTTAAACTCAGGTAGGTTTTGAGCCTAGAATAGGCATAAATTACTAGTATGATCTTTCCAACTGCCAGAGTAAAAAAATTAGATATTCTAAAGAGTACTAATCATCTGAAAGAATTCTAAAATTATTCTAAGTGAAAATTATCATCTCTATGGGAGATGAAAGTTATAGAGACAAGCTTCATTAAAATGCATAATTAGGTACAGGAAATACAAAAGACTGATCATAAAGCAGCACAAACTAAAGCCCTGAACTACTGAAAGTATTCCTGAAGGATTATCCCAGAGTCTTAAAAAGGTGATTTGGATTTGATCAAGAGATTTTAAACCCGTGAAGAAAATGAGTAAAATTTAGGCTGAAGTTATGCCAACGGGAACTTGGTAACTTAAGTGTTGTAAGAAATGTTCTAGATTTATAATACACATGAAAATTTGCACACTGGCATTCAGGATGAAAGAAGTATATATCAAATTTAACTTATATATTTTTTTTCTGTAGTTTCATAGCATGAAGGGTGTTTTCTCTCCAACCCTCCTTCTATCCATCAGCTTCCTTCCCCTCAAGTCAATACCAAAATTTCATGAAATCACGGAATGGTCAGATGGGAAAGGACCACAGTGGGTTATCTGGTCCCACCTCCCTGCTCAAGCAGGGGCATCCCAGAGCACATGGCACAGGATTGTGTCCAGACAGTTTTTTAATATCTCCAGTGAGGTACACTCCACCACCTCTCTGGGCAACCTGTTCCAGTACTCGGTCACCTACACAGTAAAGTTCTTCCTCATATTCAGGTGGAATTTCCTGTGCATCATTTTCTTCCCATTGCCTCTTGTCCTATTGCTCGGCACCTCTGAGAAGAGTCTGGCTCCATCCTCTTGACACCTTCCCTTCAGAGACTGACAGACATTGATGAGGTCTCCTCTCAGGCACCTCTTCTAGAGGCCAAACAGACCCAGCTCCCTCAGCCTTTCCTCATATGAGAGATGCTGCAGTTCCCTCTTGATCTCTGTAGCCCTCCTCTGGACCCACTCCAGCAGCTCCATGTCTCCCTTGTACTGAGGAGCCTGAACTGGACACAGCATTCCAGATGTGGCCTCACTAGGGCTGAGTAGAGGTGCAGGATCACCTCCCTGGACCTGCTGTTAATGCTCTTCCTATTGCACCTCAGGATACCTTTGGCCTTATTGGCCACAAGGGCACTGCTGGCTCATGGATGACTTGTTGTCCTCCAGGTCCTTCTCTGCAGCGCTGCTTCCAGCAGGTCAGCCCCCATCCTGTACTGGTGCAGGTTATTCCTCCCCAGGTGCAGGACTCTGCATTCACCTTTGTTGAATTTCAGATGGTTCTTCTCTGCCCATCTCTTCTTCTGTTGAGGTCATTCTGAAGGGCTGCACAGCCCTCTGGGGTATCAGCCACTCGTCCCAGCTTTGTGTTGTCAGGGAAATTGCTGGGGAGGCCTCTGTCCCTTCATCCAAGTTATTGGTGAAAAGTTAAGAACAACTTTTATAAAACTACTATTTGACTAGTTTGAATTTATTAATTTCATTTCACAGATTAACTTCTGCAGGACATTTCAGTAAGGAAAGACTTCTCTTTAAGCAGCTAAATTCAAGTCCATCCTGTTGTCTGTGTCACAGGAGCAAAAGTCACCACGTAACTCTGAAGAGTTCCCAGTGTGCATGGAGAGCAATACAGGTCAACACCAAGTTACCCACAGGGTGCTCTTCTCTTGAGGCTGGGGTGCCAGGAGGCTCTGCACATACTTGCACCACGTCAGTGACACAGCAGCTTTTTTCTTTCCTGGAATACACATACATATTGTAGTCCAAAGTAGACTCCACTGAGTGTCATTTTGCTATCAGCTTCTCATCCACATGCACCCCAACCACGACCAAGGTTACCACCAGGTAGGACTGTAGAGGCAGCATTTGGTTGCTCAGTGGTCCTGGCACTCATGATGTTCTCATAAAATGTTGCATTGTCTCTGTCACAGCCCGTAAATCCTTGCAAAGCACATGCATATCTGCACAGAGCTCTGAGAGTACACACTTGGATGGTACAGGACTGCCTATTCAATGTGTTACACTGCATAGAGAGGCTGTATTTATTTATTTTTTCCTTATACTCAGCCAAGAGATGTTCACTCTGCCAGTTGTCTAATACTCTGTCTTAATGAGAATATTTCTATTTTTCACTAGAAGTGAGCAATTTCAACCTGCTGCAGAGTTATCCTTTTCTATTACATACTTATATTAGATCTAATTTGCAAATATATATAAAAATTCTTTGGGGATGAAAATTGTGCTTATCTTAAACTACACCATACACTCCACATACAATATTTTTCTAAGAAGTGGTGTGTACTTCCCTACCCATCATTTATTAATAGGCTTGCCATCTGTATTCATCTTTAAATTCCACCAATTAATATTCTCAAGCCTGGAAACACTGTGGGCACAGCTTTCATAATATGCAAAATCTAATATGCAATTCATTTTACACTGAGGAATTTAACCCAATACCAAAGAGATGGTAAGAACAGATTTGTTGCAAAGACTTTAAATTTATTTAGTTGGATGAGACAACTTTCACAGGCATTCATTTAAACACTAGACTTCACTAGCTGCACAGAGTTAACAAATGTGCTACAAAACTCTTCAACTCCCACACAAGTTGACTCACACATGAAAACAAAACTATTAGTTCTTGAAAGAACCCTATATTTTCCTTTATTGTTCCAATGACTTCCCCAGTTTTGAGGGGCACAATTTCAGAAGTGTACACTATAAAGAAAGTGATGTTTGGAGATGGATGGGTGACCAGTTTATAAATGAAGGAAAATAGCTGTGAGGACAAGCAGTTTATGTCACCACCCCAGCTGCAAAATTCATCCAAAACTCAATAATTTATCCAGCTGTATCCATTATTTTTCCCACCAGCTAGCAGCCCATCAAAAGCAAACACAACCATTGCTGTTCAGTTCCTTCTTTTCACTGCCTCCCTCTCATCTCATCCTTTTTTTGTTGTTGTCATTTCATAACTTGTGCCACATGTCCTCAGTTAATTTGCCCACACCACTCATTTGTGGGTCTAAGTGCCATTTCATGTGACTCACATACTCTCTTATAATACTCTTAAATCTCTATTCCTCTAGAGTGAAAGACCTTTTTTTCTGATGGATCCATACAGAACTGTCAAACATGAATCTGAAGCCAATGGCTCATAAATGTCAAATTTAGATCAGATATGTCTTTGTTTTAATGTTTGTTTCTATTTTTATTTATATTCACAAAAAGAGCCTTACAGTTTTTTCTAGGAACATTATTTCTTTTCTTTGTGTAATACATCTGAATGTATTTTTACTAAAAGCAGTGACTTGCAAAGCAGGTAACACAAATGCAGCCTTGTGCTTTTATTTTTGTCTGAATTGGGTCCTAATATATCTAAGTAATGAAAACAAAATAACAAAATCCCTGAGTGTTCTTGTCTTTTAGGCTGTGTCCAAGCACCTTGGGGCACTTACAATCTCCTTGGGCTTGTGCACTCTGGAAATTTGGACTTGGGCAAAAGGCAGGCACACACACCAGCTCCTTCACCCTGACATTGCCTGTTTTCCCTGGAGTGAAAGCCAGAACACATGAGTCAGAGCTACCCATGACCTGAACCTTCAGGGGACTGTGACTGCAGGAATGCTGGTCTACCACATGCACCAACTCATTTACACATAGCATTAGAAAACCAAAATTATTGGACCATATGAGATATTCCCCCTTGTCCTACCACTACATGCTCTTGTAAAAGTCCCTCTCTGTCTTCCTTGTAGGCTTCCTTTATGTACTAGAAGGCTGGGATTAGGTCAACTTGAAGCTGTCACTTATCCATGCTGAAAAATCCCAAATCCCTCAAGCTTTCCTCACAGGAGAGGTTCTCCATCGCTCTAATCATGTTGGTGGCCTCCTCTGGACTTGCTCCAACAGATCAATGTCTTTCCTGTGCTGGGACCCAGAGCTGGATGCAGCACTTCAGGTGAGGTCTCACCAGCACAGAGTAGAGGGGCAGTATCCCCTGCCTCGACCTCATGCACACACCTCTTCTGCTGCAGCCCAGGACACATTTGCCTTTCTAGGCTGCAAGAGCACATTGCCAGGTACATCCAGCCTCTTACCTACCAGCAACCCCAAGTCCTGTTCAGCAGGGCTGCTCTCCATGTGTTCATCCCTAGAACCTTGTTCTTAGTCTTGTTAAATCTCATGAGATTCCCACAGGCCCACTTCTAGAGCTTGTCCAGGTCTCTCTGGATTGCATCCCCCCTTCAGGCATGTCAACCTCACCACTCAGCTTGGTGTCATCTGCAAATTTGCTGAGGCTGCACTCAATCCCTTTGTCCATGTCATTAATAATGATATTAAATAACACTTTTCCTAATATGGTCTCCTGAGGATCACCAGTTGTCACTGATATCCACTGGAATTTGACATGTTGACCACCACCCTTTGTATGTGACTTTTTGACCACTTCCTCACTCACCAAACAGTCCACCCACCAAAGCCATCCCTCTGCAATTGAGAGGGAAGGATGTTGTGGAGGACTGTGTCAATAATTTTACAGAAGTCCAGAAAAATGACATCTGTAACCTTCCCTTTGTCCACTGATGTAGTCATCCCATCATAGAAGGCCAGTAATTTGGTCAGGCAGGATTTGCCCTTGGTGCAGCTATGCTTGGTGTCCCAAATCACCTCTCCATTCTCCGTGTGCCTTAGCACAGCTTCTAAGAGGATCTGTTCCATGAAAATTCATTACTGTGGCTGTGGTGAGACTGACCAGAGAGGCTGTGGATGTGCCATCCCTGAAAGTGTTGAAGGCCAGGTTTAGGGACTCTGAGCAACCCGGTCTAGAGGAACGTGTCCCTGCCCATGTTAGGGGAGGTTACAACTAGATGATCTTTAAGGTCCCTTCTAACCCAATGCATTCTATGATTCTGTGATTCTATGGATTAAGTCTTGTACAGGTATCTCAACCAGAAAGTCAGGAATATCAAAAAGCAGTCCAGAACAAAAATTATTATGAAAAAGCCTGCAGTTTACATGAAAGGAAGAACAAAGAAACTGCCCAAGTAAACATTTGTGGGAAACTATGAGAGAGACATCTGGAAAAGGGGATCCAGGAAAGAGCTGGGCAGAGGAAACCAAGTGCCAATCATGTACAGAAAGAGCTGATGATATGCCTGAAATGTGTAAAGATGGAAAGGATGAAAGAAAGTGAAGATTGAGTGCCTATATTTAGATTAAGATTAAATTTCAGTTTAGATAGTCATGTGAATTGGTCAAGTCTAGTTACGGGGAAATTACAGAAGGAGAAGGAGGGAATGCAGTAGGTTTTTTGATCCATCCTGCCATCAAGAATGGGAATTCCTGGATCAGTCTTGAAGAGGATGAAGAGAAACAAACAAAAGTCTTTGCTGATCTGTACATTGATACGTAGAAATAAGATTAACTGCAGCTACCACTTGATCTATTGATTAGATGCCGCAAGATGATGAACTGCAAGCTAATGGCAAGCTATTACCCAATTCAGTCTAGGAACAGTGGAGTAAATCAATACATAGCAGATATCTGACTCTTATTGCTGGCTTGCAGGGAGGAAAACCTGTAAGTTGCTACATTCTTTTAGGTACGTACAATACAGATATGCACCTTAGGAACTATGTTTGGCTCTTAGATTTCATAGGACAATTAAATAGTTTTTTCATCAGTGGACTGACTGCACCATCATTATTGTGCTCTTAATCCCAGAGGTATCGTTTGCCTCATTGTTCAAGCTACAAAACGCATTTCTACTTCAGAAGTAAAAGGAGGAAAGTCTCTACAGGAGATGCAGATAATACCTGGAACTTTAACATTACTGGAACAGCCAGCTTAAGTCAACTGGAGAATTCTCATTGAAATTCTGGAGTATGTGGCTTTCATCCTGTCCCTTATGCAGTGATTAGACCTTCCTGCCCTTTAAACTTAATGAATTTTGACAATGTTCATGATATTATTTCTAGAAGGTGGAAGAAGAATATTTTTGCAAATGTCACTTTGAATATTTGGAGGTTTATAGCACCCTCAAGTTGAAAATCCAAATTGTAGGATCAGCAATATCAGTGACCAGATGTCAAATACTTCACTGCTGGGGATGAGTGTGATATTAGTGTCTCTCCAGATTTAAAAACTCCTTGAGAAGAGTTTTATAAAAGTTTTAACAAGGAATATATCTGTTCAAAATGCTATTGCTTCAAATCCACACATTTCTTTGAAATAAACAATGGAAAACCATGGACACACTGCAGTAAGACCAATGAAGAGCCATCAGTATGGTTGGGAGCTGGTATAAAGACAGGACGAGAAACCTGAATTTGTCGTACCTGCAGAAAGAAGGGTCAGTGGAGCATGGTATTGCTGTCTGAAAAGTCACTCTCTTCTCAGAGGTGCACATTGATACAACCAGAGGCAACAGACACCTGCTGAAACATGCAAAATTTCCATTAAAAATTAGAAAAATCTCTTTCATTGCAAGGGTGGTGAAGCAATGGACCAGGGAACCCTGAGAAGTTATGGATCCTCTGTATTTGGAGCTGTTCACAATTTGGGTGTATACGGCTCTAAGTCATTTGATCTAATTGGACATGATGTTCACAAACTAATCTATTTTGAGCCTGCGGACACTGTGTACACAGACTTCTGTAGTAGCTAAATCCAGCAATTCCCTGTCATTGAAGTAAAAAGAGTATTGTTTCATGTTTTAAACCAGTCCCCTAGTGACTTCACCAGGCTCCCTATATAACTAATATTAAGAAATTTGCTAAAAAGCCATTCTGTGTTCAGCTTATTCAATATCTCCACAATTTCCAAAAGCTTAATCATACCGGAACCCCAACCTTCTCGTCTCCTGTTTAAAGAGTATCATCCTTTATAGTTTCTCCTCATAAGGAAACTGCTCCATCCTCAATCATCTTAGCTGTCTTTGTAGCTTCTCCACACTGTCCTTGATATGTAAAGACCAAAATGGCATTCAGAATCCCCTGCCTTATTCTGAATACCCTTTCTGATGATTTCTAACATTCTGTCAGCTATGTTTGCTGCTTCACAACAATAAAAAATTCTATTTGGTTTAGTGATGAAATTAAAAATTATTAATCCCATCATGCCATGCATTAGTCTTTCTGAGCCACACTGCGAGCTCATTTATTTAACTCAGCCTCAGTCATGAATTCATAGGATGGTTTGGATTGGAAAGGACCTTAAAAATCACCTAGTTCCAACCCTTCTGCCATGGGCAGGGACACCTTCCACTAGACCAGGTTACTCAGAGCTCTATCCAGCCTGCCCATGAACATCTCCAGGGATGGGGCATCCACAACTTCTCTGAGCAACCTGTACCAGTGCTTCACCACCCTCATGGTAAAGAATTTCTTCCTAATATCTAATGTAAGTCTACCCTCTTTCAGTTTTGGTACCATTACCTAGTGACACATTTTGAAAAAGTTTACAAGTTTGTCATGACAATGAGCATGTCTTCTATTTTACTATGATGTGCCCATAATACTCTTGAGCATCCTGCAGGCCTGATAGGCAGGAATGAGAATAGCAGGTATAGTATTAAATGTGAATTACTGCACTTTGGGGCTAATAACAAGAATTTTTTTTTTACCAGTTGGTTTACTAATACCCAGAGATTAAATAAATAGGGTTTTTTAATGATTATATGGTTGATCCTAAGCAAAGGTGTCAACACTGGAGGTGATTTTGGCATGAAAAATCATGCAATTTAGGATTAACGGGGTAATGCAAAAAGAGGATTGTCATTACTGCCATTGGCAGTACTGTCAACAGTAAATTCTAATTTGGAATGTTCATCACCCTGGTGACCAATTTCCACAAAAAAAAAAAAAGGGCAAAATGCTGGAATGGTCTAAAAGAACTATTGGCGGGAGGGCGGTGGGAGTGGGAGGAGGAGGAAGAGTCAAAGAGCTCAGGTTATTAACCTAGCAAAAGAAAGTCTCAGATGAGATACAATTTCTCTCTAGGAATAGAAAAGCAACATCAGGGCTGGAAAAAGCTATACAAATCAAAGCAAAACACCAACGCAAATGGCCATGAATAAATTTACACCAGAAATTGAAGACCAGAACCAGAAGAAAAAGGGCAGTGGGTTGCTACAGGAGGATTTAATGTTCAGTCAGTTATTAAAAATTGCCCAGCCTCTCCTAGATTGTGCAGACTTACTGGAATGGTTCCCAAGAGCAACCACCTTTTCCATCTGAGGACAGCCTAGCACCTTGTCCCTTTATTATAACAACCAAAATTTTACACTGTTTAGCAGCCAAACAGGTGTCTGCTGGAGGAAGTGGTCTCAAAAAGAGGCCTCAGCAAGTAATAAACCTCTAAAATCCCAGAAACTAGAGAGTGAGTGGAAAAGCACTCCCATAAAAGATTATACAAAGATACAAAAGATTCAAAACAAGATGGATATTTTTAGCTTTAGGGCTATAGATCTATTCAATCTGCAGAGTTGCTGTTGTCTGTATCTGCCCTGAACTTGTTCCTCTCTTTCTGTCTGTGAAAGCAATGCCATGGAATTCTATTCAGCAACAGATCTGTTTGGTCTCAGCTGGAGAACTTTGTTTAACTGCTTTTTAATAGCTCTTGAGAGGGTTTAGAGAGATGGCATGTGCACACACATGCTGAAACACAGTGTCGGGAAGTTTCCTCTTGTGAAAGGACAGGAGCAGTAAGCCTGCCCACCCTGGGGAGAGCCTCTGACATCGGCTGGCAGATACCGACAACCAGGGGGCCATGAAGAGAGAAGCGCTCGCGCCGTGATACGACTCAGGTTCTTCCTTCCAAGGAAATGAGACAGTGAGCTGCAGACTATCCCTTCTCAGGAAGTTGAGAGGCCATTTACACAGGAAGCATCAAAGATCAGGCTCTGGCAGCTCACAGACTAAAATAAAAGGTGAAGTACTGCCTTCCTGTTATTTATTTTCATATTGCCCGCAAAGTTCATTTTTCACTCAAATATTTCACAGGTAAAATATGGAGAGGAGCATAAAGCATGAACTATCCCTCCCCTCATGCCCCAGTGCTTTTTCTGGAAACCAGGGAGGGTCTTCAAATGTAACTTTTGTTCCTTACAGCTCCTGATGTTGTTAGAAGAAGTGACCCTCTGGCATTTAATGGGAGAAACTAGCAATTTATTTGATCAATTTTCCTCTCCTTCTTGTTAATAAACATTGCAGCAAAATAATTTCCCCTGCAAAAATGGTGCCATAATTTTTTCAGCCCTCTGCCTGGGTTATTACTACATACAGCAATCCTACAGAAATGTGGGGAAGCAAATATTGGCCTAGCATGTCAGTTAAAGTCTATGAAGTGTGAACATAACTATATCAATTCAGATTCGAAAGCCCTGTCCTCAAATTTTTGTTTATTCAGTATTGCTCCATTCATCCACTTCAACAAAAGAATCCAGACAGTATGACAAATCATGATTATAGACTGGCTAAGTGCTTCAATTGCCTCTTCCTCCATGGTCTGAGTAGGAAATGACGATCGCTCTCCTATGAGATTTCACAAAAATCTTTCTTATTGAGAAATAAAATGGGCTTTTGGAGGACATGCAAATGTTCCTGTGAATCAGATAATTCTGCCCCTTGGCAACTTTTCAAAAGTTACCAATACCAGGCAGAAAGTCAAAAAGTTATGAACTGGATGAGGGCAAGCCCTCCCAGGGAAAGAAGAGAAAAGCTTGAGGATGCATGTATGTGCCCTACAGGGAAGCTTTCAGATCAAGATCCTTTCTGACTCATTTCTGGTGTCAGCTCAGTGTAAGTTAATGATCACTTTGATTTTTCAAAAGAAGCCAAAATTTCTCTCAAATGATTACTAAAGCTGCACAGAGCATATTATTAACCACATAAAGGCCTGATTCTGTCACTAGTAGCAACCAGGCTTGCTGCTCTACCTGCATCTCATAAAAGCTGTGGGGGTTTCCTGCAAACTTAAAAGCCTGCTACAGTCACCACATCTCTCAGGACCTGTGTGCCTCATTAGGATGCCCAGTCTCCAGGGAGACAAGCTCAGGTGTGGGGTCTCTGGTCGCACCTTCTCACTGCTGCAAAACTGTGACCAACACCAGTGATACACCAGAAACTCAATGAAAAGCAAAATGTCAACTTTCAAAGTTATCCTTCACCCTGTCACCTTCAAAAGAGTTCCCAAGAGCTGGATGCGTTTCCCTGAATGCTTTCCACTGTAATTTCAACCATCAGCCTTCTTCTGCTACCCAGCATGCCAGCCCTGTACTTCACTCAGGTGATGCAAAGCCAGCAGCTGCCCATGAGGTCTGGACTTCAATTTGTGCCAGCACAGACAACTTATAACTAGTGAGAACAAAATTCACAGCTGTGCCTCTCCTCTGGAAGGTCATCCTTGCACAAAGCCAATGCTCAGAAGGTGCAACACTCTGAGGCCTAGCCAGGGACCTTGAAGGAACCAAGAGGACCCCCACAAGCTGCTGGACAAAACTCTCCTGCTGCATCCCCTGGCCAGCTGGGGCTGCACCTTGTGCCTAACAGCTTCTCGCAAAGGTGGCCACTTATGGCTTATGGAGCAGAAGGAAAAAGGAGTATCAGGTGACTCCTTGACTGAAAGACAACTGCTGGAAGTTTCCCAGCCTTGCACAGTACATGGCTCACCAGGGACCAAGCTGCTTACTGGAACTCTCCAATGCCTCCAGACCTCTACATTCAACTAAGATTTTAAGCTCTCTTTCCTATCCAAGCCCCTTGCTCCATTACAGCCCAATTCACATTGCGCCTTCTCACTGAAGTTGCTTTCCATTCACAAAGACAGATACCTGTAAGTGGCCATATAGCTGCAGTTTCAAAATAAAATACACTGTGCCCCCAACAAACCAAGTGTGGTGATGAAACAGGTGATTAGTTTAATTCAAAACCTGAGTAAAAATATCAAGCTCCTTCTCAGAGAACACAAGGTTGACAGAAGAGAAAATCCTGTTTAGTTCTGTTTGCATTTTCTCTAGCAGAAGTATAGAACCAATGCAACAAGTGTAATTTACTGTAATTTAATTATTCAGGCAAGTGTCCTCTCTACTTTTATTTGCTGTTACCCTGAAATAAGTTATTGAATTTTTAGAAGAAAAAACAAGAACCTGTGAACAGAGATGCTAAAAAAAAAAAACCACCCAACCAAAAAAACCTGTATTAGCTCTTTTAAAATATAAGGAACAATACTTTACCTTAAAGAAAATATTACAAAAATATGGTTATTTTTAGCATAGCATTCACTTTCCTGTTAAGTATGCATTCCTGTTACTTTGAAATAAAGGGTTAAATTAACAATAAATTATGAAATGTCATTTTATTATTTAATTTATATTTAACATTTGTAATATCATTCACTCTCTTTTGGTTTTCTAATAATTTCTTAGACCTCTTTGCATATAAGACTAAAATAAATTTAATTGAAGTTCACCTTTAGCACAATCAGTCTTCAGCAAATTTCTGCAAACTGTCCAAGTATGTTTGCACCAGGAATGTATCCTCCTGCTGCCATACTAGAAATAAGAAGGGACTTTCTAACTTCCAAAACAAGACCAAACACTCAACTGAATCCTTCAGACATGCTAGTTTTCCAATCATGCTTCTAATTTACTAAAATACGAGCATTTTTTTCACCATCACTTTCCATTTTTCTCCTCTTTTTCCATGAAGCATGATTTAAGTACAAATGCCTATGGCCAAAAATTGTCACAAGCTTTTTGTGGCAATTCACCATTCAATTAACAAATTATATTTTAAGCTTCAGCACACACAAACCCAAACTGTTTTCATTTTAAAAGTGTATCCATAGAAATCTTCTAGCACCTCGTAAACTGTCACTGGAAATATCTTCGTGTTTTCTATATTTTCATTTTCCTGGTGGAATATAAAATTGCAGTTGTGCAGTTCATACCTAACAGTGATTTATATAAGATAAAGAAGATTTTAAGTTTCTCTCAAATGAACAATATAGAATTAACCACCTTGTGGGGACATGCTTCATTATTTTCTCATCTTCAAGGCTGACAACATTAAATCTCCCTTGCAATTTTCAAGCTCTTTGACAGACAGGATGCAGTGTCTACACACAACCTCAAGAAGAAATAATAACGTAGCTATTTCATTTATTCATGTATTATGTAGTACAGGAACTACACAATTAGTTGAAAACAAATAACTTTTCAATTTTTCATTAAGTTGTATACACTCTCCTTCAGCATTTTCTGTTATGAATATCATGATGATAAATTATCAAAGTTCAAAGCTGGAGTCTCTTAGAGCTGGAGACACTAGTAATGGGGTATTGTTAATGTCTTGAAAATAACCATGCATATGGTGATGATTCTGCTTTAAACTGTGTAGCTAGAAACAATTATGGGAAACATTTTAGTATTTCCATTATTTGAGTCCAAAATAAACACATGCCCATTTCAAAAGTCCTTATTTTCTCAAATGAAAAAAGGATATAATATATTGTTAACAGATGTAATATCTTCTGTCATTTTAGCAAGGAGAACCTTAGAAAACAACACTAATTTGTCATTGTCATTACTCAAGCTTTGGAGGTGAGCATAAATTCTATTGTGCATTTTTTGTTCACTCTTAAGGAATTTTATTTTTATAGACATTAGAAAAAATTTCTGTGTGCTTTATTTGAAGCCACGCTGAAACTTTTCAGATCCGCTTTTGCCTTGCATCTGGCAATCCACTATGATTAACTGCAAAATTTCTGCATAAGCTACAGCAAGTCTGAAGAGGCACGTTCCATTATTGTCTTCACTGAACCAAGCATCCCATTTCTCCTTTCCTCCTGGAACGTGTTAAGGGTTGAACATTCGCTATCACAGCAAGAAGGTGACATGCCAAAGTGCTGCCTAGCTGGCAGCTGTGCAGGCAGGATGACAAAATCCACAGGAAGGACATGACCTCGAGGTGGCCAGGCCCAGTCAAAACAACCCTTGGTACTACATTTCCAAGCCTTGTGGCAAGCACCAGCTGAATCTCTGCAGAGGACATCTCTACTCACAAAGCCAGTAGCACACCTTTCCAGGGGTACTCTTGAGTGCCAGTGTCTGACCTAAGTTTCAAACTGCAGAGAGGCCAGGGTTTTGTCCTTTAAAAAATCTGACAAAAATTATCAATGATTTCTCTTTTTTCTGTGTGAACTTTATCGCAACCTTGGTTAGAGACACAAGGAAAATCTTCTGTGAAATTATTTTTAGGGTATGGCATTTTCTTCTTAGCTTTGAGTTTAGGTTTTGCCTAAGATTTAGTTTCCTTGGGCTGCCTTAATCTCTGAAGCAAAATTTAAGCAACAGTTGCCCTGCTTAGTGCTACTGTTCAAATCAACTTTTACCTTAGTCAGATAACAAACTAGAGATTGTTATACTGAGGAAGCTGTAGAAAAAGCGTAGTATGAATTCTTCATCCAATATTACTGTCTCTAGGAGAATTTGAAATGAAAACTGGTAGACCATTTAAAATAAAGTTATTTTCAATGTAATTAAGAAAAAAAAAAAATCTCAATTTTCAATTATTTCTGATTAAGTTAAAGGGTTTACTTTTATGTGTGTGTGTATAAGTGCGTGTGCGTGTGTGCGTGTGTGTGTGTGTGTGTGTACATGAAACTCCAGCACGTACTGGGCTGAGTTTATTGCAGCTCATGTTACTGTACAGCAAGACTGCCTCCACATGTGCTCTGAGTGAGATATTGGATGGATTTTTTTAGGAAATTCAAAGCATCAACAAAGGCTTCTTTTGCTTATTTCACTGCTGTCAGTCTGAGGTGGTTGGAGGTTTTTTATTGGCTTGTAAAGGTGATCATGTTTATTAAAGCAAAACCACCAAATTCCTGCTTTTTGTCAGTTTTGTGCAAAAAACTGGGAACAGTTCATAACCATTTCTCTGTAGGAAAATTAACCCATCTTGTGTGCAAAGAAGGGAGCCTGTTGCAGGGAGCTCCAGGTGAGCTGCCCTGTGCACAGCACACTGCTGTGCAGAGGCACCAGCCCACATCACATCCATCAGCCCTCAGCCAGCACACACTGCACCTGGATGGCTCTCGGAGCCAGCACCAACCTCCCCACCCCTTGCTGCACCTCCAGCTCCAAGGGCAGCACACAGCCCTGCTGTCTCTTGTGCCCACAGCATATTTATGCCCTGATATAAGGTAAAATATATACTAAGAAGGTATTGACAGCTCTAAGCTAGGTCTCAACTTTTCTTTTGTTATCTCAGTCCTTAACTTCCTGATCGCTTTGTGTTTGAGCTTGTGCCTGTCAAGCTGGCTTACTTCTCTTCTTCTATATCAAAATGAAAGCATGGCTAGTTTAAAAGGACTGACAACAAAATCCTCTAGTCTAAATGAAAGAAAGCAAAACAAAACAAAAACCCTACCTCAGCATAATCATCTCTCTACAGCATGAGAAAGAAAAAAGTGACAGCAATCCGCAGATTTTTAAATTATTTTTATTGATTCTCATTGATGTCCTTGCTGAAATGTGAACAAAAGATTGAGTCATTTACTGAGTTCTATACAAGACCTTTCTGATAGCTTAACCAATAATAACTGTATAAAAAACTCAGCTGGGTGGAGGCAGAGATCCTAAAGGGTATCTTTACAATAAAGGAAGAGTTCACAGAGCTGCCACAGGGCAGTATACTCACCCTTGAATACACCAGATGCATTTCTGCATGGAGGTTGAAGGGTAGAGTACCAGCATGGGCATTGACCCTGCTGCTTCTGCCCTGCTACGGTGTATTTGGTTTGTATGGCCAAGCTTTGGTAGCCAGGGACCTTCTATGAGAAGCTGCTGAAAGCTTCCCCTTTGTCTGTCAGAGCCAATCCCTGGTAGTTCCAAAGATGCACGTGCCACTGGCCAAGGCTGGGCCAATTAGAAACAGTGGTAACATCTCTGCAATAACATATTTAAGAAGAAAAAACCCCAAGTTATTGCACAGTTGTAGTTGAGGCCAGAGAAGAGTGGGATGAGAACGTGAGAGGAACAACTCTGCAGACACTAAGGTCAGTGAAGAAAGAGGGGGAGGAGATGCTCCAGGCACTGGAGCTGGGATTGCCCTGCAGACCAAGGGGAAGACCATGGTGAAGCTGTGCCCCTGCAGCCCATGCAGATCCATGGGGGTGCAGACATCCACCTGCAGCCCATGGAGAAGACCCACACCAGAGAGGATGGATGCCTGGAGGAGGCTGTGACCCTGTGGCAGTGTGGAGAGAGAAGCCTACACTGGAGCAGCCTGTCCTTGAAGGATGGCACCCCGTGGGAGAGTGACCCACACTGCAGCAGTTTGAGGGGGGCTGTTGCCCATGGGATGGCCTCACATGGCAGCAGCTTGTTCATGAGATGGAGCCACATCAGAGAAGTTCATGGAGTACTGTCTCCCATGGGAGAGACCCCACAGTGGAGCAGGGAAAGGGCTCCTCTCCCTGAGAAGCAGAAAAACCACAGGTGATGAACTGACCATAAGCCCCATTCCCTGTCTCCCTGCACTGCTGTGGGGAGGAGACAGAGCTGATAAATAGGGAGGAGATGAGGAGCAGGTGTTTTTTAAGGTCTTATTTTACTTCCCATTATCCTGCTCTGATTTTTTTTTAGCAATAAATTCAATTAATATCTCTAATTCAAGCCTGCTTTGCCTGTGCTGGTATTTGGTGAGTGATCTCTTCCAGTCCTTATCTCAGCTCATGAATCCTTCGTTATATTTTCTCTCCCCTGTCCAGCTGTGGAGGGGAGTGAGGCTTTGGTGGGTGCCTGGAATCTGGCCAGCGTCAACCCACCACATAAGCGAAAGGCAGATACGGAAATTTATTGTTCTTAGTAGTAAGCTATGATTTGACTAGCACAAGGAACTTATTTGTTGAATTATCTTTAAATCATCACATTTCAGAGTAGAACCACACTTTAAATATGGGAAATGTTATTTGCTGTATATGTATTACGTTATTAAGCATAATTAAAGTTGAAAGCCATGAACCACACTCAAAGCTACTGCAAGGCTATAGAACATTTCTGTGGCCAACAAAATAAAGTACCATATGCTGGCAAAGTCAGCAGGCAAGAAGTAATACACTTAGTAGCCTAAACTACAGTGTGCTGTGGGCCAGTATCTGTGCAAATATTTCAGAAATGAGTAATGAGTAACTATTCTATTCTGAGAAACAAGTATGTGACTGCTAATATCATCATTTCTAGATATGCAAACTGCAAAAAACTAAACCTAAACTTTGGAGAACAAACCCTCTCTTTTTATGGGTGCAAAATTCTACAGCGCCCTGTTTGAGGCATCTCAAAGATATCATATCTAGCTGAAGTATTTCACCTCTTGACTTTTCTAGAAGCCTTGCTGTGATTTTTTCAGGCAGTAAGTCACACAGAATATTCTATGTTTCCTTTGTACCCTCAGAAGTAGACAACAAAAGCTTTTTTTTTTCCTTTATGCTATGTTTTATTCATAACCATTGAAAAGAAAAATCGAAACTCTGGTGTGAGTCAGTCTTTAGATTTTTCTATTAGAAAATTGAATCAGAACTGTAAATGGTTTCAGACAGAGATACCCAGGACCAGCACTGAAAACAGAGCAAAAACGAATGCAGACCTGGAAAGTGCAATGTTTTAAAATGTAACTGTAAAGAGACCTGATTTGCACCGGAATCATTCACTAGTGAAAGAAGTAAGGGCTATCTCTGAGACAAAAAATAATAGTTGCAGGCTTCACTGGACTCCAGAGGAGAAGTGTTTTACCACACGCATCCTCCTGCCACAGCTCTGGACTCTGAGCACCCTCGAGGGAACCAACTCCCCCCAGAAAGGTCACCACTGGCAAGAGAGGTGCAAACACAACCCATGGTGGCTCTCCCTCAACCAGAGTCACCCGATGTAATGCTCTGGGATGTTTCTCAACTGAAAGAGAGTTTCTCCATCTCCACTGGAATAATCCCCTTTCTTGACCTGCACAGCACTGAAATGATGACAGCTGGAGCCTGATTCTGTCACATTTCTGATATCTGATACTTGGCAAAAATGCCCTCTAGGCTAGAGGATATACAATCCATGTTCCCTGCCAACAACACAGAGTTTGCATTAGCAGAATGTACTGAACTGTGGCTGGCTTCAGTCTTCTACATTCATAGGTAGTCATGAGGAATAAATCACACCTTAGAGAAGCTCAATAATTTCATTAGCTTATAGCTGAAGCCAGGTTGGTCCCCTAGTTATGTGGTGCACAAAACTTCAGTTCATTCTAAGCAAAGAGCCAAAGAGATAAAGAGCCAAAAAAGGCTCTATAAAGAAGGTGCTATCTGACCTGTTCCCATTCCTCTAGCTCTGCACAAATTTAACTAACAAAATTTTGAGAAGAAATTGTGTATTTTTTCTGGAAAAAAAAGAAGGAAGAGGAAGGGATCCTGGGGGCTACAAAGTTAGAGCAGCTTCTGTGGAGCTAGATCACTGACTGAGGAAAACATAGTAGTTATGAGATGTTTAGTCAATTCATCACTATTTAGATTGCACTACATTGGTATAAGCTTTTATGAACATACCAGGGCTGTGATGAGGAAGGCTATAGAAAAACCTATGCTATGTAAACCTATGTAAATAAAAGTGAAATACATTTAAAATTAATCTTTTACTTAGAATATTTCTTTCTTTCTTTTGATTGTATTAAGCAACACTCGTGAATTTACCAGTGGTGGATTTTTTTCCAGAAGAAGGGACACTCCCCCACTGTTCTCTACCATGTGTGGACAGGGCAAAAAATTCATTCACATTCCTTTAAATACCACAAAAGAAAACAGAAAAAAACCCCCAATGATCTCATATTTATATAAATACTATTACATTTGTGTCATGTACTTTTTATACTCGATGAACTGTAGCCTTAGAATGTTAATAAAAACCATAATGTTTGCATCCATAGTTCATAGTTTAAAAAACTTACGATTGATAACAGGAGTCCAATGCATTTTATGCACACTATTTATCCACTGAAAAAGTGGGGGTGGGAAGAAAGCAAGGAAAGCACCAGGGGCCTGATGCTGCTCCCATCAAAGACAGTGGGAAGATTTCCTATTGACTAGAAGATGCTGGATTGTGCCTTTGGTTTTGCTGGCAGAACTGTATGTGAATTTTTGTTTCTCTTGTGGCTAAAACACAGTCATTTGCTGCCCTCTAGAAGCAGACTGACACATACATTTAAGTTTACTTCAATACCAGCCTTCTCTGTGTAATTTTAAAAATGCACCTAACAATGACAAGCAATGTCAAAGGACTAGAGGGATGTAAGGAACGACCAGGTACTGAGAATTTTGAATTGTTCTCTAAATTCAGTTATTTGATAACATCACCAGTTCTGTTTGAAACATGGAACAGTGCCATGTATTGCTCCTGGGATTATCAAACTTTCAAGAAGAAATTAATTGAGATTATTGCTTTATTCTGCTTAATAAAACTGAAAATTAACAGAATAGAATTGTGAGTGCTTTATTTAAAGCCCAACCCTCACCACACTGATACAGGATACTGAAAGGAATGGGAGATTCATCAGGTTAGAATGAAAGAACCACAAAATAATACAGAGAGTTTCGATTGATACTTAAATCTTTTATTGCCTCCAAAAGTAGTAGCAATCTCATCTATTAATAATGATTATTTATCAAGTGGTTAGATTTTTTTTTCAATTTTATTTAGGTTTTATTAGTAGGGGGAAAAAAGGCTAAAAAACACTGGGAAGTGCCTGATTTCCACAAACTCCCCAAGGAATGAAAATTAAGAAAGAAATTTATTTTAAATTCTAAAAAAAAAAAAAAAAANTATAAAAAAAAAAAAAAAAAAAAAAAAAGAGATAACTCTCAAACCTTCTAATTTCAGCTCCAAGAGGTTAAAGAATCCAAGCATGAAAGCAATGAATGAATAGCACTCAAATGTCAAGATACCATCAATTACCATTGTGTAATGCAATTAGATTACAAGTATACAGTTTTCTTAGATTTTTACTTATTCATTTATTTATTACTTCACTTCCATCACAAGTGGATTTTATGTGTGAAATATGTAAAAGTAGAAATATTGTTCTACAAATACAGTTCACAAACAGCCAAATGCCATTAACTTATATCTCACACCATGCTCATTGATATGTTATATTCCCTGAAGTGACAAAGGACTTGCAGACCCAGTCTTGAACAGCTGAAAAGTTCTTGATTTTCCTTACACCTGACTATCAGAAAAATTGCCCACTTAAGCATATATGCACTAAGCAACCAAAAATCAATTCATAATTACTAGCCATTTTAAAAAATTGTTTTTAATCACCAAAGTGTTTACATTGGAAAATACTTTTCCAACATGTCAAGCCCAATCATTTAACCTGTGTTTGCTTCTCTTCTCAGTACTTTGACAACAAATAAAAGCAGGACAGGCTTGCAACTTTAAATCTGAAGTTAGTACTCATAAGATTCAAACTGAATGTGACTGTTGTGCTATATGTCATTTCAGAGACAGACAAAGACCTTCAAATTAAGACTTTGGCAGGTGAAATATATTTCTGATGTCTCATTTAAGTGTCAAAATTTAGGTAAAGCGAATCCGTAGTTGCTTATATCTGCTAATAAACATTCTTAAGTAATACCAATGTTTCATGTTTTCTAGAATGAGTCTGAATATTTTTCCTTTTAAGTCTTTATAAGTACACTCTTCCCTTAACCAGATCTATGCTATTTTTGCTTCTAATTGACTTCTCTAAAATCAAACATTATTTTAAACCCAGGTAAGGTAAGCAGCAAGGTCAAGACCAAGAATCCAAGAGCTTAAGCATTTTTCCTGTGAATAAAAAAAAGTTGAACATTCTTCCAAAGAAGGGCAGCAAGACAGAGTTTAATAATTTTGATTATTTAAGTCAACTGCAAGGTCAATAAATGTGTATACTCCCACACTGAAATACAAACAGAAAGTGGGTGATGAGTGTCAGGCCCTGACCAACGCAGACCAGTGTAAGGTTAAGTATTTTAAACACCCTTAAGGGGTGAATGTCAAGCCAGGTGCTCCCAAAGTTTTCTCAGATTGCTGGCTGTGGAGTTTACAGCTAAATAAAGTATGGTGTGGATGCCACCAAGTGGTAGCTGTTGTCACATACCAGTGTGTTCCGCATTGCCTCACTCTACGCTAACACTTCAGTTGCAGAAAATATTCCTGGTACAGGAATTTGCCAGGAATGGAATATTATTACTGCAAAAAGAGGAAAAGAATTCTCTAAGGAAAAAAAATTGATTCCTACTGCTAATGACAGAACTGTCATGGACTTAAATGAAACCAATACCATCTTCCTTTTGAAATGTTATAAAATACTTATAATCTTCTGAGAGCAAATTCAAAGTTGATCAAAAGACCAGATCTGCAGTTCAGATGTGCAGAGAGATCCCAGGTGTACCTGGAAGAGACCCTTTGTGTGTCACTGATTCTTTGTGTATATGGTTCTTTGGTACTGTTAAATATCATAGGGCCATGAGACAAATCGAAGTATTGCTTAATTGTCTTATCACTACCCTATTTTTGTCAGTTGAAAATTGTTCTCTCTCAGAGAAAGTATAAGCATAGTGCTGGGAACAATTTCCTCCAGGGAATGATCACAAACCCAGTTGGCTGAAACTACTCTGGGTTTGCTATGCCCATTTGCTCTGAGATGAACTCCCTGCGTTCTCACCCATCCTTCAACATTATTGCAGCAAGGTTTGCAAATATCTCATAAACCACATCTCAGGACATATATAGCTTCAGTTCCATGCCATAAGAGGACTCAGGAGGGCTGTTTCATACCTTTGCATTACTTCAGCCATAGTGGCTCAGCAAGAGGCCCACAGGATCCATCCATGCACACAGCACAGAGGTGGGCAGCCTCTACCTCTACTGAGCCAGGAATTACAGCAAGGGTGTAAGACAACCCCTGCCACTTGTTGGGATTTCTGGGAAGAAGTTGCTTATGTGAGAAGCAATTTAGAAACACAGTCTGTCTATGATCTCATTCTTGGAGAGCATTATAGACATCCTTCAGGAATTCTGCCACGACTACCAGCATAAGTCTGGCATAGAAGGCATGAAGAACCTTCCATCAAAGGCATTGAATCTGGTACCTGTTGGAGATTCCTGGTTCAAATACATGAGCTCCATCCACATCATCACACTTCCAACCTCACTCACTTCAGTTGTGAAGGACCTAGGAGAAATCACCTGCCTGCTGAAAGGGGCAATCAAAGAACTTTGTACTCTCTGCTCTACTTTTCAGGCAGCCAAGTGATTTGCCACCAGTTTTGCAGTTTAATAAATACCAATTTCAAAGTGAATAACTCTGACTTGCTTGTTCTTGTTGACTCATACTCATTTCAATAATAAAGTATGTCTGGAAAAAAAACTATTTACTAATTAAAATAATGTACTATATTAATAGTAACAGTGTCTATTTAATTAATGTGTTTATTAACACAGTTATCTGAAAACAAAAGGGAGATTAGATTGCTTCTGGCACTAGCCTGAGGGGAATGGCAAAACAGCCTGGCTCCACTGCCTACCTTCATCAATCAGAGCCCTGGAAAGCTGAGCAGGCTGTGACAGTGCTACTGCCACTGAAGAAAGGAGAGACACTACTGCAGAAAGAGCAGCAGACCCGCTATCCAAAACTTCTTTTCCTCACCATCTATACACTAAGTTTAAATAAATATTTTGCTTTTTACTAAGGATTTCCATGGAGATGTGTAGTAATAGTCTCTTTCCAAAAGTCCCCTCTGCCCTATCTTTCCAAGAACTGAAGTAGATTGGCACAGGCCCTTTGTCTTCAGCAATGTTCACAATATGCCTACATACCTCAAGAACCATGAGCAGGCTCCAGGTGAAGCATTCTGACAACTTAATCTTGGATTTCTACAGTGCAACTAACAAAAACTGGAGCACCATTTGCTGATACTAATGAATAAGAACACTCAGAATCACGTAGACAGTGCACCCAAGAAACAGATGTTTTCCAATTCCTTCCCTGGAATATGAATCAGTACTCACCAAACGTTACTGAGATCATGGTCTGCATCACAACAAATATGATTACCTGAAATAGAGTATCAAACATCATAAACCAGTATCAACAAAGAACATCTTCATCTGTCCATATTTGAGCAGTAGGTCTTAATGATAAACCAGAAACAATGTGGATTAGTCAGGCTGGGGAAGCAAGCCAAGGACTCAGGGTCCTACTACATAAATAAGAGTTTGGGAGAAACAAGTCTGAAAGTTTACACGGTAGAAAAAAGTGGCAGTAACACTGAACAAAACCTTACTGTCTGACAAATCACTGAAAGCAAGACACAATAAAAAAAAAACTTGTACAGCAGCATGTTCCAGACATAATTTGCATTTCATCTTTGAACTTAGTTTGCATAAAGAGAAGCACAGGAGCAGAAATACTTACACAGAGGTAAACAAGGAACTCAAGTAAACAATAGAACTCGTCTTTGTTTATAAAAAAGTAACACCTTAAAAACATGAGTGCTTGCGCTGAACAAAGACAAGGCCCAGCATCCTGCCTCTGACAGCGGCTAAAGCTCTATTGCAGATGTAAGAAAACAACAGGCAAATGCATAAATCATCAAGAGGCTGCTATGCTTTTACCAATACTGACAAAATGGATGACAGAAGGTTATATTGGCCTGCGGGTATTAGCCTGAGGAAACAATGTTTTACTGCTGTTCTAATTATGCTGACAATTTTTTCTCTAACAAACTAACTGATTTTTAATTAAGATATCTGAAACTTGGTATTGGAGACTTGTGCATCAGAGAAGGATGTTTCCCAAAAGCTGCCTCTTGTTCCTGAGGAAACACAGAGCTAGGAATAAGAGGTGGTCTAGTTCCAGCATTAAGTAAGGGAGCTGCTGGCCCAAAGAAGTGAAATGGCATGAAGAGGGAAACAGTTACAGAAGGAGAAAACACTTGAAATTATTAAATCTAAACAATGCCAAATCTGCTAGGAGCTAAACTTCTCTGCTAAAATAATGTTGTTTTATATTCAAGGTCTACAGTGATTGCCTTTCAATACATACAATAAGAGTTGATAGCATAGGTGAACCGGAAAATAGAACGTTATATAAAAACTCTAAAGATTGCAAAAAATATTCTAAAGATATAAACACACTGTGAGAAAAGAAGTAGTAACATGAATATATAGGCAGCTCATCAACTACATACAGACTTAATCAACTGCAGTGCACATACGAACCTCTGGATCACTCTGTAATTACTATACCATATAAATTAACATCAGTTAGCAAAAACAAAAGTTGACTGAACATTCTGTTGATATTTTACATATATCTAGAACACACTCATTGATGAAATTCCAACTCAGAAATAAGTCTTTACCTTACCAATGGCTAATGCATTCCCTAAATCTTATGGAAGAAATTCTATCCCAATTAGTGTTTCTGAAGTTTCCACAGATTTATGCATATCCTGTTTTTCTACAGAGTAATGACAGGCAATTCTTCACTGCTGCTGAACACTGCTGGAGTTACATACTGTTGTTCAATAGACCAGTACAGAGAATTTACTCAAGCTGATTTAAGTCAGGAGGAGTCTGTTGCTTATCCTCTGGAGGAATATTGGAAAACACTGTCAACTGGATATTTCAGAGCTTGCTTATCTGCAGAATTTGTCAATTATAAGATGTCATCATCTTTAGTATGTTATTCTGGAAACTTACTTAGAGGTAATGAGCAGGAAATTTGGCATTACTTTCAACATAATTCTCCATAATTATTTCTAAATCATCATACAAAAATATTTTTCCACTCCATGATTTATGCAGCTTGTGCTCTTGTACACTCTGATGACTCAAAATTTCAACAGGCCCTCATGACATTATTTTCAACTTTCTATGTGCAGCTGGAGCTGGTGGGCCATATATTCCAGTACTATCTACAGCATCATATTAAGAACTATTAAGTCAAACCATGTGTGAAATCAGCATATATAAATTAAGTTTTTTAATGTCTATGCCAAGTACCATACTTCAGGACTGAAGCACAATTAATTTGCAATAACTGAAGATGAGCTGTCATTCCTTTTTCATGTCTTACTCCAATGACAAGTACTTCTTGAACTTTAATCACAAGTAACTTTTCCTTATTTTCAGTCTTTTAGCCTCTCATTAAGTGGTAGTCTCTGTTTCTCATTGACCCATAATTTGAAGCAAATAGAATTGTACTTCTTTTTACTGTTTGTATAGTACCTCATACAGCACCATTCTGCTGTTTATTAAGAATTTCTGTGTATTCTGGAACTTGCTTTTCTTGACCATTCCTGGGTGATGAAGTCCAAACATGCCCTAAGTGGCAGAACAGATATTTTTGACTTTCAGAGCTCTTAAAATTTGTGAGTGAGAGGTTCTGCTGGAGTACAGGCCCTTGTGAAGAGACAAGACTACCTCAGGAGACCAGGAGACTGTCCAAAGAACATTTCAAGGGCAATGACTTGTAATTAAGCACTTGAGAGCAGGATGCTATCTGAGCACAAAAATAGTGAGGAAAAAAATAAATTAACAGGATAAGCTTTGCTCTGGTATGTCAATTGTCTGCATATAGGATAAAGTGCTTAGATGTAAATGGAGTTAGGTGAAGGAAGGAATAAAATGGAATGGTATGTCTCAAAAAGCGTGCCACATAAACAACACGCACACAGTGGAAACTACATAACTGAAGGAGAGTTTGGGGGAAAAAATCTCCCTTAAAAAATCCATCCAGAGATGGATTGTACTGCACCCTGATAACAAGCAGTGGGACACAGTCAAGAGAGGGGTGATTGAGTTGTAATTCAGCGGTAGTTGTGTGTAATGAATAAGATCCAAGAGCGATAAACTTGGATCTTGCTATAGTGTGGGGAACTACAGGACTGCACAGTAATAATATTGACATCATTATTTGCTGGGTCTTGTAGCTGATTTATTAGATTAATAGTGGGAAGATTCAACAATAAACATTGAAGTCTCTCCTCTCAGGCCTGTAGTTTAGAAATTAAGACTTCCAGGTAACAGCTGCCCTCTCACCCTTGCATCCTCTGAAAGACATTTTCCATTTAGACTTTTAAGTCTACCAAGTCCGTAAAGGCTGCAAACTTTTGGAGTGAGTTCTGCCACTGGTTTCACAAACTTGCCTTAAGAAAAATTGGCAACATTTTGTTTTAGCTTAAATTGGTCCAAACCACTAATTAAATCCTCATATTTGAAGAATATTTTGCTTTATGTGAATTAAATTTTCATTGAAGTGATCTGAATCATCTACTTTCAAGGGAAAAACCAAGGTGAAAAGTTAAAAACCAAATTTTAACTAAATCAGTTTCTATTCACATGCTCATGCAAGCCTATAAAATTCTTTTCATACATGTGTGGTAGTAGCACTCACCTTCTCCCTGGCTGACACATGGGGACAACCAAACTTTCATGACCCAAAGTGAGAATGGGAAGAGGCAGAACCCCTTGGTCCACAGGCAGGATCCCCAGCCAAGAGGGCAGAGACATTGCTGCACCTTGACCTCCATCCAAGGAGACTTCCCTGATTTCAGTGCCCCTCACCACTCTCTCCGAATGGCAGTGATTATTTTCAGACCGGATATCCCTGAGTGATCCTTTCACCCTTAGATCCACTGGGTACCCTTGAGTGAGAGGCCTCTTTGTGTATGTGTGTGTATGTGTGTGCACATGCACAATTTTGTGTAGTAACATATGGGTACACCAAACCTGTAACCTGCTAGATGCCATGGGACCATCACCGTTACCCACCTTGTTCATTACTTTAGGCCATTGGTTTTAGTTGCAAACTAAAGTTTGTTACCTGCATGCAGTTGTTGCCATGTACTTCTGTGCCAGCATGCTGACAGTTATCTGAGTCCTTAGCTCTCATGGACCACTGTAATATCAGATGGGCTTGTGTTGGACACAGCACAATTCCCACTCTCCTCCTACAAGAGTCTTTTCTGCATTAGTCTCATACAGCATGTGCAGGGACTCTGACAGGATCATGGTCACGCAGTCCTGAAGCCATGTTCCCAATACATTACAACTACAGAGAGAGGGTTAGGGAGGTTTTTATGTTTTCGGTTTCATTTTCATTGGGTTTTGTTTAGTTCTTTTTTTTTTTTAAGACCTTTTCTGGTGCTCCATGGGATTTTTCCCATGGCTGCCCAGCCTCAACAGCTCTCCCTTAGGCGAAGACAAGTTGGCTTCTTTTTTTTTTTTGGTAATAGGAGAGGCTCAAGCTTTCTGGCTTTCTGCTCCTCTACCAGCCCAGGCCTTGACACTACACTTGTCCTTGAACAGACCCTGCCCCTGCCCTTGGGCGGGCTCATGTGTGGGAAGCACCAGTCCCTGCTTGTGTTCCCCAGGGATCAGTGTTGGTCCCAGTCCTAGCCAGTTACTTTATTGATGATCTGGATGAGGGAATCAAATGCACTCTTAATAAATTTGCGGATGACAGTGGGTTGGGCAGGAGTGTTGAAAGGATCTGCAGAGGGACCTGGACAGGCTGGATCAATGGGCCAAGCCTGACTATATGAGGTTCAACAAGGCAAAATGGCAGGTCCTGCACTTGGGTCACAACAACCCAGTGCTATGTGTTGTGGGAAGAGGGGCTGAAAAGCTGCCCCGTGGGAATGGACCTGGGGGGCTGGTTGACAGTGGCTGAATATGAGCCAGCATATGCCCAGGTGGCCAAGAAGGCAAATGGCATCCTGGCCTGGATCAGCAGTAGTGTGGCCAGCAGGACCAGGGCAGGGATTGTCCCTCTGTACCGGGCACTGGTGAGGCCACACCTCGAGTGCTGTGTCCAGTTCAGGGCCCCTTACCCCAAGAAGGACATTGAGGGGCTGGAGCGTGCCCAGAGAAGGGCAATGGAGCTGGGGAAGGGTCTGGAGCACAAGTCCTGTGAGGAGTGGCTGAGGCAGCCGGAGGTGTTTAGCCCGGAGTAAAGGAGGCTCACAGGGGACTTTATCGCTCTGGACAGCTCCCTGAAAGGAGGCTGTAGCCAGGCAAGGGTCGGCCTATTCTACCGGGTAACAAGTGATAGGACAAGAAGACATAGTCTTAAGCTACACCAGTGGAGGTTTATGTTGGATATAAGGAGAAATTTGTTCACAGAAGGGGTGATTAGACACTGGAATGGGCTGCTCAGGGAGGTGGTGGAGTAACTGTCCCTGGAGGTGTTTAAGGAAAAACCGGACACGGCACTAAATGCCATGTTCCAGCTGAGACGGTGGTGGTCGGTCAGAGGTTGGACTCGATGATCTCAGCGCTCCTTCCCAAAGCACTGATTCTGGTTTTCTGGGACTGTACGCTTCCCCCGAGGCGCCTCCCGGCCGCGGAGCTGCCGCGGCCCGTCCCGCAGGCCGAGGGGCGGGGCCGGGCCGGGTGTCCATGGAAACCGAGCGCACGCGGAGCGCCGCCCTCCTTCCCTGCTTCCCGCCGGCCGCCGCCGCAATCGCCACCATGATGCTGCTGGGCCGCGGGCCGGACGCCAGGTACGGGGGGCGCGGAGGGCCGGAGGAGCCCCAGGCTGTTGCAGGGGAGGAGGCCCCGCCTCGAGCAGCGTGCCCGGGGGTGGCGCGGGGGTTGGGGAGCGATGCGGGCCCGGTTCCTTCTTAGCGCATCTGCCTCCCCAGGAGATGGGGCCGCTTCTGCCTTCCTCCGGTAAAGGCCGCAAAACTTTTCCAGGCCTAGTGTGCTATGCAGAGATGGAGTAAAGATGTGCTGCCGATATTTATTTGGACCTCTCGCGAGTAATTCTGTGGACAATTCTAAGCGGTCCCGATAATGAGGGAGGAATAAAAACTTTTACACCCCCACATAAGAAAACGTAATTTTTCGCGTCCCAAAATTAAATACTAGTTCCATGGGTGCACTGTAAGATCTGAATTGTAAAGTGGGTGATTATGTCTTACTCCCGGAGGGAAACACTTTCTGACATGAAGATCTTTCAAGAAAATAGGAAACATGTACCTTTTACTGAAGATCTTATCAGGTAATATAATTTCGAAAATCAGCTTTATTAGTACTTAATGAAATTCTTACTTGCCTGCTCTCCCGGTGAAACCATCCCTATTCAAGTGGTTCTGTGCTCCAGCATGTCCTGGAGGACTGAATAACTTCCTTGGAGTTTTTTTAACCTTAACGGAATCTCTTTGGAACAGTCTTCCAGATAGCTTGCCGTGAAGCAACCCAACTGGGTTTTTTGCCTAAGGCAGAACTTTGTCATGAAATACTTTTCCTGAAGTAAGGATGTTCCTCATTTGAATTGATTGTATTGTTGTTTAGTCTCAAAGTTCCACATTTCTTCAAATTTTTCTGATCATTGTGTATCCTGATGATCAGAAGTCAGTATTTAAATATTGGTCACCAGTATTGGGATAGCTTACAGATATGAAGGAAGTTTTTGTTTCTGTCCCTTCCCAAGACAGTGGTAGGAGTGAATTCTATTACTTCACATCAATAACCTTGTATTAGACCATAGAGACTTCTTAGGACCCAGTATCTGGCAGATACTGTTAATTGAATTGTCTTGCAGCTGATTCACTTAGATCAACAACGGGCAGGAGTTCACATGACCATCAAATAATATAGGAATATGAAAGCAAAATACAAAGTGAAATACATGAATTAATGGAATGACTTATCAAAGTCATTAATAATGAAACATACAGGCATTGGATCTAAATTAATTAGATTTATGTAGTTTAAAAGAAAGTAATTTATTAGTGTGATGAATGTCCTGTCACTGGTATTGCAGTTTTCACCTCTTGTGTCCTTTCACCTTTCTTTATTAATTCTCGGTGGTATTTATCCTCAGTAGTGCAGTTTGGTAATTGTTTGCAATTATTAAAGAACATTTAATACCTTTAGCAGTTTGTCCTCTACTGCTTAATTTCTCCAGCCATTGCCTTGCCTGTTTAGATTGCAGGCTGTTGGAGAAAGGGCTTGCAGAAGTCTTGTTTGAGACTGCAGGTGTTAGCGCTGTGTTAGTAACTAATACCACTAGTAATAGTGAGCTTTTGCTTAAATGCGGGAGGAAAACTTCCAAGCAGATTTTTGTGATTTGGGTTTTCATCTATTGGGTCTTTAAGTGTAAATCTACTTTTTTGTTTGTTTGTTGCCCATTCATAAATAAGAATATATTACATCAGTTACAACATTCTCTTTTTCAGAATAAATTTCTGGTTTGCACTGAAATGAGATATCCAAATTATTATTAATATAATTATATAGTTTTTCTTCTGTATGTATTGTAAACATTTCTGCCCTTCTTATTTTTCACTTATTTTTCTTTGGTATCCAGGGACAATCAGACTAGACAAATGCAAGATGCTGTTTCAAATGTGGAAAAACATTTTGGTGAATTGTGCCAAATATTTGCTGGATATGTACGTAAAACTGCCAGACTACGAGACAAAGCAGATCTTCTAGTAAATGAAATATATGCATATGCAGCTACAGAGACACCGAACTTAAAAGTTGGACTGAAAAACTTTGCAGATGAATTCTCCAGACTTCAAGATTATCGCCAGGCAGAGGTACAAAATTAAAGCTGTACATGTTGTGTTTGCCATCTGAACTTGTCAGTTTTAACTGTGATTAAAAGGGAAATCATATCCTCTGCAATCAGAAGAGAAATAGGAGAAAACACATCTAAATATATTAATGTCTGAGCAGAGTAGGCTGCCAAAGCATTCATCATTTACCCTCCTAATCACTTCAGGGAAAACTGCCTTAAATTAGTTGAGAAAGACCAAGGTTTTTTTTATTTGTCTTAGACTTTGGATTATGATTTATTGTTAATAAAGTGTTCTTTTTTAGTTGTGTGACTTGAATTGTCTAGCAAGAGCTGAGGCAAAATCAGTAATTTTATTTTTGCTGAGCATCAGAAATAGTATTGAAGAGGTACCATCAGGGACCACTGTAGATTTCATAAGTTTGTAGTTCAACATTAAAAGTACAAACTTGATTTGGACCATATGTGACTATATAGTCACATTTCTGCTAGATGAGTGAGAGTTTAAAGAAAGATCTTTATGCCACTTACACATTTATGTGTGGTGCCAGTCAAAGTGTAACTTACAATGCAGAATTCCAAATACTGAGATTAAAAAAATATTCATTCATGTGTACTCAAACTAGTTTTTGGAGTATGTATCTATTCTTTTAGTAGAACATAGAAAATTCCCATTTATAGTTTTGAACACCTAAGACCCACTGTAATTCAAAAAAGAGACTGAAGTAGTTGACATTCTTTTTGTCTTCAGATAGGACTTTTTTATTTTGGAGAGCATTGCAAGTCATCTCTTCATAATAACAAAGTGGAAAAGAAAACCTTTTAAAAGTAGTTAATATGAGAAGCAGAGAGTTTGAAATACAAGGAATATGTGGATCTTTAACAGTCTATTTAGGGAGGGATTTTTAAGAAATAATAAGAAACCTTAGGGTATGTACGATTTTTATTTTTCCATAAACTCTTATACATGTGGCACCAGCTGAGCCACATGTAGGTCCTTATGCTTCAGTTGATGTAATAGCAAATTATCCTCTGCTATTACATTTATATTGTGGCCAGAGGTGAATGTGAACTCAGACTGCATGAGCTGTTTTCATCATTAAACTATGAACCTGTAATTTTGAGGTACATATGTAACAACTTGAGTTTTGCTTTCATTGATTTTAAATGTGTTTTTAAAAACTGACATTTGGCCTACATCCTCCTGCCATGCTTGTCTGTAAATCAACATTGCCCTTTGAAAGAAAAAAGGCAGAAGCAGCAAAGGAAAAGAGAAGCTTTTAGTCATTAAATCAAGCTCTCCTTTGCTCCTGAAAACAAAATACATTGTCTCAGCTTTGTTTCTTCTGGGCATTGAGTCACTTAACAGTTTTCCTGTATGCTGACCAAGTGGGCAAGAGAAAATTAGCTTATAAGGATTATCAATTTCTGGTCTTTAGCTGCAGTTCTAGATATATAAATACTGAGGTGTGAGGTACCACAACATGTGGTAAGGTGAATCAGTAAGATGGGCAGGTTATTTGGTTAGTCTGTAACATGTGTGTTGTTTAGAGCCTTACTGGCCTATTCCTTTCTATTCTATTGGCAGTTCAAGTGAAATTGTTTGACAGTGCACTGGTAGATGGTATCAAGGAGAAATGTTTGCTCAGCTGGCATAGATTTTGGCTGACGAGTGACTACCAGTGTAGAGGGAACTGTCCCTTCCCAGTAGAGGTGTCCACCTTGTCCTAACCTGGATGTAACAGGAATGGGCCACAGGACTCACTCATGGTCCTTAAATCATTAGCAGATTGCGCTGGGGCCGCTCAACAGTTTTGTCAGATTTGACAAGCAGGTCTTATCCTATTGCCTGTCTGACCATATGTAGATGTTTTTCTGACTAGGAGAACTGAAATAAAAATTCAGAACCACTCATCTCTGAGAGCATTTATGCATTTTACCTGTTATTGATATTTTTAGTTCACTCAGTACCAGTGATGCTGTTTCCATTATTTTTAAAAAGTGTTCCATTTTGTACAGTATATTTGATAGCAAAGATTGCTTAGTCTGTAACCTTATCTGTAAGTGTAGAGCAAATACACTGATCTTCAGATAAAAAGCTACAGAACTCCAAGATGCAATGTTGGATGTATTTAGTACTAAGTTTGATGTATTCATAATTTTCCATGTTTCATTTATCCTGATCTAATTAAGAAATTAGAAATTCTAAAAAAAAAAACCTAAGAAATAAGGAATTCCACTAGCAATTAGCTTAAGCTCTTCAGAAAACAAATTCCTTCTTGGTTAATATACTTGATTGTAGTTTTTACAAAATGTTTAAAAACTCTTACCCTAATATTTTTTCAGCATATATGGATTTAATTTGTAATAAGATGAGTCACTATTAAAGTAATTGTTTCCCATTTTTGCACACCATGTATATGGATGATTTTAGCAACCTTGTGATTTCTTTTTGTAGGTTGACAGGCTGGAAGCCAAGGTTGTTGAACCACTGAAATGTTATGGGTCCATAGTGAAACTTAAAAGGGTAGGTTAAACATGTGTTTTTTCACAAGGTACATTTCAGTCTTCTGGCCACTCAATAAGTTGAAAACTTACTGTTTATGTGGAAAATGGTTCTGATTTTTTATATTTCAGTACTCAGTTTAACTTAATTATGTAGTTAGACATAAGAACTGAAGCTATATATATGTTGGAGGAAAGAGCCTGGATGTGAAGACAAGGATATTCAGGCTCTTTGAACACAAACAAATGCTCATAAAAGGCATTAGCATGAAATTTCCTGGATAGTGTAAATTTAGGACTTTTTATTTATAAATAATGTCATTTATTATTGTGTCATTTTGATGATGATGGTGATGATACTATTATTACTACTACTACTACTTTGACTCTTAGTCATCAATATGCTGCCTTTACCAGCTTTTCTAACTCAGAGTTATGTTCTACATTAAAGTTCATAACTTAGAAAACACATTTCAACCTGATAAGTAGGTAGTGGCCTGAATCTCTCTCCATTAAGTCATCACGATGACCTGAAGATACACAAAAATCTGAGGTCTCTTCATTCACCGTATTTTCGCAGAAGTGTTTATAGGATAGGAGCTTGAAATACTGCCTTAAAATTCTGTAAGTTTCTTTCCTCCATGAAGGATTAGCTTGAGCAAGTAATTTTCAATAAGCACATAGTAAAATAGATCTTCGTAATTCTTCTATTTTATACAGAGAATACCTTAATCCCACAAACTCAGATCTGTAACTGATGCATATGTCTGTACATTTATATAGATTATGGAATCTATATAAATCAAAAGCTTAAATTATTTTTATCTGGTGCTATTTTACAAAAATACCAAAACAAAAGTCTCGCAGTGTGTTCATCATGATTAATTTGAGTAGATTGTGGCACTGCATCTCAAGCAAGCAGTTTTCCTATGGGTTTTCTTGTGTTTTTTTTTTCCATATGGTAAAGAACCAAGTAGTATTTGGAACTTACTGCACAGTTAACCTCACTTGGTGGTTAGAGAAACAATTGTGAAAGAAATGCATCCTACGCTTCAGTGGGACTACCCATGGTAGTGGTAGCTGTACACTATAAAGCCTAAAACCTGGCATCTTATTGGTCACTCTGAAACCCAGTGTGTGAGATCTAGAACTGAGTACTTTGTAGGGTATAAATGTTGAGGGTGGAAGACGAGTTTCTTGTGTTTGTGGCAGTAGGGTTGCTGAGGAGACACAATACATTACAGCAGTGCCTGAGGCTTCCAGAGCAATGAAGAGACTGCCTCGAGGTGCACTGCCACTGATAACCAGTAATGCTGAGGACAGAAGCAACTGAAACCAAGTCATTGCTTGCAACAGTGAATTGAATTTACTGTTGTCTTTGCCTTTTAGAATGTCAGAAAGTGTTGCATAATGTTTATTTTAGCTAGAGTGAGGAGTAAAAGAGCATTTTTAAACCATGCATGAGATTAACTATTTTACCAATTTACCTTTGAACTAAGAATTCACTAAAAATGTAGGCCATTAAATGGTTATTTTTTTTCCCATTGCACATTGACCATAAACTTTGGTTAAAACTTCAACTACCTGGTCTTCAGTTATCACTTATCACTGGGACATATTTAGTGACAAAAGGAAATTGTCACTCACGTAAATCTAGGACAAGCTGTTAGTTCTAGGACTGCTTCAGCTGTAGGTACATTAGCTGACTAAGTAAAATCAGGCAGAGTATGTCATTATACCTACTTTCTATAAAGGGGACGTTCTCACTGCTGCTTACGTACTGAATCTGTTCCAGGAAGTACACAGCAGTATTTCTGTGCTTTATCTAAAAACAACTGTTGCTTTTTCTGTGCTGTAAGACATCAATGTCCTGTGCAACTAAATGCTTTTAAGAGGCCCAGGTCAATCAGAGTAGTGTTGTCCTTCATCTGCTAATGCAGTAAAATTCACTTCATTCACTAAAATTCATTCACTTGTTCTGGTTTACAATGCTGAATAGCTTCAGTGGAAGCTAAAACAATATTCTTGTCCTGTAACACAGCTTAAATGTAGGCTATGAGGATTTTTTTCTGTTTCATTGTTCTATATATCAATCTTCACTTTTCTGCTTTTTGGCAACTCTGTTCCTGGTTCCTTTTCTTCATGTAAAACAGGACATCATAAAACCAAGGTGATCCACATACAGAAGAAAGAATTGATTTGTTTTAATAACTTCAGTGGCTAAAGCAGGTAACAGTACAGTGATGAGGCTCTGACAGCTCATTGTCTGGTGGATGAATTATAGCTGTATCAGATTTTCAAATCTGTATGATTTGAAAGTAGAAGGGTGACCAGAGTTCTTATGTGTGACTTGAATTCATAGTTAAAACCTAGAGGGACTGTGCATAATTCTATATTCTTTGTACCTTTTATCTCATTACCTATTCCATTCCACTTTTCCTTAAGTGTAACTAAACCACATTTTCCAGAAACACATCAAAGCTTGGTCTGAAGACACTGGAGGTGAATGTAGGATTGTTGGTGGTAGTTAGTGGTTAGTTGATGTTTGTGGTGTTTTGTTTTAAGTGAAAAAAGACTTTACCTAATCTTTGGTTCTTGTTTTATGCTCCACTGAGATGAAAGAGCTCTGTAATGCTCTGGGTTTTTTTCTGGATGAAGATATTTAGATGCTAGTAAAACAAATTTTTCTTTTTTTTCTGTTAGGTAATGTATGCCTTGATTCTTTCACCATAAATTACATTTTACCCAGCTTTTTAGTATTTTTATTGGGTTTTTTCTGCACCCTTTTCTTGGACAAAATATGTATGTAACTGTGCCCTGCTTTTGTACATCCAAAACTTGTACACAGCTTTACCACTATGGCCATAATAGCACTAATGCTTTGTCACATTTCAGCTAGAAGAGAAGTATGTTTCATGGTGGCTGTTGCTACAGAAAACAGAGGTAGAGGAGGGAACAGTTCAGTCCCTGTAGGTATTTCTAAAGTCACTACGTGCTAGAAAAAAAATACTGAATTTAATAACAGTATTTCTAGAACTTTGCATCCTCAAGTACACTTTGCATGAAAGTCAGAACCCTTTCAAGCCACATTGTTAAATCTGATTGACTGTTCTAAATGGGCCTAGAAAGTCAGTGCTATTAACTGGGCTCAGTCATTAAATAGCTCAAAACACATAGCTGTGACCATTAGATAGAAAACTCTGTTGTCACAAAAATAAATACGTTCTTTTCTCTTTCTCTACCTTTAAAACTGGAAAAAATAATTTACAAATTTCTGTTACTGCTTTTCTTGTAGCCACATGATTCTCATAAAAGCAAAAGGCCTTTTCAGTAGTCTTTTACCTTAGAGGTTGTGTAAATTCCCTTCTGAAAGAACAGCAGTAAAATCAGCATTGATGGGCTGAAGATGAAGTTGTTTTTATTATCAGAAGCCAGTTCTGTGTCCCTGGAGATGAAGCAAAATGACAGTTATGTACAAGGACATACAGACAGTAAGGATAGAAACAAGGAAGAAACTCATGTTTTGACCCTAACCTCATGTGCAGCCTCATTATTGAAGGAACGCACAGCACTGTGAAACTTGGCAATCTTGTGCCTGTCACGGAGTAGTGATCTGGTCACAGGATCACAAAACTTGCTGAAAGACATATTGTTAGTTGCATATCCTTCTGAGTCACGTACAAGCATTAAAATTGTGAAATCCAAGGAAGAAGCACAGACAACTTCCCAATATGATAGTTCCTAATAGCTCTAACTCCATTCTGAAGTAGTAAATAAATGGGAATTGGTATTTTTAGAGTAAGAGGTCATTTGAAATGCATGCCACATCCTGCCTCAGGTTTTGTTAGACTGTAGACTGTATTTCTGCTTCTTTTAAACTACTGCTCCTTTAAACTGGAACCATCAAAATTAATGACCTTTTCCATACCAGCATTAGAGGAGTGATAAATACTTGACTGATAATCTTACATTCCATGAATGTCAGTTTCCAAAATAGTTTTATAGCATGAACAAAAATTTGAGAAAACTGGTGGATGAACATACTTAAATTGTCATAGGTCTTCCTAGAAGTACATACTACTTCTCCTTTGGAAATAGAGCAGAAACAGTTATCAACAGTTATATAACTGTTAAAAACAGTCATCTGCCTTTGCTAGATCAGTTAAGTTTTACCTTCTCCAGCTACATCATTACTTGGATGTATTCTGTTTCAAATGGTTTTAAACATTTTACTAAATGTATACTAAATGCAGTTTAACCCTTTCAGCCATAGAATTCCTATGGTACCTTGTTTAGGTTGAAAAAGACCTCTGTAATCATTGAGTCCAACCATTAGCCCAGCACCACCTTGTTCACCAGTAAACTATGTCCCCAAGTTCCATATCGACACATTTTTTGAACACTTCCAGAGTGGTGATTCCATCAGTTCCCTGGGCAGCCTATTCCAATGCCTAACCACCCCTCCCATGGAAAATATTTTCTTAATATTTCATTTAAACCTCCCCTGGTGCATCTTATATGTCCTCATCCTGTCACTGGTTGCCCGTGAGTAGAGACTGATGCCCACCTGGCTACAGCCTCCTTTCAGGGAGCTGTAGAGAGTGGTAAGATTCCCCTTGAGCCTCCTCCAGCTAAACACTCCCAGCTCCCTCAGCCCCCCCTCATCAGACTTCCACTCCAGCCCCTTCAGCAGCTCCACTGCCAGCAGTGACAGCAATTGGCAATGGACATGTGACAGCAGTTATATTTTCTTCATAACTTCTCCTTGGTACTGACTGCTGCCTGCTTTGTTTTTGTGGTTTTGTTTGTTTTTTTTTCAATGATGCCACTTTATTTGATGCTGCTTTTTATTTCTAAGTACCACATTTATTCTATTGCTAAGTCAGGAATGAGTCTGCCTTCTTAATGCTTTGGGGATCTCAGCTTGTGACCATCTGCTGTACTTTTCATGCAAAGCTGTGAATATCTTTTTCTTTCCTTCCCAACATTTTCAGTTATAACAAGTGCTATAGGGAGATGCACAAGGTGCTAAGCTCTCTCAGTCTCCAATGACTTCTATTTCATAGGAACAGTTAACAGACCACTAAAATCTGCTTTTATTCAAAGCAGAAGTTTTGTCTGTGTTTTCTAGGCAATGCATGTATGAAGGAGAGCATATTTTGTATTATCCTAGATGTATTTCAAACATGTCTAAAACATTTTGTTTCCAGGATGATCTTAGAGCAACTTTAACAGCAAAGAACCGAGAAGCCAAGCAATTATCTCAACTGGAAAGGACACGTCAGCGGAATCCGTCAGATCTACACGTTATCGTATCCTGCATTTCTAGTCACTGAGAAATACTTTCTAAATTTCTTGGGAATTAAACTGTTATGTTTAGGGAGTAGTAGTAACAATAATGCTCCTTAGAGGGACTGTTTCCAGTGTTGAATCTTTTCTTAAACTTAATGAACAGTTACAGCTGCTACAGAGTAGTAGTTACTTTTGAGTTGAAAAGAAAATATGAATTATTTGATATGTTTATGCAAGAGAGGTAGGCATAGATTACATCTAAGAATTTGGAAGTTTTTGAAAGTAAGTGTAATCAGACAATTTATTTTTTATTTCTTTGGATTTATTGGTTTTTTGTTTTTCTCCCTGCCATTTTCTTAATTGTGCTTCCTGGTAACTAGATGGGATATGAGTTTCCTCCAGCTACATGAAAGGATAAGTTGTTATTCTGCTAGTAGAATACTCAACTAGACTACTCTTCCTTTCCAATGACCAGTCACTCTCCCCAGCATGCTATTCTGTATCACAGCAGGAAAAATTAACCCTCCATCCAACTGAATTAGAATTTCCATTAAAATCTCATTGAAGTTTCAAATTTTGAAGCAATCAAAATCTAGGGAATGCCAAAATAAGTGGGATCAAGGCAATCTTATTCAGTCCCTTTATGCTTATGTATTATGATACAGGATCTAGGTTCATGATGTGCTGTTTACTTTTTATTACATTTTAGTGTTGGACTTGGGAGTTATTGTTGGATTTTATCAACTCTATTTCAGAATCTTGAGGATCTTTCTAGTGACTGGGGCATGAGACTACAGAAAGAGTGAAAATGACTGTGTAGGTCAAACAGAACACAGGAGAACCACGTTTTATTTTTATCTTTGCCAGAGAATTTTCACTTAATATTAATCAAATCAGTTAAATCAAGTCATGACTAATTAGAATTCCTCGTGTAACAAAGACGGATGTGTTTCAGCCACAGGGTTAGAACTTGAGCTGTGTTGCAAAGTTCTCTTTTGTTGGCACTGAGGGAGTAAATTATAACAACAAGCTGTTTTTTCCCAAAGGGAGACTGGTTCCATTTTTCTCCCTCAAGCTAATTCCCATTTCATTTCATGAGTATGTCCCTGGCACCTAGTTCATTTCTTCTTGTTTCTTTTCTTAGCTCCTCCCAAATACTCTTCTGTGACTTAGCTTCTTGTAACACCTGTTTTCTATACTTAAGGCTTTAAGAGTTATAAAATCTCAGTACAGTCTGATTCTGCAAATGGCAAAGGCACCAAATGCTGACTATTTGCATTTTTAAGTGATTGACACTTAAAACGCATAAAAAGGTATTAGGAGCAGGAATGTGTTAATTTGCTTTTGAGGGTGTGTGCAGCTTTCAGGTCTGAGAGAGGCTTTACCACATTAGGGCACAGCACCTGGGCTTCTGCAGGGTTCTCTTATTCTTGAGCAACTGTGATGTTGCAGCAGTGAACAATTTTGACCACAGATAGCAAAGAATCTGTACTCACTTCCATCTTATGAATGGGGTCTTAGCACAGCTTTGAAAGGAAGACATTACCAGATTTTTAAAAATACACTTCTGTAAATCAAAACAGATTTTTTTCCTGAAGAAGTCTTCTAAACTGTAGGTTGCCTGCTTTTTATTTTATTCTCTTAAAAATAAATAACCACACCCTCAGTCCAAAACAAACAGCTGTCCTGAAATGTTTTGGCCTGGATACTTGAATTCTAGCAAAGCTCTAACAAACTTTACATCTTACAGCTTTCAGACAACATAATAATAGCACTAAGTATATAGATGTTTTGAAATAACTAAGGTAAATAGTACACAGTATATTAAAAGTAGAAGTGAAAATGAACATGTCCATGGATATTGGTTGTTACATTGCCATTTTTCCTTTACTAATATTTCCAGTCACAGGTGAGTGTTCAGAAGAGAAAACACCAAACTGCTGTTGTCCAAACTATGCAGGCTCTGCGACTTCAGACACTTCACTCTAAAACAACCAGAATTCTTCTCCCAAAGCATATGTGCACAAATTATGTCCAATCTAAGATGTATTGAGGAGGTGTATTTGATGATCATAGAAATAACATACTGTATTTATATGTGTAAGGGCTGCATATGCATAATAGCTGCCATCACTTACGGAGTGAAGTAGCTGAAAATACATGAAATGTCTTTTCTTCCCTCCTGTGGTTTGGGCAAAACCAAGAAAGAGAGATGACCTTATGTACTACTAAAGATCATTGTCAATTTTGTTTGCCCCATAATGGCAGAATTGTGTCTATGATTTTAGGCTGTTTTTGAAAGGAGATGGTTTCAAATTGATAATCCTCTAAAATAATATTAGCAGATTACAGTCAAAGAAGTGAACAGAGCATGCTTTATGCCTTAGGTTTCTATATATGTAACACTAAAAGCTAGATCACAGGAACAGACCTGTGGTGTCTTTTTCCATTAAAAAAAATCCTCTTTAAAGTTGCAGTTTTGTAGAAATAGGAAGAACCTTACAACTTGATCATAGGATACAGTACTTGATCCATATAGTACTTTCAAACCTCACAACAGAATAATTTGTGAAGATAGTTACTGACCGAACCTGTAAGTATCACTAGAGTATGACCAATAATGTATGGAAAACAACAGAAGTTTAGACCCAAATCTTGTAGATTTCAAGTGCAAGCTCTTACAACTGTACATTGTTAATTTGTAATAGTACACAGTTCTCAGACTTAACTTAATCAGAATAGTTTCAGTATCTTTCATTAAATGGTAGTGAACTTTCTATAAAGTTTATATCTAATTAAAATAGCTATCTAAAATGCTTTTTGTAGTAACAAAGTAAGAAAAATTGTGTATTTATGTGTTTGGATTTGGTTGATGTGTCCCCTTCCCAGTGCCCTGTTGAAGATGTTTTTTATAAGACATTTTATTAATACAAAAATATTAAAAACATAAGATACCTGAAATGCATTTGAATCTAAAAATTACAGTAACTCTAGCTGCAAGACTGAGATATTTACAGGATAAGTACATTAGTTCTAGGTGCTGCTATAATTGTTTATTTAAATGATTTGTAAAAACTTACTAAGATGAGGTTCAGCACACTATACTGGAAAAGAATCTTTCTGGACCCAGCAGGTTGATCTGCAGTAGAAAAAAAGGGGTGATCTTTCCTGCTCACCCACTACTCTGGCCTGTGCTGGGTTAAGTACCTAAACCCAGTCACTGTGTTGTCAATGGCACATCAGGACTGGCTCAGTAAAACCATCCCATGATTATTACAGAAAATTAATCAAGGCAGAGGGCTTCCCTGACTTGCTGCAGCTGGTCGTTTTTCATGTTTCACATCAAAGTCACAACAGTGTAGAAGGCATCTTTATGTGTTCATTATGTTCATTAAGCTACAGATTCAAAATACTGTAACACAGATACGTATTGTTTTGCAAACTCAGACTTAAATAATTTTAATGCAATTACAGCAAATAGCTTTGTATCAAATGCAAGACTAATTTCCCCTTTGTGTTACTTTACCAGGCTGAAAATGAACTGCACAGAGCGACACTGGATGCTACTCGAACAACTCGACACTTAGAGGAAACCATTGATAATTTTGAGAAACAGAAGATAAGAGACATCAAAGTATGTGTGCTCACATTTCATCTTGCATAATAAAATTACTATAGTCAGTTGGGGGCAAGATTAGCAACATTCTAGTATTCACTGAAATGCAAATCTCATGGTATTCATGAATGTTTCAGAGATTTGTGAATTATAGATACAGCATCTAGAGATAACTTAGCCTCAACCTGTTATAAAGGACTGTCTTCAAAACAGCAAAACTTCTGACTGACAGTGTCTTGGGAATACATATTGGAGATTACCAAGTAACTTTTCAGTAAGACATGTTATTCCTAATATGTTTCCTCTTTACCTTTGAAGTATTTATTTAGAATTTATTATTAAATAATAACTGCATAAGTGATAGCCCAGCCAGAATTTATGTTTAGTGTCTAAAATTCAGGTCTGAATATTTAAAAGTATTAAGTATCATGCCGTTATTTCTATCATATAAATACCAAACACAAACACAATAAATTTTTGAAGTGCAAATATACTTTACTGCATTAAGAAAACCTTTCTTTTCATTTGCTTTCAGAACATATTTTCTGAATTTATAACTATTGAAATGTTGTTCCATGGGAAAGCTTTAGAGATATATACTGCTGCCTATCAAAATATCCAAAATATTGATGAAAATGAAGATTTGGAGGTAAGAGTGATTGAGATTTGCTTTTCTGTTTACTTCCTATATAAAAACTGTTTGCACAGTTGGGCTACACATATCCCACACAGAAAAATGCAACAAATATTTCAGGTTCCCAGAACAAACTCATGTATACCAAGCTTTTTGATTTTGCACTTCTTCAGCAAGAACATGCAGGTTTGTAATCTCAGAAAATACAGAGAGCAACTGCAGTGGCAATCTAATCTTTCCCACAAAACATGGAAGAGAGACTCACAAAATTACCTGCCACTCCAGGCTCAGCTAAACATAAAACAGTTTTTAAAGAACACTTCTGCAGTGAGTCTTGATCTAAAGATGCACATAGAAAAAATCTTACACTGCTGTGATTAATGTAGTAATTAGTCTTTATTTAATTTTAAGATCTCCTCTAACCTGAATTTTGTTTGCTTGTTTTCATCTTTTAATCATTTTTATTAGGCTGTTCTAGAATTAAGAGACATTTGTTATTTACTACATTGGCTTTTTTGCCTTGTGGCAGTAACCAGCTTCAAGTCACCTTTTCTTTTTGAATTATAGTCTCTCTTTCCCAAGATACGCTTTTCAGTCCTTTCTTCATTCTTGCAGTTCTTCTGGGTCTTTAAACTTAATATCATGGAAGTGTGTGTTGTGTATATATGTTTGGTTGGTCAAAAAAGTTGGATCATTTTCAGTCTTTCTTTGTTAATCCTACCAGTCATAATTTTATTCTATGACATAGCTCAGAACCAAGTTAGTGAGACTTAAAGAACCATGAGTCTTCAGTGACAGTCATATTTGAGACTACTTGGTAATTCTACTTCATTTAAACTATGCCTTGGCAATTTTGTACTATTTTAGTTTCACAATTATAATGTCACATGGCACCAATTCAGAAATCTCCTTTAAGTCAGTACTTTGTCTTTCACAACCAAATTTTTAATCTCGTTTTAAATTTCCTGTTAATTGGACAATTATTTACTTTTCGTAAAAATACTGACCATAATATATCATCTCCTTGACTTAAAGTCTTACACAAATAGTTGCACTGGTTATTGAAATAACTTGAAAATATAATGGATGTCATGGTCTCCCCTGTTTTCTAAGAGGTTTCCCAAATTTTTCTTGCATTGTACATCTCCTGTACATTGCAAGTAACATTTTTCTGATGCAGTTGTGATTGACAGCAGGGATTTGCTTGTGAAGGGGTTGAGTTCATCTTTGCAAGAAATGGAGAACCTGAAGGAGTTTCTGGGGTTCAAACCTCTAGCTTAGCCTGAAACTCAGCTACATATGTTGGTGGGAAACCATTGCAGTTTTCTCTGTGTAAATGCCCCCAAACCTCTGAAGAATGTTTACTTTGATCACTTAAGTATGTTGATGTGTCTCAGGTTAATCAAGGACATTGTTTCAGCTAAAAGTGATCAGTCCAAACTACAGCTGATGCACATCTCTAGATGAAGTTTCATTCTCCAATGCTGCATTTCTGCAAGCTTCAGTCTTGGTGATTCTTAGCTTGCAAGCATCAAGTGACAGCTTTCTCCATTTGATTAGGTTTTTCGGAGCTCACTTTATCCACCGGACTATCAGTCTCGCTTAGACATAGTTCGTGCAAATTCCAAGTCCCCTCTGCAAAGAACTGGCTCCTCAAAATCTTCACTGAGAACAGCACAGGTAAGAAAAAGATTACATACTGAATCACTGTATTAAAGTTCTACTTAAGCTAATTTTTTAGCTAATGCATATGGGTCCACTGTCTTTACTCAGTTCAGGACCATCAGAAATGTAAAGAAACTTTCAATGGCATAAATACCATAATAAGCTCTTGATAATGCAGCTTTATCATTGAAAAGAAAAACCTCTCAGTTTTTAAAGCTATGCTGCTGACTTCTGACAAATGCCATTTCTAGCAATACTTGGTCTTCCATCAACAAACAGTGGCATCTTGCAGAGAAGAGATATAGGAGCTTATTTGAAAGAGTAGTGACACTTTAAATACTTGCATATTTTTAGTATTCAGATTCTGGAGTGTGGACTCTTTACCAGATCCTAATCCAGACTAGTGATACCTTCTAGTAGCAGAGCAAACCCATGACCAACTGACCTGTCCTTTTATACTCTGAAAATTCATAGCAAATGAGGAAAATAATGATAAAAATGAGAGAAACAGTTGAAGACAGTGCCACTCTTTTTGGACCAGCTACCTTGCAAATATCTTTGCCACTTGTTTACAGCAGTAAACTTGCAGACATTGCAAAATGCCTAAATTATTTTTAATTTATTGTAACTGTAATCCTGTAACTACAATGATTCTTACCAGTGTTTCAGCTAAAGACAAATCCACATTTAAAATGTATGTATCTTACCTTTCTTCTTTGAATAGAATCATGCATTGATATTGTAGTAAGGAAAACTTTTCTTGACTTCGTACACACTTTACACCTTCTCTGCTCTCAACACAGATAAATTATTACAGTTGAGCTGTTCTGTTGTTGAAAGTATGAATTGTGTCATCTGAAGAGATACAACCTAATGATTCAGTGCATGAAGTACTACCTTGACGGAGTAACTTGCCAGTCCTCTCTACCACTCAAGCAAATTTCATATTCAAGCTACTTCAGAAAATGTAAGAGAGAAAAAACACAAAACAAGAGAAAACTGAGAGTATGTACACTGTCATTTCTCCCAGAGGTGGAGTGGAACTCCATTTTGAGTAACGAAATTTCAAGTTAACCATTCTCATTTCCTAGACTGCTCTCTTAATTAAAACTTTGGGTGTTAGTGTTCTCATAGCCTCTAACTTACTTGAAAAGAACAGGAAGTCATCTAGACCTAGAGGGAAACTGCAATGCAATGCAAAATAAGGTCATCTTACTTGGCTGTGCAGTTTGTCTGCAGAGGAGGATCATATGGCAGAAAAAACGGGTAGAACACCCTACTAATGCAGTCACCATAGGGCAGTGAAGAAAGGGCAGCCCTTTCTGATTCTGTAAATAGCATGGTGCTGAGTTACACTAAGGGCTCTGATCTTTGGAATCACCAAACATCTCATGAGGAAAAAAATGCTGTATTCAGAAAAACCTTCAGGTAACTTGTTTTATCTTTTCTGAGGATCTGAAATTTTTGACACATCTAGTTTCCTGCTACACAGTAATCCTTTACTGTCTGTAATGTAGTACTTTGCAATTTCCAATATAAAGCAGTATAAATGATGTGGGAAGCAGTTCACAGAATCACACGGCCCAAGTCTGTGGGGCAGGGGAGGACAGACACACACACACAAACAGTTACCTGTAGGTGAGGGACAATGTGTGAAGTCACTGCATACCAGATAGAAGTGTGCCAGTAATACAATTCAGGTCTTTCCAGAGGATTTAACACATACCATCCTTCAATTTATTTCTGGTTTTGTGGATTATCTGTATATTAAAAATCTAAAGTACTCCTTGAGCTTGATTCATTTTCTCACAAAGAATTATGTCCTTCATTTTACAACACTTCACTTGGCAATTTATCCTCAACATTTTGGTTTACCAATTCAGGTTGGTATAGCTTATATTTTAGAACTATAGCAGAACAGAATGACCTTTTTCAAATATTTTAAATCAAATTTAACTACACAAGTTTTATCTATGTGCATTAAATATAACAAACTTTTGCACTGACACTCTGTAGCACAGCAAAGTATCATTTTTACCATTATTGAAAATGTCTGCATCCCAATGTTCCAGCACTAAGATGTCTAGAGAATTGCCATGTTTCTGAAGTAGCATCTGCAGTGAAAGATGGAGCTGAACTGCTTAAGCAAGGACATTCATCACTTACATGCAACTCACAGAATTAATTTTTACGTAAAATTATTTATGGTCAAAAATTATCATATTGGGTTTTTTTGCATTAAGTTAAAGTTATGAAAAGGTAAATTTCAATACTGGTATGTTTTAGTTCTTTGGTACAATAACTTGGATTAAAGCTGCATAAATTCTTCTCACCTTCTTTCCCTGATCCAGTTTGGTTCTTAGCGATAGCCATCTTACCACCAACAGTGATAATATTTAATATACTATTTAGTTGATTACTGCATGGTCAGAGGTATTTGAGGAGTGAGCAGAAAAAAGCCATAAAGCCAAAACAGTTCTTATTTCAGGAAAGGGGGAAGCTTTTCTTCAGAAATACGATGCAAGTTCTGCTGAAGAATTTCAGATGCTCTGAACTAGAAAAAAAACTTAGAAAATTAATCTATCCCAGTGAAATTAATTTCACCTTAACAGGCTCAATCTGCAGCATTCCTTAAACTCCAATTACAAATCACTGCCATTGTCTTTTTCTTCGTTCACAGAATGAGAGACTGCTGCTTTAGACATTTCAACTCCAGTTAACTCAGCTTCACCCAATGATTAACTCCATTTTTTGCTGTGTTCAGGAATTTGTAAGCAAGTATTTGCTTTGAGCTAAATTATGTACTTTGCGGGCATCAACAAGACTAAGGGTTTTTCTTCTTTTAGAGGTTCAATGACTACAGTCTGCTTTATGCACACACAAAAAACTCACATTACATACATGGCTGTATGAATTATAACATCCCAGAAGTCAATTTAATAATGAGCATTTAAGGACCTTTAAAATAGGAGGTTGCTTAAAAAAAAAAAGGCAAGCTCTGTCTTCAGCACTGAAGTTTTTATTATATCACTGTATGTAAGAAGAAAGAAAATATAACCAAAATTAGAGCTGCAGATGCCCTTAGAGAACTACTGAAATAATTTTTCAAAAGCATTCCAGATGACTTCGGTAACTGTCTTCAATGTTCTCGTTCTTATGGGGAAAGAAAAAAAAAAGTGTCTCCTTCTTTAAATTGTAAATGTTGAATTGTCTGTGAAGGATCTGTCTTCAATAGGAATTAGATTGAGCCCTCATTAAAAAAAAGTACAGACTGCAGAATCTGTGAAATGAGATGAAAGCTTGGCAGCTGGCACTTGTTTTTAACGTTTGATGAACCAAAAAGAGGAGTCACTCTAACGGCAAGCACTGAAGGGCAGGGAAAGAAGTTTATATATGAATCAAGACTCTTTTTACAAAGTTTGTCAAATTCATTCTTGAAAAGAAAAGGTAAAAAGCTTAGAGCAGCATAGTTTTAAGCTTTTAACTGACAGGTCTGATGTCTTCAAGATAAGATTAGGCCCTAATACTCATCTTCAGCCTGCTGCTTCAACAGCCAACCCAGGAAAAGATTGATTTGCATCTTGTTGATTTTTAGCTTTAATTGTGTAAAAATACCATTTTCCCTATCCTATAATAGTTGTGAAGGACTGCATGGATTTTTTTAGCTTTTAAAAATCATTATAGTATTTTTATTTTCTGTCATGTATCTTTCCATTGATGTGCATGTTATGAAGAGTTAATAAACAAACAACTTACCCCTCCCTCAAATGAAAACCCTACAAGCATTTAGGCTGAAAATGCCAGTGGAGAATTATTTTTTGTTTGCAGAAAACAAGCCGTTGATATCCTTTTGTTGGATTTTTGTTTTATCAGATTTCTCGCAGAATGCTAAGGAAAGATGAAGAAGAGGACGAGGAGGAAGATGAAGATGATGAAGAGGAGGATGAGGAGGACGAATTTGATGCTACTAAGGAAGTGAGATAACAAAGCTGTTCTAAGAGGGATTTTTTTATTAAGGGGGGCAAAAAACCCCTTTACCTAAAGGCTTTTGTATGTTGGATCTAAAATTTCACTGGGGCTATGTATTTAGAATTCCAGCAGGAGCAAGAATGAGCACTGATTCCAGAGTGCCAGACACATGACTGGTTTTAAAGAATGGGAAAAAATCCACTGAAAGTGGGCAATTTCAGTAGCTAGAAAATTAAATATTTAAATAGATGCCTGTATTATGTTTGCATAGATGTTATTACTGTAATCACATTTGCTTAAACTTACATGATGAACAGTGTCCAAAAACTGCACTATGCTTTCAAGCAGTTATGAACATCGTTTTCTTGTTACTTTGCCAATATATTACCTCTCTAGCTATACACTGCTTGAATTTATTAAGTACTTTAGCTGTAACTGTTATAATTGGGTTTATACATCATAAAGTAACTGTAATAATTAAGAAACTGTTTGCAGAAACAACCTGTTAAGATTTCATTTTGCTATCCACCCTGGATGGCAGAAAGCAGAGTGAGGTGTACTTTTTTTCTTATTTTCATTTTTCTCAGGCTTTCATCAGGTTCAGATGACTTTTGATTCCGTTACATATACAGAGTGAACAGTCACAAATAAGGACCTGGCCCAGTATGTTATGTTCAATGCTGCTTTGCTTTTAAATAAAAGTGCCTTCATGATAAAATAGTGGGTATTTTATGTAGTTAATGTTAGTTGACATGCTATATATAGTTCAAATTTCACGCGTTTAGCCACATGATTCAGTTACTGGTTCCATCAAGCATATGAGAAATTACACATTTTGAGTGTAATTTCTTATCCTGTTTGGAGATAAAGGTTACATATGTTCATTTTTTAACAGTGCATGGTTGTCTGCCAGAAAGCTGCTACCACACTGTTCACCTCCAGCTTTAGTATCTGCTAAAGAACAAACACAGAAGAATTTAAATTTTTGACTGGAAAAACAATTTCAATTCAGTTACAGAAATAAACTAGTAAGTGCATTTATAATATCGATGCTGCTTTTGTCCACTGATGCAAAGTATGCAATGCATACCTATTTCGACATGTGAAAAAACAGGTTTTGCCAAAAATTAATGAGATGAAAATAAGTGAAAAATTCACAATATAGGGTTGTTTTAAACCCAAAAAGTAATTTTACACCAGCATTACATACCGCTGACATTCAATTACTGCTGGCAAGAAGTAAATACCAATGAGCAAAACTTATAAAAGTATCTACATAATTAATTCCCATCTAGTTCAGCAACTAAGGCACTTCAGTTAATAGTTGTATCACATCAGAATTCTGGTGATCACCGCTTTACCATTTCGCATACAATGAAGTAGTCCATCTCCAAAACAGATGGCTAACTTCATAACAATTTCAGGTTTTCATATAATATACAGATACAAATAGCAAATATTTGTGTACTATGCCTTGAGAAAGCAATTCTGAAAAAAGGCAGTTTTGTTTAGATTAATTTCCCTCTAAAAGATTATGCAGTTCACAAGCATAAAATTCATTCTCCCTACGTCACAAAAAGTCAACTTCAGGAATCACAGAAAAACTTGCAGAAAAGTACAGTGTTGGGCAACTTTGTCCTGCATGTGTGGTGCCTTAACTTTGCACATTGCACAGAAATTGTGATCTCAAAACTACAGGTAAGAAGTCCCTGACTAAAATACTTCACAGCCAGAACAATAATTTAGGATGTCAGTAAAGAATTAAATACCTAAAGTATTAAGTACCTAAAGATACTTCTGCAAAGAATTTTCTCACGGTATGAATGCATACTGCAAGAGTGACTTGCAGTTACTCCATTCACTCATTTGTATTTTTTATTACTAGCATCTAGATGATGCAGACTTCTATCCATTCTTGCCTAGACTATTTTGCCTCTCTGTTGAACACACTGACACATTCCTTTGGGATTAAGGGTGCTCATCAGACTGTCCTGTTAGATCTTACATAAATGCCTCAAGCTGCTTTCGTAGATGATCAGTATTTCTAGTTTTTGACAACAGAAACTCTTCTCTTTTACATCAGAATTTTTGGACAATGGTAGCAAAAGCAACTTGAGATAACTGTGCTTGTATACAACTGAAGGCTAAAGACACATTATGTCAAACTGTATTAAGCACTTCTATTATTAACTTGTGGTCTTGGTCCCCTGTTTTATATCAGCATCACAAACTGTAATATTTCATTTGTTACTCCTTACTATATGGATGGATCTTAAAAAGGAAGCACAGGATTTCAAGCCATGTAATTACAGGCAGTCTCTCATTTGTCCTTTGTACTGGAAATGCAGTGCCTCCAAACCACTAAAACATCTGATGTTACAAAACCCTATTATCAGGAAAGGCTGTCACCAAACCATGCACCCGTACCATCTATTCAGGCAGAATCAGAATAGAATGCCCAGTCTGGAGAGGCAAGGGGGGAACAGAGGCAGACGGACACACACAGACCCAAAACATCAGAATCAGGATAGAATGCCCAGTCTGGAGAGGCAAGGGGGGAACAGAGGCAGACGGACACACACAGACCCAAAACATCTACTAGGTAACAGACATAAACTAAGAACCAGCTGTCCTATTAACCTTGTTATTTAACTGATGTATTGGCATCCCTTCCCAAGTTCACTTCCCTAAATTCCTCCCATGTCAAACTATGACACCTATGCTTCGATGCATCTGTACATACTTTGAGATACAGCTCTTTATAGACCATGAAAAAAAAATTGGTTTTTTGGTCTATCAATCAAACATTTCAGATTAACCTAAAGTAGTAATAAATTCTAATTTGGCTTTAAATTAAATACAAATCAGCTACAGGGCAAACAAAAAGACCATTTTGTAATACCTTAATTGTGACCTCTGCCATTACAAGCTTTATGATATTTTTTATATGTTCACTGGCGGGGGGAAACTTTACCATCTGAAAAACTAATGGTATCTTATCAGCAATTACTCTTAAACTTTTCTGAAAACAGATTTTTTTCTAAAAGATAATCTCACACTTTACTGGCAAAGCAACATACTAAGCTCTCCTACTTTTCCAGCCTCCAAGTTCAAAATCTCCTATTGTGAAGTAACTAGAAGCGCTTTAAAATCAACAAATCATCTAAAACTCATTAACTTGAGAAGTTAGTTGTATTCACATTTTCAACACAGCTTATTAGTAAAGATGCTTTTACAGAAATAGTCACAATGAAGTTTTCAACATGATGGTCAAAGAAGTTTGTTTTGAGGATTCTCATGTCTTTATTTTTCCTGCAACATCTTCTGGCTCCTTGATCTCTTTTAAAGTAGCTATTAAATAAAGCACAAAATTGTTGGGTTTTAATTACTTTTAACTTCAGAGAAGGATTCAAAACTGTATGATTCTGAAGCTAATTCCTACCAGAAAGCAAAAAACAGTATGTGATCAGAATTTGAAAACTTGGCCATTATGTTTCTTTGCTCAGAGGAATCTACGTATACACACCTTTTATTATCATTCAAAAAGCTTTTCTCTTGGCACTTAAAACACAGAAAAAATAATATGCAGAAGAAATAAAGCTATGCTAACCTTTTAAATATTACAGAACAAAAAATTCCATTCTTTTTGGTTTTTGTACCAAACAGTTGGCACGGAAGTTCTGCAATCACGATGATGACTTCACAAAAAGTAATAAAGGTCTAACCACCAGTGAGGGGTGATCATTCACTAGAAAGGCTGCCTGGACAGCTCTGTCTTTAAAGCTATAAAAGATGCAATAGACAAGGCCTCGAGTAGCCCATTCTAGCCAAAACTTGCTTTGAGGAGGGAATTGGAATAGATACCTCCTGACTTCATGAATTTAGGAATTCTGGTTATTGAACAAGCAAAGGTTAGACGTTTTCACTGCCAAGTTGCAACTTTGTTGTCTCAGTTTAAGGGGATTGAGACTTAATCCTTTAGTACTACAGATACTATCTTGCACAGTTGCAATGTCAATGAAAGTCCTTGCCCACACAATCAAAGTTTCCTACTAAGCCTTAATTTTGAAGGCACAGCTTTTCCAAGCTACCTTTTATTTCTTCCTAAAATTTAAATATGGTGGTAACAAACCAATGAAAACAACACCTTCTAAATGCTGACATAAGCATTTATTTTATTATGTAAGAAAATAATGGTTGTCAGCCTGGTTGCCAGTGACAGATGTTAGTTAAAACTAATCAGAGATTGACCTGGAACGCATCCAGACATCATCAGCCAGTTAGTACTCATATTACGCAGCATGTGAAGATAAAACAAAGCCACTGAAGTCAGAATTCTTGATCTAATTCCAACATTCATTTTCTGCCTCAAGGTACTACAGTGAGCGAGAAAAAAGCCTAACTGATGAATACAGCCTCTGCAATCTCTGTCAGCTACCTATCCTTTGCTGTGCTGACAAACTACCAGTTCACTCTTTCCAGATGAAGCAGCCAGCATCATTCTCACCAAGACCCTGATCTGCTAAGCATAATAGTTGAGATCATTAACTATACAAGTTTTAAATATAAGACACACATTTAAATGGCAATTTCCTTTTTATTTTAAAAAAGTTGCAAAGCCAGCTAATGAGAACAGGAAGCTCTTAAACAGGAATGCCTGCAAACACATGAAACCAAATAAAACCTGAAAAGTTTACACAAAAAGAACCCAAAAAAATGAGTAATTTTTAAAATTTTATTAAGCTAACCTCAGTAAGAAGTGTCATTTACTAATGCAGGTAGCACTGAAAATCTTCTACTGGAACCGTTTGTGTAGTCAGTCAACCAGCACTTACGTTTATATTTGATGCAAAGACATAAGACTGGAATTAATCTTAAAAAAAAACANCCCAAAGCATTACAACTCCATCCTTTTATACCTTGATGTACGACATTCAGGTATTTCAACCCACGTATTTCAACCAAGAGCTAAACAACTGAACTGCATATTATTTACAACCGTTGATGGAAACTTTTGTTTGCATCTTCCAGTAATTAAAAGTTAAAATAACTGTCAATAATGTCAAACCTAGAATGTGTTATCAGAGCATCTTTTCCTCCTTTACAGCAAACTCAACTTAACCTTCCGTGGACCAATGGGCCTATCATTCAGTTCATTAATAGCAGCCATAGCTTCCTCATAGTTTGTCATAGCAACGATGGCATCACCAGAAGGTAATCCATGTTCATTGTACTGCACAGAAACTGACTCCGGTATCACTCTATAGCCATAGAAAAAATCCAGAATCTCATTAGGAGTAGCTTTAAAAGGTAAATTTTTCAATAGAATAGGAACAACACGTTCAGAACCACCACTGAAATTTGGATCTGGCATAAATCTTCCTTCAGGAAAATTTCCCATTTTATTATTCCCAAACTCCATTCTGCCAAAAGGTTCACTGTCACCACCAAAATCCATGAGGGGTGGTGGACCCCTAAAATCCTTAGGTGGGCACATGAAGTCCTCAGGGGGATGTCTAAATTCAGAATGATGCCTAAAGTTCCCAGGGGGACCAAAAGAATGCATGGGTGGCCCTTGTGGTGGCCCAGATGGCGAACCAACTGGACGGGAGAGGTCACCTCTGTCATACGGATGTGAATGACCATGCATTTCATTTGGTGCAGATAATGGTGCAGCAACACCAAACTTCTGCATCTGATCTTGAGATATAAGTCTTATTAATACTTCCGTTCCCAAAAATGTTTGACGGTTTAAATTTTCTGCTTTCATAGCTTGTTCTTCAGATTTAAACTTCACTAGAGCTTCTCCCAGTCCAACTCCTTTTTCATCATAGAGCAAGTAAATATCATCTTGGTCAATACCAAATCTTGCAAAGAACTTTTGCACTTCTATTTTTGACACATCAAATGGAAGATTCCTTACATAAACACAAGTCTTAGGGCTGGAATGACCTTCCCGGTAACTTTTTTCTGATATGGCCTGTCCAAGATGATCTCTGTCCGGTGATCTTTTCCTCTCACAAGAGTCAATTATTTTCAACATTGACTTTCTTGAAATTGGAAAAATGTACACAGGACGATTGAGAAGAACCTTTCTATGACATTCCAAAGCAGCCTGATACTCTCTCTCATTCCTTAACACCACAAAGGCATCTCTAGTCCTTTTCTGATGCTTATCTGTTAGAATCTTTATCTGTTTGCTGTGTATATCCAGATCAGGAAAAAAATCTCTCAAATCTCTCTTTTCCACATTAAAAGATAGATTTCTTAAGTGTATGTAATATTCCTGGCTAGGAGATGAACGAGAATGTGTTCTTTGTCTCCTTGGTGATCTTGAACGAGAATGCTTCCTTGAATGCATGTAGCCTGAACTTCTTGGAGAATGGTCTTCACAGAAAAAGTGATCCATTTCATCTGGCATGTCTATCCGCCCACCACATTCAATCCACCGTTCCTCTGTAGTCGGACTAATTTCTATAAACCTCTGACCCATGTACTGTCTATGACGTTTAAGTCCTTCTAAGGCATCACCAGGTGTAGTACATTTTACCAAGCAATCACCATTGTTTAAACCATTGCGGTGCTTTATCAGAATCAGTTCATCCACACGTATCCCTGAAAGGAAAGCACGTACTTCAACTTCTGTTGCAGAGTAAGGTATACCACGTAGAAATAAGTAACGATCATCTGGGTTAAACGGGTGAGAATCCTTTCTTAACTGATAGTTTGACTTAGGTATACCCATATCACCGTATCTTGTGCCGTTGCTATGGAAACCAGCCTCCAGGCGATTTGGTGGCCCATAACTAGGTTTTCTTATTCCTTTTGGAGAAGCTGTAACTAAATGTGGTATATCTCCAACACTTGATGTACTAGAACCATTAGTACCTGTTCTTCTAGAGCCAGACATAGTTTCTCGTCCCCCACGGTCAAATCGTTTCCGGCTCATTTCTATGGTATTCTGCATCTCTGCCTTGCTGCTGAGAAAGAGCTCTATGCGCGAGTCCTTGATAAACCCTCCCGAACAGCTCATGGCACGCCGTGCATCTTCATCTGTTGCAAATATAATAAAAGCCTCCCCAATCTCTCCTCCAATAATATGCACACCTCCATCAGGAATATTCAATCCCAAGAAGAAACGACGAATATCTGGAGGACCCGCAACAACAGGAAGCCCCTGTAAACGGATGACTACAGCCATGCTGAGCTCAACCCACAGCAAAAATCACCTGCAGACAAAAAGGTACACATGATAGCACGTCTTTAGTACTCAGCTATTACAGTATCTTATCACTTAAGCTAGAGCCTTTTTAATGAATGCCCTTGTCTCATCAAGAGAGAAGGTATCAACCCACAAGTTCAGGAGAACAAGATTAAAACACAATTCACTGAATGTTGATTAGTCAGAACACTTAGCTACTCCACCAACACTCGTGCACAAATCTGTCAATATTCCCTACCCTAAGGGCAACAAAATCCACCTAAGTGACTCCTCACCATCCGCAATACCTAAAGAACACCTCAAGTCTTTCACGGCATAGTTACTATATGCCAGAGATCTCTGCCCACTCCTAAGCAACAAAAAAAAATCCGGTTTACTTTTGAACAGGACGCTAACTGATAAAAGGAGAAAGGAAAAAGAATAACTGTCACTGGAAAATGAAGTAATTCACAAACAGTGATGACTTTACTGCTTTGACAAGTTGCTCTACCCAGTGATCAGTTCTGTTCAATAATGTATGTTTTCTCAGCATTCAAAAATGTTGTCTCTTTGGCGTAGTCAGAGTATTAACTGGAGTGGCCACAAGCATATCCTAGTTGCCAGCCACAAGTCTGTGAGGAAAAAAGGCTGTGTATGGTCTTGTCACAATACTCAGTGAGAAGTGTTAAGCTTTTGACAGCTTACCTGTTTCTGCTTTGGAGACCTGATAAATTCTGTAAAATCAACTTAACTGTGGAAAGAAAACGAAACATAATTAATGGCTGATACCTGTACTTTGCTTTACACACTGTGCTACACTGCTGCAGCCCATCCATAGCAGCGGCCAATACTAAAGCCAAGCATGTTATGAACCCATGTGAAGAACTCCTTCCATGTTCCAAGATGCCATGCACTGCATTATTCTGTTTCCATTTTAGAAGCAAAAGAAATTCAAAATTTAAGTTGACTTCTGGAAACGATGAAAATACGATGAGATTGCTTCATCATCAATTGTGCCACACTGAACTGTTGCAACAGTTGTCTGTTGAAACAGACTGATAGTGTATCGAGGGAACAGTTCTCAACTGAGTTCTTGAAAGGTGCTTAGGTCCATCTCAGGATTACACAACACGTTCATTCTTCTGAAATCCACCTGGTTTCAAACTTCACAACAAGAGTATGCTACTCACCAATCCAGCATTGCACTTAATGTACACAGTGAAGCCCATCAAATAAAAAAGCAAAAATATCCAACAAGGAAGTACCTGAATTTACAAAGCCGACTTCAGCATTTTCCCTATATCCTTACTCTAGCACCTTTCAAACATAAGAATAAGAAAAGCTTGAATACACCGACTTAACATATCCTTTCAACATTTTCTAACATCACACCAATAGGACAATATTCTCAGAACAAACACAGGCCTCTGTAGCAAATAACTGCATCCCTTTAAAACAAACACAACAGCCCAATGCTCCGAGCATGAGAACACTCCTACAAACCTTGCTCTATAAAGCACTAGATCCTGATGACAAGTTATCCATCAATAACCATAATTGTCACTCCACCTGAACATAACAAAACAAGAGCAAAGCCCAAATTCTGTCACTAATGGACTCCATGTCACTTCTGCACAGTACTCTGTGAGCAAAACAAACTGAAAACAACTGCCCATTTAGAAACTTCACTAAAGACCATCTGTTCTCTGTACTTTTGTGGTGAGTTGACCCCAGCCAGCAGCCAAGCACCCACACAGCCGACTGTTCACTCCTCGTCCCCGTCAGCAGGATGGGAAAGAACAAAGTCGAGAAAACTTGTGGGTCAAGATAAAGACAGTTTCATCAGTGGAAAGAAAAACACAAAACAAAGGAAATCACTCACCACCTCCCACAGGCTGACTGATGTCCAGCCTTCCTCCAAATAACAACTGCCTTGGGAGCCAAGAAAAAATCCCCCCAAAGAAACCATAACCATTAAAATACTTCTTCCTCTACCTCAGTTTTTGTTGCCCAGCATATTCCTTTGGTGAGTTTGGGTCAGCTGTCCCAGCCATGTTCCCTCCCAGCTTCTCACCTACTCTGAGCACACTCACTGGAGGAACAGAGTAGGGAAAATTGATAAAGCCTTGATACTGTGCAAGCACTGTTCAGCCACAGCCAAAACACCGATGTGTTGTCAACATTCCTTTAGCCACAAATCCAAACTGAACTGTATGGGGTGCTGTGAAGAACGTTAACTCCATCCAGCCAGACCCAGAACACTTTACAACGTGTCTTCTCAACAGATGCAACGACAGTGCCAAAAAAGCACGGAGAATTCAAGGGCAGAATTTTCAAACAGCACCTTCGTCTCTTCAAAAAGCAAATCTGCTGCCCTGCTACTTCACGATGTATTTAATCTGTAGTACTTCTGGATTCACAACTCCGCTTTCTTATGCCATTTAAACATCACTCACAACAGCTCTCCTCCATAATTCTTCAGTGATAAACACCAAGTTCTCCACGATGCACCAGAGATACAATACAAAACCTTCAGTGGTGAAAACCAGACACAGTGGTTCCAGATCATGTGATCTCTAAGAAGTCCATAAACAAATGCAAGTTCAAGTAATAGCTCTTACTGACTGTATAGCAAACAATCACACATGGGTAGAAAGTACAGACAAGCCATCCAAATTTAAAGTGCATAACCAAAAAGAGTTGACTTGTCATGAAAAGTAAGAGCAATCCATTAACTGAACAAGGACTTCAGAGAGCAAGGATTTAGAGAATAAACAACTTCATGCCACAACTTAAAAGCACAGAAGTGTACAGTTTTATGAAATTTTATATAAGAGCAAAATTGGCTAGAAAACAGTACAATACCTATTCTTCCACAGTCTCAGGAAATTCCAAACATTAAAGCCATTAAAATAATGCACAACTTGTAAACGCGGTAGGAAACTAAGTCTGCACTAGACTAGTATTTTTATCATAACACTGAAAGATTACACAGACTGCAACCTAGAAAGAACACCACAGAAACACCCCGTCTACAGAATTGGACCAGTATAGAATAACCAGCGGAACAGGGGAAAGTTTCTTATTCTGTTCTTCAAAATAAGCCTTAATAGAGGAAGCAGGCTGCTGCGAATAGCAGTTTTCACAGTGCTGAAGGAAAACAGGAGTGAGCTCTGCAGCTGGCCCCGGTACACGGTGAAATGTAGCACGGAACCGCTTCCGAGCAAGTCGCCCCGCCGGCACCAGCGCTGCTGGAGAGACCCGCCGCAGGCGGCAGGGCAAGGAACGGGCGAGGAGAGGCTGCCCCGCGCCACACGCGCTGCGGCCCGCCAGAGCCACCGGTGCTCCGCCCCCACGAAGAAACCCGTCTGCTTCCCGACTTCAGGACAGGGCTGAGGGAAGCACCGGGAGCGGGGAAGGGGGGTGGGAAGCCCAGGGACACAAGAAGGCCGGGGCACACGGAGCGGCCCCGCGGCGGTTCCGCGAGGGTCGGGCAACCGAGAACCGGCAAACTCCGCGCCGCCCTCGGCCACACGCCACACCCCGGGGGGGGCGTGCTCTGTCCCTCACGCCATCCATCCACGCACCCACCAGACACGCCGCTCGGACGAGCCCCGCAGCTCCCGGCACGGCTCCGCCAAGATGGCGCCGCCTCTACTGCCCCCCCCCAACGCTGAGGGGAAGCTGCGCCGCGCGAGCGCGGACCTGCGCACGCACCCTCCGGGCGGGGCGAAAAACGTGACCCCGCCCCTTCCGCTGCAGCCGCGCGTGCGCAGGCCGCGCACGCTCCCATCGGCGTTTGGGCGCGAGTCGCGCCGCAGAAAGTGCGCATGCGCTCTTTGCCCTGGAGGCGGGTGTGCGATCCCCGTCTAAGTAGCTCTGAGGGAGCTGAGTAGCAATAGATCTGTTTGGTTGTAGATCTGCACAGTGACAGACCTGTACTGTGATAGATCTGTATATGGAGAGCGGTCACACGGTGACCGAGCGCCGTCGCCGCGCTGTGCGCTGTCCTCGGGCTCATTGCCGTCGGTGCCGGCGCCTCAGGCACCACTCACCGCTGCTTTTCCTATACCGAGACGCGATTGCTAACGCAGCTCGGGGCTAGCTCAGGCCTGGGTTGTGAGGGGAAAGGCAGGCAGGGATGGAGGAACGGAAGAGAAGAAGGAAGGGTTCAAGATTAAGTAAAGAGAAGGGCAGAGGCAGAGTACTTTGGTTTTGCAAGCGAGTTATATTTATGCTAATGTTTATCCTGCCTGCCTTCCCTGGTTTCACGTGTTCTCCCCTGTCTTTCTATGCATATCCAGGACTTGTCTGCTCCATTTTACGCAGGAAAAAAAAAAAAGCCATACTATTTATGGTAGATTCACCTAGCAACGTTGCCGACCTTAGGAGCTCTCAACACAGACAGAGTATTGTTTAGAAAAAAGACACTTCTTGTTCTGTGCGGGATACAAGGTGGAGGTTTCCACAAATCAAGCACACCGGTAAAAAGTTACGTCTTACACAGTCAAATTTACATGAACGTGAGCCTGGGGACAGGTAATTCGACTTGAAAACATAAACTCAACCTTTTAACAGTTGTTGAGCCAACAAAATAAATCCAGTGAGAAATAAAACATGCTAATGTCAAAAATCATAATAGTTAGGCAACTAGCACACAGGAGACGGACAACGAGAAATAACTAAAATCCAGGACACGGTGTCTTGCAAAGTTTTGGTAACATCCGAGGGAATGAGACAAAAGGCAATAGGGAGAAACATGCACAGAAAGTTCCACTTGAGCATGAAGAACTTTACTGTGCAGGTGCACTGGAACAGGCTGCTCAGACAGGTTGTGGAGTCTCCCTCACTGCGGATACTCAGTAACTCTGGTCGCAGTGCTCTACCATGTGCTCTGGGATGATCCTGCTTGAGCCGGGAGGTTGGACCAGATGACCCACTGTGCTCCTTTCCAACCGCACTCATTCTGTGCTTCTGTGGGATGTGAACAAGAGAGTGACGAAGGTGTAAAAGGTAAAGGGGAGTAACATTTGCCGAGCATCCATTGGTCTAACCATTTAATGTTTTCACCTTGTTACTACTTCCCTCTCTGGGGAGAAATTACAAACACATTTATATTTGTATGATACGCTGTGCACTAGTTTTAGAGACGAGATACCGGAAAGTACAAACCGGGCCTCGGTGTCCTCGCGTCTCTCGCTCCTGGTCTCGCACAAGACGAACAAAACTCTCTGTAGACCAAATACATAAACTCGGGCTTGTGCCCTCTCCCCGGCACCGCCCCGCGGACGCTTCGCGTGCTGCGTTGGCGGGCCCCCGGCGCTCGCCGTACCGCGCGGCTCTGGCCAATCGGCGCGTGCGGGCGGGGCGCGCGGTGGCCATGGCGACGCGGGCCCGCGGGGCCGCCGCCGCCGCCGCGCTGCTCATGGCGGTGTCGGCGGCGCTGCCCCCCGCCCGCGGCTTCTCCGTCCCGCTCCAGCGCCCCGCCGACTGCGGCGCCGACCACTACTTCGACAGCTCCCGCCTGGCCTGCGCGCCCTGCGGGGCCAACCAGCGGCAGAATGCCGGCGGTGAGCGATGGGGGAGGCGGGGCTCGGGTGGCTCCGCGCTGAATCCGCCCCCAGCGGCGGGAGGTGCGCGGTCGGGGCTCAGGCTGTGGCGGTGAAACAGCCGCCCTCGGGCGGCTCTGGGAAAGCCGCGAAAGGGCCAGGATCCCGCAAAGACGTAAGAGGCCCCAGCACAGCTATGATGTGTCTGAGATACAGCTCAGAGAAATGACTTTCAACCTTTTTCTATAACCTCTTTTTCCTCAAGCGTTATATTGTATTTGCATTTTCATCTCTAAAATTCTACAGGACCCTGAATGTATGTACTCGAACACTTCTTTAACTTGAAACTCCTTGTCAAACTTGAATGTCTGGGGTAGCAAGTGTCTGAGATTCTCAGACTCCGCCTATGCTAGTCCAAGTCCCACGCGGGAACTTGGAGCAGATACAACACAGCCTGACAGTACTAAATGGAAAATACAGATAGTTGGCTGCTTTCTTTAGGGCATGAGGAGGTATTAAACGGTCCATCTTTTAGTGAAATACACAGTCCAACAAGAGTGGGAATTTCTTGTTGTGTGTATAAATTTGAGGCTAGGACCCAACAACGTCTCTGTTCAGAGCTGCTACTTCAGTCGGAAGCAGTGATGAGGAGGGCTGCGTTCGCAGCTGCTGCGTGAAAGCTGCTCGCCTTTTTCACCACCATCATAGTGCCCTAAAGACTAATTCCATAGTTCACTTACTGGAAAAAAGTAGCCTAGTTGTTTTAAAATCTCCTGATTACGTGGTTGTCTAGATCCATAACTCCTTTTTAGTCTGAATCTTCCTCTAAATAAAGGGCTTCAAGGAAAGGAGAATTCTAATGGGAGATCAAGGGTTTATTTTTTCCTGCAGGTCTGACTGGGGTGTAGATAGGTGCCATGCAGTGCTGTTTGCATCTTGACTGAATTCCACTTGTGATTGCCCGTACACTCCTGGGCTAGCTCATCGGTCTGGATTCTGCTTTCATGTGACATGCCTAAAAATCTAGGTATTGTCACTGTAAGTGTCACAACTCAAACTTTACATTGATCTAATCCAATTGGACTTTTTCTTCTTTAGAATTAAGTAGAAATGTTTGATCACTGTGACAAATGTTTCTGTAAAGCTGAGCTTGTGAGAATGTACTTTAAGGTTATAAAACTTTCCATAGAATTTTACATTATTTTTGCCTGCACAGTTCAATAAGCTTAAACGATAAAAACAGTTTATTAGTACATATAATCAATTTTGGTTTGTGGTATGTGTTTAAAAGTACAGAGAGAAATTCATGACACTGAGACAGGAAAAGTTTCTAAAAAAAGTTGTTGGGCACTAGTAGATTGGCATCATACTGTGCCATGAAAATACTGTTTAATTTCATACAAAACGTTAAGTATGTTGTGTTCACTCACTGAAAACCATTCAATATAAACATCAATCATGCATTGATCCCCATGCACGATTTTAAAAACCTTGAGTTTAAAACAGCTTTTCATACCACGGTTATATTTTGAAAAACCTTTTCATAGGAACACATTTTGGTTTTAGGACTGACTTCAAATTGAAAAAGTAAAACCTATTTAGAAACATATAATGCTGCTGCTGTAGAGAGGAAAGGCTGTGACAAGATTTAGATGGAGAGATTATATCTATTACAGACAAACTAGTAAAATTTGGTTTAGTTCAAAAACCCAGAAAACACAAACTCTGGGTTCCTGTTCCGCCGTGGTAGATCAGTCAGCCTTGTAACATTCTCCTAAAACGTCTGTGTGCAAACTGTAACATGGGCATTTTTAAAAAAGCAAGATGATTTTCATTCACATCTCACTCAAGTGTTTTATGTGTGTATCTTGATCTCCTGAGAACAATAGTAGTTGTTCTTAGTATTCTGTTGCAACCAGTCAGTTCTATATAGATTAAAAGTGCATTTGTTTTGTTTTTTTCAGGCAGTTCCTGTGTATGTGAGCCAGGATACAGGATGGTTTTTAGTAATGGTGGGTTCTCTGTTACTTGTGAAAAATGCCCAGAGAATATGGTAAGTATTGAATGTTTCATGTTTGTCATAATGATAGAATGCTAATCATAACCATTATGGGTTTTTGAATTTTAAATTTTATCCTGAATGCAAGNAAAAAAAAAAAAGCCATACTATTTATGGTAGATTCACCTAGCAACGTTGCCGACCTTAGGAGCTCTCAACACAGACAGAGTATTGTTTAGAAAAAAGACACTTCTTGTTCTGTGCGGGATACNTTTTCATTAATTTAAAATATTTTTGCATAATAGTCTTTGATTGGGAATTTTTAAGACCATGCTTATATGTAGTGGTTTTTTTGCAATTTAGAGTTGTCTAGTTCTATTATTTTGCAAGCTTTTTTCATTACAAATTTGATCCCACAGATGAAATCAGATTTTTTTTAAGTGTTTAAGTTTCTTCCACTGCTTTTCTTCTCTGCTTTGTCATGTCCAGAGAGCACAACTGTGTACAATACAAGGTTAAAGATGCTTTTCAGCTCATAGGTATCTTAACAGATTATTTATGTAAATGCTATTATTGTAATATTTAGGGTGTATCTTCATAATTCACNGGTTTCCACAAATCAAGCACACCGGTAAAAAGTTACGTCTTACACAGTCAAATTTACATGAACGTGAGCCTGGGGACAGGTAATTCGACTTGAAAACATAAACTCAACCTTTTAACAGTTGTTGAGCCAACAAAATAAATCCAGTGAGAAATAAAACATGCTAATGTCAAAAATCATAATAGTTAGGCAACTAGCACACAGGAGACGGACAACGAGAAATAACTAAAATCCAGGACACGGTGTCTTGCAAAGTTTTGGTAACATCCGAGGGAATGAGACAAAAGGCAATAGGGAGAAACATGCACAGAAAGTTCCACTTGAGCATGAAGAACTTTACTGTGCAGGTGCACTGGAACAGGCTGCTCAGACAGGTTGTGGAGTCTCCCTCACTGCGGATACTCAGTAACTCTGGTCGCAGTGCTCTACCATGTGCTCTGGGATGATCCTGCTTGAGCCGGGAGGTTGGACCAGATGACCCACTGTGCTCCTTTCCAACCGCACTCATTCTGTGCTTCTGTGGGATGTGAACAAGAGAGTGACGAAGGTGTAAAAGGTAAAGGGGAGTAACATTTGCCGAGCATCCATTGGTCTAACCATTTAATGTTTTCACCTTGTTACTACTTCCCTCTCTGGGGAGAAATTACAAACACATTTATATTTGTATGATACGCTGTGCACTAGTTTTAGAGACGAGATACCGGAAAGTACAAACCGGGCCTCGGTGTCCTCGCGTCTCTCGCTCCTGGTCTCGCACAAGACGAACAAAACTCTCTGTAGACCAAATACATAAACTCGGGCTTGTGCCCTCTCCCCGGCACCGCCCCGCGGACGCTTCGCGTGCTGCGTTGGCGGGCCCCCGGCGCTCGCCGTACCGCGCGGCTCTGGCCAATCGGCGCGTGCGGGCGGGGCGCGCGGTGGCCATGGCGACGCGGGCCCGCGGGGCCGCCGCCGCCGCCGCGCTGCTCATGGCGGTGTCGGCGGCGCTGCCCCCCGCCCGCGGCTTCTCCGTCCCGCTCCAGCGCCCCGCCGACTGCGGCGCCGACCACTACTTCGACAGCTCCCGCCTGGCCTGCGCGCCCTGCGGGGCCAACCAGCGGCAGAATGCCGGCGGTGAGCGATGGGGGAGGCGGGGCTCGGGTGGCTCCGCGCTGAATCCGCCCCCAGCGGCGGGAGGTGCGCGGTCGGGGCTCAGGCTGTGGCGGTGAAACAGCCGCCCTCGGGCGGCTCTGGGAAAGCCGCGAAAGGGCCAGGATCCCGCAAAGACGTAAGAGGCCCCAGCACAGCTATGATGTGTCTGAGATACAGCTCAGAGAAATGACTTTCAACCTTTTTCTATAACCTCTTTTTCCTCAAGCGTTATATTGTATTTGCATTTTCATCTCTAAAATTCTACAGGACCCTGAATGTATGTACTCGAACACTTCTTTAACTTGAAACTCCTTGTCAAACTTGAATGTCTGGGGTAGCAAGTGTCTGAGATTCTCAGACTCCGCCTATGCTAGTCCAAGTCCCACGCGGGAACTTGGAGCAGATACAACACAGCCTGACAGTACTAAATGGAAAATACAGATAGTTGGCTGCTTTCTTTAGGGCATGAGGAGGTATTAAACGGTCCATCTTTTAGTGAAATACACAGTCCAACAAGAGTGGGAATTTCTTGTTGTGTGTATAAATTTGAGGCTAGGACCCAACAACGTCTCTGTTCAGAGCTGCTACTTCAGTCGGAAGCAGTGATGAGGAGGGCTGCGTTCGCAGCTGCTGCGTGAAAGCTGCTCGCCTTTTTCACCACCATCATAGTGCCCTAAAGACTAATTCCATAGTTCACTTACTGGAAAAAAGTAGCCTAGTTGTTTTAAAATCTCCTGATTACGTGGTTGTCTAGATCCATAACTCCTTTTTAGTCTGAATCTTCCTCTAAATAAAGGGCTTCAAGGAAAGGAGAATTCTAATGGGAGATCAAGGGTTTATTTTTTCCTGCAGGTCTGACTGGGGTGTAGATAGGTGCCATGCAGTGCTGTTTGCATCTTGACTGAATTCCACTTGTGATTGCCCGTACACTCCTGGGCTAGCTCATCGGTCTGGATTCTGCTTTCATGTGACATGCCTAAAAATCTAGGTATTGTCACTGTAAGTGTCACAACTCAAACTTTACATTGATCTAATCCAATTGGACTTTTTCTTCTTTAGAATTAAGTAGAAATGTTTGATCACTGTGACAAATGTTTCTGTAAAGCTGAGCTTGTGAGAATGTACTTTAAGGTTATAAAACTTTCCATAGAATTTTACATTATTTTTGCCTGCACAGTTCAATAAGCTTAAACGATAAAAACAGTTTATTAGTACATATAATCAATTTTGGTTTGTGGTATGTGTTTAAAAGTACAGAGAGAAATTCATGACACTGAGACAGGAAAAGTTTCTAAAAAAAGTTGTTGGGCACTAGTAGATTGGCATCATACTGTGCCATGAAAATACTGTTTAATTTCATACAAAACGTTAAGTATGTTGTGTTCACTCACTGAAAACCATTCAATATAAACATCAATCATGCATTGATCCCCATGCACGATTTTAAAAACCTTGAGTTTAAAACAGCTTTTCATACCACGGTTATATTTTGAAAAACCTTTTCATAGGAACACATTTTGGTTTTAGGACTGACTTCAAATTGAAAAAGTAAAACCTATTTAGAAACATATAATGCTGCTGCTGTAGAGAGGAAAGGCTGTGACAAGATTTAGATGGAGAGATTATATCTATTACAGACAAACTAGTAAAATTTGGTTTAGTTCAAAAACCCAGAAAACACAAACTCTGGGTTCCTGTTCCGCCGTGGTAGATCAGTCAGCCTTGTAACATTCTCCTAAAACGTCTGTGTGCAAACTGTAACATGGGCATTTTTAAAAAAGCAAGATGATTTTCATTCACATCTCACTCAAGTGTTTTATGTGTGTATCTTGATCTCCTGAGAACAATAGTAGTTGTTCTTAGTATTCTGTTGCAACCAGTCAGTTCTATATAGATTAAAAGTGCATTTGTTTTGTTTTTTTCAGGCAGTTCCTGTGTATGTGAGCCAGGATACAGGATGGTTTTTAGTAATGGTGGGTTCTCTGTTACTTGTGAAAAATGCCCAGAGAATATGGTAAGTATTGAATGTTTCATGTTTGTCATAATGATAGAATGCTAATCATAACCATTATGGGTTTTTGAATTTTAAATTTTATCCTGAATGCAAGTTATTTTTCATTAATTTAAAATATTTTTGCATAATAGTCTTTGATTGGGAATTTTTAAGACCATGCTTATATGTAGTGGTTTTTTTGCAATTTAGAGTTGTCTAGTTCTATTATTTTGCAAGCTTTTTTCATTACAAATTTGATCCCACAGATGAAATCAGATTTTTTTTAAGTGTTTAAGTTTCTTCCACTGCTTTTCTTCTCTGCTTTGTCATGTCCAGAGAGCACAACTGTGTACAATACAAGGTTAAAGATGCTTTTCAGCTCATAGGTATCTTAACAGATTATTTATGTAAATGCTATTATTGTAATATTTAGGGTGTATCTTCATAATTCACAATATTTCATCTTCTTACTTCAAAATGAGCTGGTCCTACTATGTTACTTTAATTGTAATTATAGTTTGATCGGTTCTTCTGACCTTCCTTGACAAATTAAATTACAAGTTTGTGTCATAATCTCAGTATTGATCCAGAGACGCCAGGCTAAACCACATTTTTCCCACTAAAATAAGCAAAGAAATGTATTTTTCCATCAAATCAACTTTTGAGGGTGAAGCCTTCCTGAATACTTCTTTCTCTTCAATAACTATAGAAGAACTCTCGGAAGAGCAGCTTACTTGCCTGAGTTAGGTGTTCAGTGGCTAATGGGCTATGTAGGTAATTTCCCTTTTCTTTCCATCTTGCTGTGTTAGACAACAACTTTGGCACATATCCTTTTGTCTTGGGATCTTTTGCTGTTTTTTCCTCTTTCCTACAATGGTGGCATTTGCCTTTGATCTACTGCCAAGGCTTTTGCAAAGATAAAATTATCATAGTGGAGAAGGGAGTAGCATCAGTAGCACTTGAGGATGAGCAGTTGCCTTCATTTTCCTCAGTGTTTTTTATCTGTAATGCAGTTACTTCTTAGTATAAAATAAGTGTAGATGTGAACCCCCTGCGTAGGTACAAAATTCCAAACAATTATATAAGCTGCTTCAGTTAGAACTCTTCCATTTCTGTTACTTCTGTATATGTATATGCAATTGCAATATGCAAAATGTCTATGTATGCATTATTATGCTTATTCAATATATGTCTTTTTGAACATTCTACTTTTAACTTTCCCTGGAGGATGTAAGCTAACAGGTTTGGAAGAGCTTAACTTTTTTGTGTGTGTCTGCTAGAAACTACTTTTGCCAGATTGTTTAGCGTTTTTTATCTTTAAAAGCCTCATGAATGTTATTGATATTTTATCTGAACACATTTTCTAGTAACTAAAGGCTGGATAAGGCATTCTTCACAGATACTGGGTGATCTCTATATTTTTGAAAATTCTAATAGTTTTATGTTTTATTTTAGAGCGGAGTTACTCAAGATGGATGGAATTGTATTACTTGCCCCAAAGGCCTGACTTCAAAAGGAAATTGTAAATGCCCTGATAATGAAATACTAGGTAAAAAATATATGCCAATTATGAGATGATAGCACTTGTTTTAGATATTTAGTTTACTAAGATATGCTCTTCTGAAAGTAAGAAAAAATTTTACATCTGTTTTCATATCTAATGTAAAAATTCTACATTGCTCTTGATCTTAATTGTCGTGAAGGACAATGGATAAATCTGTACCATTGCTCATTGCAATAAAAACTATTATGCAAACATTCCATAAATGAATGCTAGTGTATCACTTCCTTCAAGCTCTTTGGCAATGGATGGAGTCATTAAAGTTGGAATAAAAACAATGTCAATATAGACTATAAAACATTACAGTGTTTTGAAGTATAAAGAGCAGTAAAGGAATTATACCTACCATGAGTAGGTGGAAGAGAACAGGCTGAAGAAATTGAGCGAATGGCTGTGCATTAGTGTCAGTGAATTTCCTGCCTCCCTAAGACACTTGTACTTGTGACTTTCTGAGATGTGCTTCCCTATACCTGTGCTTCTTACTTCATGCTCTCTAGTAGTTCAGTAGACAGAAAAATCATGTTAAATTTAGTGTTTGTGTTAAATGGATTTTTGCTTATTTTGCATAGTAGAAACACAAGAGCAAAATATAGTTTTCATCAGTGGTGTAAAACATAAAAGCTCTTGAGATCTCTAGTTTTCCTTATTTTCAAAGACATGGAATGCCTATAATTCTCTGAATAAGTATTACAAATGTCCACTTTGGTTACATTTCCAACAGAGTATATTGGAGAATCGCTGTTTTCCAGATCAATAATTTTAAATTTTCCTAGGAATCTAGAAAACACTGAATACCAGTCTTCTGCCTTAAACTTCATGAGAGTTACAAAATACGTTCTGGACTATTATGGTAACATATTGACTGCAAAGCTGATTCCCTAATTTGGCAAGCAGGAAGAACATTAGTACTGTATTTTTTTGATTCTATTTGGTTTGGATTTTTTTTTTTTAATAATTATATTTGAAGTCTCTTGCCAGATGATATAGTTGGTGGAAGATGCAGTTTTGAAACTTGGAAATTGTGACATTTCTGTGAATCATTTCAGATGAAATATAATTTTTTTTCCCAGGAATATGCAAATTTGTTGTTTTGAATTTTTGCTTTGCAGTGAGGCCTTTGTTTGACTCTTATTCAGAATAAATAACAGAGGAACAGCCAAACTAGACATGAAGTGTTGCATTTCTCATTTAAAACTCAACTGCAGGTGCACAGCTGTAAGCAGGGCACACATACATACATGAATGTGTCATTTGTGGTGGATGTAATTGGCATGTTGTGCTTTTGATTTTTTTCAAAATAAACACTTCGAATTTATTTTAGTTCTGCACAGATGCTGAATTTTTTCACATTTATCTTAACGTGTGTGACATTTTGCAACAGGCAGTTTTATCACAGTTGCTTTTCTTTTCTACTTAGTGGAAAGAAGCATGGATGGAGTTTTACTTAATGAAGCACTGTGTGTACATTGTAATGGAAGTGAGCAGTCCTTCTCTGCCTCAGATGCATCAGGAAGCAGGTGGGTGCTCTTTGCCTTTTGTGATGATGAATTTGAATGTGGCTTGCTAGTTTAAATGGAATATTCTTGAGGAACAGACTGTATCTTTGGAGTGACAGTTTCGAGGGCAGGGAATTGGAAGTCCTCAGCCCTGTATCAAACCCACTGTGGTTTGTGCTCACTGAAGTCCTTAAACGGCCAGTAGCTTGGGGTTTTTGTCTTGCTTTAGTGTGACTAAAAAGCAGGCTTTGGATTGGAAGCAGAACAGAATTTTTATTCTAATAATTCATTATTTGATTTATTTTCCACTTCACTGACATTAGAAACAAATCAGTAATAACTTTTGAATTTCGGTTAAAACTAGCGAAGTTGCTGATGCTGTTCCTGGGCATGCTATGTAATCAGCTTTCTCTGAGGACTAAATACCCTACTTAATTACATTTTACATTTTAAGTGTATTCTTTATGTTTGTTATCCATAGGTGTGTAAGATGTGAAAAGACATTCATCGAAGTAAGCAAGTCTTGTGACTGCAGCAGCCCAAACATTCTAGTAAGTAGAAGAATGGTTATTGTATTGAAGTTCAGAAAAAGAAAAGTTATTTTGACAAGTGTATCAATATTTTTATGTTCTTTTATTTATTTCAGACTGGGGGGTTGTGTTTCTTGGCTCGTGAAGGCTTACCGCCAAAGGGAGTTGCAGCTGTTCGTTTTGCACAGCTAGTAAGTGTATTTGTTCTAAAACACTTTTAAGCTTTCTCATTACTTACTTCCAGTAAGTATTTCAAATTCCCATTTATTTGTCTGAACCCAGTGATTGTAAGGTCATTTGCATCAAGATAGAGTGCAGGTATGGACACCAAGCAAGCATTGTTCTAATGGTGTAAGCGTCGTGGAAACTGAAAAAAAGGGCAGTAATTTACATTACTTTAGTATCAAAACAAGTAGCATGTGACCTTTTGTGTTGTGTGCATTTAAAGCATACTCTTGTGTCACAAAAACATGATGAAGAGTCTATGGGTGCCTCTGGACTTTTTTGCTATATAAAATTTGTGTTTGTGTAAAACATTTGAAAAAATATAAGACTTGAGTTTACTGCTTGATCTTAGAGCTTACAGAAGAAAATGGGCACCTATAAAGTTTGAGATTGTGTATGAAATTGCTGAAATCCTTGAATTGGCTAATGAATGAAAATACATTCTATTGAGAAGATTGAAGGGGTTCTCATTGTTTGAACTAATGAACTTCCATAATTGTGAAATCTGCTCAATGTTAGGACCATTTTCCGAGTAGTTCTGAATTCAGGAAATGCTCTGTGGCTAAGAAATGTATTTTGCTTCTAAATTAATTGATGTTGAAAGCTACCACTTGAAAGAGAATAAAAAGCAGTCTTCAATTTTTCTGATATCAAACATTCATTTGCTCCCTGAAAATGCCATCTTCTAAGTAATATTTTATTGAAAATATGTCTTTTTTGTTGCATGCGATATGTATGAATGCTGTGTGTAGTTCAAATGTAAGTAGTTATAAAAAGGAGGTTGTGAAGTAATCATTTGGCAAATTTGGTCCTGAGTTAGATTTTCCATCAAGTCAACATCTTACCCCTGAAATTGTTAGTACTTCCCTTGTGTGGTAAAGAAAACCTCTGCGTCACAGAATCCATATTCAAAGCTTAAATATTTCAGCTCTTGTCCTGTATACTTTGTCTAATTTAGGGAAGTGAAAGAAATTGCATTATGGTTGTGTTTTGAACTGATATTGTTAGACTGAGATATTTACAAAGGACAGAAAACTCTTAGAAAAAAATAAGTAGCATCTTCTAGCTGACACAGTTTTCTAGACTGTTACATTATGGATGAGTTGTCAACAAAAAGAGTGAGAAAGTTCATTATTTACAGGGTATAACAGTGGCATCAGCATGGTTTCTGAAAAACCTTCAGTCCTCAGCCCTTGCCTGTTGGGTGAGTTTCATTAATGTTTGCAGTTTGCTTTTTTATACAGAATGGTACTCTATAAAAGCATGTCACTTTTATATTTGGAAGTTACCTTGCCTATTTTTAAAGAATTTTATATTGAGATGAGAATAGAAAAGAAATAACTATATATACAGAAAGCTTAGAAATACTGAGGGCTAGTCAATGTTAATGCAAGTCTATAGCATTGGAATTTTCACAAGATGAATGGCGTTAAAGAAAAAAATCCTTCAGTATTTGGTAGTATGTGACCTACTATCCATGTATTTGGATATAAATGAGCATATCCAGTAAGGGATCACTCAGAAAATTAACTACTTACATATCCAGTATTTACTAAAGAGCACCTGCTCTTTACCTCTTAGTTGACTTCCAGTTATTCATAACTATGGAACCACCCTTTTTAGCTTTGCTTTGCTTTCTGTATGCAAATGTTATTTACCATTATGTTGCTCTGGGTGACACTAACCATGGGTGAAAGAGTGGCTACAGCAACAGAATCACAGACACTTGTGAAGGGCATGTGCCTCTGCCTCCCTTTTACCAACTCTGTTATCACACATTCTCATTTTCCTTGTGTATAGCTCTCCTGAAGATCAGATTTTAACTTCTCAGGTTCTACTTTTTGTCCCTATCTGTCACAACCCAAAGGATTACCTGGTCTAGAAGTCTCTAAAGATCACAATATGGATTTGCAGGATTCCGTGATACACGAGCACATGGAGTCTTTATTTCCTACTTTTTCATTTGAGATTACTGCAAGTTATTACTGGTAAAGTGAGTATAGTTAAGATTAATAAAGCAAGTGTATATATGTACTACAGTGGTAGCAGCAGTCAATAGTAGGAGCAGGCATACATTTCAATATTACAAACTGCTACAAAATGATCACTAGGAAAGCCGCAAAGGTGCTTATGATGAATTACCCATATGTGTGTGTATTATTCCAAATAGTACCAGTACAGTACTGAAGAAACCGCTCCTAGGAGGGGGCCTCAAAACTGATGACAGGTGAAATTTTACTTCAAAGATGATTGACATTGCAGAATCTGGAGGCAGTCAGACATCCCTAGCCTCAGTCTGGTAACTTGCCTAGGCGAGCTCATAGAAAAGCTTGTGTAGGGGACCTCCTCTGTGTGTAGGGATTGAGAGAGAGAGATGAGAGGCAGGGACAGATTCGCTCTCCATTTTGGGTAAAAACTAATTTTTATATCAGAGACACATAAGGTGGTGTAGGGCAGCACCACCTGAAGCAACCAACAGATGACAACATTTTATATCTCAGGCTAGTTTTTGTTTTTTCCAGACTGTTTTTCTACAGCTCAGTAGCAGTTGCCTATTCCTATTCTTTTGGAATGTTTTCCCTCTTCTAAACCCTAACCCTTGCCTAGACTCTTTCTCATCTTTCCAGATGTTGCTGGGTGCTGTTACAATTCCTCGGATTTCTACTTATTGATGGTATTTCAAGAGGTCTCTGAAGTTCAGGTTTCCAGCTGTGTTTCTCAAGGATGTTTCAGACTCCCAGGCCATGTTCCCAGGCTGGCAGATGTTCTCTCAGTCAGTATTTCAGCAGACTTTTGTTCAGAATTTTCCCAGATCACCTTTGCAGCTGCTCCTATCACCATCTCATATACACAGCTCTGAGATGTATTCTCCCACTGGTCCCATTCTTTATCACTGACATCAGTTTATCCTGTTTGTCTGCCTTACCCTGCTCAGCCATTCAGAGGTGCTGCCTGAATGTGATGGGCAGCTGCTTGTCTGACCCACACAAATGGGGGTAAGGAGGTGCCCAGTTAATACCAGTGCAATGACCCCTGCACACAGATGCCATGTGTCACCTCTGCATACCACTTGGCACTGGTGTGTTTACCAAAATCGAACAAGGTACATGAAACTAAAGAGAAAATACTTACACCACATGCATCTATAGTTGTCAGTCTGAGGTCTTTGAAGGAGTAATCTTTGCCATACACTCTAAGTAGGATTAAACATTTTGATTCTTACTTTGTTTTCTAAGTGCAGATTTTGACATTTCTGTCACTTTTTACCATCTAGCAGATGCAACTAAAATAAGCTGGAAAAGTGAGAGTATTGATTTCATGCTGCCATCTGCAGATCTATAAAAATATGGTACCTGAATACCTGGAAGAAAATCCTAGGTGTTGGCAAAGGGAAATTACTTTCAAGTGAACACAAAGGTTTAGGAGTGGCTTCTTAAAAATAACATTAATTTTATGACTGCCTCACAAAATGGAGGGGTAATTAGATACTTTTTTTCTGTGTTCTTGTGTTTCTCCATTGCAGATGTACTCTAATCTAACAGCATGCCAAGCTCTTGGAAATATGTGTGTGATGAATATGAACTCATTGAGTTCTTCAAGTACCGATGCCTGTGGTTTGTTTCAGTATATTTTTGTCAGTACAACAAGGGCAGGCATCATTCATTCAATACCCTATTGGTGAGTTGCCTTTTCCATAACTTCTGGGCTTTAATAGCTTTGTATGGAAATTATTATTCTAAATGTTCTTTGATGAAAAATATTGTGTTTTGATGGAGAAAACATTGTAATTCTTTTCAGGAGGAATAATCTTCCATGGCTGTATTATGGTGACCAACCAGGATTAGCATCCCAAGTGCTTGAGAAAAATCATTTTCCTACAACCTTCACTTTTAAGGGAACAGATAAGGTAGGTGTTGGGTAGTAGACATAGGGAAGCATCCATTAGGAAGAGGACATAATCACATGAAAAGGCTTAGATTTATTATAGATGTGACTCTACTAAAGATACATTTTAGGCAGTTAGTGTAACAAAACTCAGTGTGAGATCTTATGGAAGAGGAAGGTGATATTTACATAAAATAATGTCTAGTGATTTCCTTTGCTTACACTCTCATACCCATGTTCTCATAAGGCCGAGACGTGCTTCGCTCTGTGATCTGACCAGGGCACAAGGAGCAAAGGATGCCAGCTTTTAAGTGTTCACTGTGTCCCCAAGGATCTGGATTGGCAGTGGTAAACTAGTAATTAGACAAATCTTTTAGACACCTTAGGAGTTCATAGTTGTTTTGAAACTGTCTTTTGCTTCAGAGTCTTGTTTACTTCCATCTTCGTAAATCTGAGGCAAAGTTGGTCTTTGTTTTTTTTTAAATATGTACATCCTTTTGTCAGATTTCACGGTGAACTAATGTGAAAAAAACAGGTAAAGGTGATGTGCTGTACCTTTACTGTCACCCTCCTGGTGTGCCAAAGTGCCAGGTCTTTTGCTGACATGTTGTCTCTGCCAGGTTTTATCACAACCCATGTATCAGTTCTGTAGCTGAGAACAGTGTTCTTCATCACTGTTATGTGGTGTTCAACGCTTTCTGTTGCTTACACACACATTTCTCCCTCTACTCAATTTATTTGTAATATTTCTGTTACAAATGTCTACAAGTTGATTGTATCAGAGATGGATTCAGTGTATTACTCCAGCCTTTTCCTCTTACGGCAGTGAATTATGGAAAAAAAAGAGGTGAGAAAAATAATTTTAATGTTAACAAAGCAAGATATCCATATGGACTGCTTAAGTAGTTTGTTAATTGGCACATTTTTATGAAGAAATCAGATAGTAAATCAAACAGTGAAGTGATTTCTTTTTCCAAATTCATTGTAAAATAGAATAACTGAAATAGGTTATTCAAGCTCAGCTAATCACAGAAAATAGTACTGTTGATAACCAGTCAGTTATACTGCCAAATTTATCTAGAGTTTTCTTATTGACTGAAAAATCAAATAATAGCCTTTTTCAGCCATATTCTACAAGGCTATGTTTTAAATTAAACAATGTTGCAATGTAGCAGTTGTTTTAATAACTAAAATACTTGTTGTTCCTCCTAACACTGAAGGTCTTGGAAGCCCTCTAGATTCCAGCATAGTATACATTAGAAATCTGCATAGATTCCTGATTAGGTTAGGGCATGTCTACATGTGTAGAAGTTCCTTTGGAATTTTTTCCATGTCACCAGTGAAGCTGCAGAAGAATGGTAGGTTTTTTAAAAAAGTAAACTACCAAATCCAAGACTAAAAATCAAAAGGGCAAAAAAATAAAGGATTGTGCTGAAAGTTTTAGGAAACATCAAAAAATTAGACAGCAGTCTCTCAAATGTCCATGTCCACTTCAGGGCAGTTTCATTGGTCTTTATCTTTTTCCATCAACAGGATGTAACGTTGAAGTTTATTGCAGCCTCATTTGATGCAGCAGGAAATTTTCTTAAGTGGCAAAGCTTGGAAGGAGGTATCTTACAGGTGTGTTTGATTTTGGTTATCTTCTCTTGATAGCACAATGTTCTCAGTGCCTTTAGCCAAATTAAGACAAAAGCCAAGACTTTGATCATTACACTAATGACAGTTCCTAACTGTAGAGCTAGGTTACGGAAAATAGCCCTTTATTCTTGCTTACAGTGATCTCCAAAATCAGAAGTATAAATTCATCAACCCTGCCTTCGTCCTTTGGACCAGTATAAATTTGGCATATTGGAAAGCTCTGAAAAATACTGTTGGTCATTTAGAACCAACTATTTCTGTCTTCCATTCAGCATAGTTGCTCGTGTGTAGTTTCTTATTAAACCTCTTTTTCTTGTTGAGAAAGTGTATTCTTTAGCTCTTTGTCCACATGTGTTTATAGATGATGCTATGAGCATGTCCCTATTAGATGCTGTCAACTATTTGCACACATCATGGGAGTGACAATCAAATCAGTGGTTATGTCCCTGTCAAGGAAGGTTGGAAAGCTGATCTACACCATTTTCTTTGCATTGTCTTGCATTGGGATTTTTTTTGCTTGCTTATTTCTTTTCATTTTAAATATAAAATGTACACTATGACCAGCATGTGCCTTTTTCATAACAGAAAGTTATAAATATGTGGTGGGAGACTTTACGTAGAAAGGGGGAATACTGGCTGGAAGTACCCTTGAACACTACACCCTCAGATTTCAGGGATACAGACATTCTACTTCAGCAGTACCATACTGTGTAGTTAGGCTGTGAAAAATGCAAGTAAGCAGCAATTAGAAAGGGCAATAGTAATTAGTCTATCAGAGAGAACAATGGGCAGCTGCAAGCATGTTACAGAATAGAGTTTGTTTAGCAGTCCAGCGGTGATCTAGGCACTCTCAGTATTTCCCTAGGTAGACAAAAATAGAAATACTAGCAAGAACAATTGGGAATTGTTGATTTCCTTTTCTGTTGGAGCACATCACTTCAAACATTTAAGTGTCTACAGAAGACCAGCTGACATTGAGGATTTATTTTGTTATTGCCTCAGGATGAGCCATCTTGTGTCTGTGTCTCTAGTTTTAAGGAAAACTAGTCTTTAAGAGAACAGGTTACTAAGACAGGTACTATGCATAGAAAATTATATATTCTGACATATAAGTTTAGGTTTATTGGTGCACATTTATTTCCTAGGGCAAAGCTTTTCTAGGGCAACAGCTATCAAGAGCCAATGGGAAAGGAATAGCTTTTCCATTCAAAGCCTCCTTTAATGTAATAGATTGCACATGATGATAAGACATCAATGTGCTGAAGTGGTCCCAATGCATAATTGTAGCAATTCCCAGAATTTCAGTTTCACACTAATAGAAATGTGTTCTATGCAAATTTAGACTTGATTATCATTTTGAGAAAATAGCTCTGCCCTCCACGTTAGACTTTGGACCATTTTTTCCTGGATTAAGCTGAATCTGCTGTTGTTTGCTGAAAATACAAGTGTTGTATTAAAAAAAGAAAGAAAAATCTGTTACTTGCTGTAACTTTCGTTCTCTGAGAAGGCCAGCTTAAAGAAACGTGGCTGTATGAATGTGGACTTCTTTTCTTATGAGATTCTTGAATTTAGCAGAAGCCACTGATTGACCTTGAGGCAGTACAGTGCATTCAACATTCAGTCCACAGAAAGATTATTCTTGCCTCTTTGGATGCTGCTGTCCACAGATTTCAGTGATGGAACTGAAAAATAACTATGCAAGTATGAATAAGCTAAACCAGCATTTTAAGCACATCAATATTAGTGAAATAAGTAATTTTGTTGACTCCAAAATAAATCCTTCTCTTATTAAAAAATAGAAAAAATACCTTTTGTGAGAATTCTGAATACATAAGTGCTTGTAAATATTTTTCACATGAGCAGATGTTACCTTTGAATTAACCTAATTATAACTATGTTTTATTCAGCTTTGTCCTGATACCCAGACTAAATTGAATGCAGCTTATGTTTTTGGAACAACTTACCAACAAAGCGTAAGTAAGATATCAAATGCTATTTTGAATTTTGAATTAAGCTGCCTTATATGTCATTAGTTATTCAGTGCATATTGAAGAACCTTTGGAGTTTAGGTATAAGCTTCTTGGGGAATGGAGTGAAATAAGTGAGGGGTTTTTTAAATTACTTAACAACATCACAAAACTTGTTTACTACATAGTATAACCACAATAAATTAAACTGGCATTTGTATTTCTGAGGTTGCTGACTTAGCAGTGAAAGAACACAGTGCCTGAATTATGACAGCCATATGTTTTGTATCATATCTCCTAATTTTCCTACCACCATCTTTGGCTAGTTTTCATATGGAAAGAAGGCAAATCCAGTCATGCCATGCCTGAATTTTGTTCCCATTTACTCTTTATAGTATGCCCTGATTTTAGTCAATTCAGTAGAGAGATTGAAAACGTATTGTAATTGAACAGATGACTCATCAGAGGAAGAAGATTCTTGAGCTGACTTAACTATGAAAAAAAAACCTGTTGGGGTTTTCACACTTTACTAAACACCAGAAAAGCAAGAGGGACTAGAACACTAAATTTTAGTGTGTTCTGCATTATGTGAACCACAAAAATGGTTCTGCCCGTGATAAAGCATCATTAATTTTTGTCAGTTAATATGTTAAATGGGAAGGTGGTAGTCTCTGTGGCAATGGAGTGGAGAAAGAAACATCTTTATAAAACTCCATATATGTGCACAGCATCTCACACCTATATATTAATATTAACTCATCAAACATTGAAAACCATTCCCCACCTTACATGTTGAAGTGTGAAAATACAAAAGTCTGGCTGCTATTTAGGTGTGTGAAAGTCTTGGAAGGTAATAGCTGTCAAAGCTTAGTCTGGGAAATTTAAAGTGCTTACCAAATAACATTGACAAATCTTTGTTAAATATTTTTACTCTTCCGTATTGCTTAATATTGTTGAATCCATATTTCAGTATTTCAGACAGAATGAAAACATGTTCTGTTTAGGATCATTGAACTAGTTGAATATGGGACTTTTTTCTTTTTAAAATCTTGAGTATTTGATATTGATTCTGTATTTCCTGTTGTTAAGTATTAGTAACAATTAGTATTGTTGGGTTTGAATAGATACATCAGTAACTTACTGAGTGTTTTTTAATATCATTTTTGTCCACTGTATGCATTACTTTTTTTTTCCATATGGCTTTGGAGAAAACATGGTTGACAAATTATATGAGTATTTAAAGATGCATGGTTGTTCACATTTGCAAAAAGTTACCTCCTTTAACATCTAACTTCTATACACAATCACAGAGTGGTTAAGGTAGTCTGGGTCCTCAGGAGGCTGTCTTGTCCACAAGACAGGCAGGGCCATGTAGAGCAGGTTGTCTGGCACCATATACATATGGGTTTTTATCCTCAAGGAATGAGGCTTCACAGCCTCCCTGGGAAACTTATGTCAGTGAAAACCTGTCTTCTGATGCTCAGAGGGAACCTCCTGTTTCAGTTTAGGCCCATTGCCTCTGGTCTTGTCACTGGGCACCGCTGAAAAGAGCCTGGCTCTGTCTCGTACACCATCCCTTGTACAATATCTGTACACATTGATAAGATCCCCCTGAACCTTCTTACCTCCAGGCGAAAGAGTCTCAGCTCTTCTTCGTAGCAGAGATGCTTCAGTCTCTTCCTCACCATAGTGGTCTGTGCTGGACTGTATCAAGTAGCTTAATTTCTCTCTTGTACTGATGGGCCCAGAACCAGATTTCCTGACTTCCGCTTTTATGTTTCTTGACTTTAATGTTTACGCTGTTTCAAATTTTATGTCTGTCAGGTTTGCTAAGGTATTTTTTCCAAATCTGTTGAAAAATTTTAAGAGCTTCATTCTCCACATTAGTCATTCTAGTTAATTACAATAATTTCCAAGAAGTTTGCATAAGATCATTAGTACTTTGTAATTGCTTGCAGATAGCTGGGTATAAGATAAGCTGGATATGCTTGCAGATACCTTGTCTATCAGTACTTCAGTAAAGCATTTGACACCATTTCCCACAGCATTCTCAAGAAACTCTCTGCACATGGCTTGGACAGGTGCACTCTTCATGGGATGAGAAAGTGGCTGGATGTCAGGCCCAGAGAGTGGTGAATGGAACTAAATCCAGCTGGTCACTGATGGTTGTTCCCCAGGACTCAGTACTGGGGCTGAACTGTTTAACATCTTTATCAATGATCTCAACAAGGGGATCAAGAGCACCCCTCAGCAAGTTCGCAGCTGACACCAGATTGGGTGGGAGTGTTGATCTGCTGGAGGGCAGGAAGGCTCTGTAGAGGGATCTGGACAGGCCAGATTGATGGGCCGAGGCCAATGGTGTGAGGTAACAAGGCCAAGTGCCAGGTCCTGCACTTGGGTCACAACCACCTCATGCAGTGCTCAGACTTGGAGAAGAGTGGCTGGAAAGCTGCGCACCAGAAGAAGACCTGGGATTGCTAGTCAACAGACAGCTGGTCAAACATGAGCCAGCATGTGCCCAGGTGGCCAAGAAGGCCAATGGCATCCTGGTCTGTACCAGATTGTGTGGCCAGCAGGACCAGGGCAGGGATTGTCCCTCTGTGCTCGGCACTGGTGAGGCCGCACCTCGAGTCCTGTGTCCAATTTTGGGCCCCTCACTTAAAAAGGACATTGAGGTGCTGGAGCATAGAGAGAGGGGCAACAGAGCTGGTGAAGGGTCTGGAGCACATGTCCTGTGAGGAGCAGTTGAGGGAGCTGAGAGTGTTTAGCCTGGAGAAATGGAAGCTCATGCAGGACCTTGATGATTCTGTAATTCTTTCTTTTGTGAAGAAGTGGGACAAATTCCACAATAATTTTATAGGGGAGGAATCCACAGCTTGACAAACTAACTGCGTGGTTAAAGTGATCTTTTAATTTTCACTTCTTTTTCTTGTAGTGCAAAATTTCAGTTTCTAAGATTTTACTGGATTTTGCCAATCCAGTCTTCTATGATCTGTTCCTTGAATATAATGGTGGCAATGGACAGCAACGTGTTTGGGCCGTGCCAGTTTTAAATTTGAATCTTCAATACAATGAAAAGTTTGTTAATCAAGGTAAGCTGGTGATAGTAACATTTCTATAAATTTAAACAATCTGAAAACTTCGAATAGAAATCGTCTATATTAATTATTGTTACTTTGTTGTGTTTAAAGATACCACAGCACACCAGAACTTGTTCCTATTTTAAAAATTTAGTATTTGTGGGCAAGTTCTGATAGTTTTAAGTGCAAGCTTTGGTTGCATACACCATTCCAATCAGTAATACACACAAATAAAACAACCTTATTTCATTATATATTTGTATAAGTTGAAAAGAAATAATTTTATATCCTCAGTAGTTACTATGTGTTATACTATTATATGTGTTGTTTCTAATACATTTCATTATTTCTGTGTGTTGAATAATGTGTGTGTAAAACTGTCATGTATTTTCCTAGGCAGTAATATGAACAACTGGCTTTTGACTCGTCGGTTTTTTTTGGTGGATGCACTTAGTGGAAAAGAGAATGACTTGGGAAAATCACCAAGGGTAATTCGGATTGCTAGCAAAATAACAATAAGGTAGTTAACTCATATCATATATAGTACATAGAAAATAAAGCCAATGCTGTACAGTCTGCATTTTATTGTCTTAAAGTTGGTTTGTTATGTATTTTTTAATATGTAGTGTGTGCTGTGTTTTCTATTGCATGTTTGGAAATGGCATAAACTTCCATAGGGTGTTCTGCTGAGTGAAAGAAATCATTGACTTGTGGGAATTAAAATCACCATGATTCCCTTCCAGGTACAAGGATCAGACCATGTTTGCATAATGCAAGTTAGCAGGTATTCAGTCACCTCTTAAAAGCAAGTGTTGTCTGGAAACTCCTCTATTAATTCTTTTTCAGTGTGTGTGTTGCTGACTATACAAGGATCTTATTTCATACCCCGTATTCTTTTTTGCAGTATTTTGTTATACAATCCAGAATAGGCTTGTAGTCATTTAACTAAAATTGTGAGACTGCCTGTTAGGGTCATTACTGATTTCTCATCTCAGCTGGAATGTATTTTGGAAGAAACTTTTTTTTTTTTTCTCCTTCTTTATGTGATGTCCTCTTGTAAGATGCAGACAGGTAAAGATTGATTCAGGTGTTTTCTTACAAGTAAACAATCCTTCCTATGATTTTTTTTTATATGTTTCTGTACATGCCTTTGTACACTCCAGTTGTGAGATGTGAAATGCCATGTCATTTGGTTAGAAATTCACATTTTATTGATCAGGTTGTTCTGTTTATTTAGTATTTTCTTAAAAGTATCAATGATTGCTTTCCAAGCACTCATCTGGTTTGGTTTTTTGGGGTTTTTTTTGTATTAAAAATCATACTCTGTATTTCTGCAGTATCCGTCTCGTATCCCATACACAGAGAGGAACTATCTACCCTCCTCTAATTACTGTTGGTTACACAGATGTGCTTATCCAAAACCCTGAAACCCAGAGTGTGATGGTGAGATCTTTTTGCAATCTTAATGATACTTCTAGTTCTGTTGGAATTCTAGTTTTTGGTAGTGGGTTATAAAAATCTAATAAGCAGTTTCTAGTTCTGATCAGTTTTGAAGGTTGTAAGTTTTCACTAAAACCTTTTCAAACAAATCAGTTAAAAGTATTCTCTTTTCAATTTATCTTCAGTCTTTTTTAACTTAAAACACTTGGAATTTGAAGTTGGTTTTATAATGCTAAGTTAGACTACAGTTCAAATAAAATTATACCCACGTAAAATAACAGATAAAGGACTCTATGTAGCCCTGCAAGCAATTTATGCAAGGAATTAGTATTTTTATTTAGAACAATGCATTAAGAGGAGGTTGTTATGAAACAAACATTTCAGGTCACCTGTAGTTTAAGTTAAAATATTGGTAATATTTTTAACACATCCTTTAGTATTTCATCTTTCTGTGCTGAAAACCACCAAATTCTGCTGTAGCAGATGCAGAAGGGACATTTCCTACTTGCCCTTTTGCCTGCCTTCATGGGCAGCAGCACAGATGTCCCATTGTTCTGTTTTGTTTGTGTGCTAGATCACACCGCTTTAAAAAGTAAAAATATTGATCTTAGGATGGTAGAATAAAAAAAAAATAATATAAGCATTTTCTGCTTGTCAACCTTCAACTGTTCAGACATCCAGTACAAATAGACATCTGGCTAGAAGAAATTTGTGGTGCTAGAAGCATTCCTTCAGTTCCATATTAGTTGCATGAAAGCAAGAAAATTAGAAAGACAGAAAAATCAAGACATTTTTTCCTGCCTAAGTGATGTCTTTATTTAACTGCTGAGACAGCACCGTATCTGGAAAGTAATTAATTCAAATAGTGATGGTAGGAACAATTGTTTTCAGATCCTCAATTTTCTGTCATATTATTTCATCCTTACATCTAGCTGAGATCTATTTGGGTATTGCCAGTTTTAGATGTCTTGTTGCATTTAACAAATTTTATGCAACTAAAAAGATACATTGAATTTTGTTTCCAGTTTCTGTAAACACTGAGCCTGTAGGAACCGAGGATATTAAGATTTAATAGCGGTAGAAGGAGATCTGACAGGAACAAATGTTTGAGGAAGACAAAACATAGGGAAGGAGGGATTGGTTTTGGAGTGGCAGGGGTGGTACTTCTTTTAAACTTAATTAGAAATACTATTTATTATCATGCTTGTGTTAATTTTAGCTATACAGTGACAAGGACTCAGGCCAGAATATTATAAAACCAAGACAAACATTTTATCTTCCATGTACAAATTTTTCAGACCAAAGTCAAAAGAGGTCTTAGGTTAAATTTAAGCTAGAGGGAACAATTTTGATGCTGCATGACAATTTTTATTTCATTCAAGCTGAAAAAACAGCAGTATCTGAGCTATGCAAGTTTACCATATGATTTTGCATGTTGGTCTAATTACATCAAGGTTACTTTTAATCAGTGATAAAAGGGAAAGTATCAAACATTCAGTGTCTCCTTTCAGGAGGAAAAAAAATCATGCACATTTGAAAGAATTACAAATAGCTGATAACTTGCAGATGGCAGGCACCCATCCCCAGCATTACTGCTGGTAAGGGTCACATAGTACATGCTGGTACTGAGCCTGGCAACAGAGCACATCAGGTCGTGTGCAGTAAAAGAAGATGTATGTGGTACTTGTATAGCAGCCCTAGATGGGAATTCCCACCAACTAAAACTGCAAACTACCACTGTCTGTAGTGGTTGTAGCACTTCAGAATTTCTATGCATATTTACTTTTCGTATTTTAATATTCAGGTTTCTTTCAAAGTCAGCTATGAGATGAATCAGTCAGAAGCTCAGATTCAGACTGATGTAAGTTGTAACTCCCTTTAATTTGTTGATATAATGATTTACTTCTATATTTTGTGTTTTAAAAATATCTGCAAATAATTTTTTGTTATTTTCAGATCGCACTGGGTGTGTTGGGTGGACTGGCAGTGTTATGGTCTCTTCTCAAGACTGCAGGCTGGAAGAGGCGGACAGGAAGCTCCATAATTGACTTGCAGGTATGAACAGCTGAGAAACTGAAATGAGATATCCCTTCCTCTCTTTAAGGGCACCCTTGCTGTCATTCCCTGTAATTATAACAGTTCGTTTTCTTAAGGTAACTGAAATAATTTCTAGCCTAGCTGCATAGAACTGTGCCCCAGAGTTAGGCTCACTTGAGGAAGTAGGTGTTTTGCATTCTTTCTGATTCTGATATTGGCATTCAGGAAATGCTGCTCTAAAAATAAAGGTATTTACAGGGCTATTCTGATCAGTTGAATGGACTTGGTTTTCAGATTAATTCTTCTTTGAACAAAGACCAGCATGTAGAAGTTTCAGCTAGTGAAAATACCATAAATATATAACCACAGTGGAAAGCTTTCGTTCAGGGCTACTTTTCAGTACTAGAGTTTCCTATGTGAGCTACATAATATTTCATACAAATGCATCATGAACATATGCATTGTTTAATTAGTTTTACAGATGTCTACAGCGTGCTTTTATAATTGCAGACAGTTTTCCGGTTCTTACTGTTCTATGCTGGAGACCTTGCCAATGTTTTCTTTATCGTCACAGTGGGCACAGGAATTTATTGGCTTGTATTCTTCAAAGTAAGTCTTCTTCCAGATTTGGATGTATGAAAACCTAGTAATATTAAATATATTTGTACATGGACATTAATTTTCTTTTTTTTTCCTTTTTTTTTTCTTTTCTTGTCAGACTATTGAGGCAAGTTCTATATAACATTCTGGTTTGTGTGCTTAAATTTTGTGTTCACGTGTTTCTTTTCCTTAGGATTTGTTGTATTTGATTTGTTTGCAGTCTGCTTAATAGTCACTTAAAATATTTTACACATTTATTGATCTTTTTCTGGAAAATGTTATTCACACTTAAGAATTTATTATGTTGTTACATATGCCAGTGTATTGTTTCAATGTAACTTCTGAATTATAGGCTCAGCAGTTTGTATCTGTCCTTTTACCTCTTCCATCTCAAGAAGAAGATTTTGTTACATACATAGCATGTGCGTTTAGTTTAAAGGTAAATAATTTTTCCTCACCATAAAATACATGTCAGCATGCTTCTATGTGTGTATCCTATTTTCAGTAGGCTTGTTTTTAAATATCTTGTACAGTTTTTAGTGTGTAGATGTTATGTCCTAATAGTTATGTTCTTCTGAGAATTAACTAATTTTTCCATAGAAATTTATTTTGTGGAGTCTTTATAGGAAAATAAATGTCTCAAGGTCACAAAAGAAAGACTGAAAAATCATTCTTTCAAGGATAAAGGTATAAAGAAACCCAAATAAAATAGGATCATATCAGGAAAGCATGTACTTCCATTTAAAGCAGAATGTAAGTGCTGTGAGTTCCTGAATAGAAAGAAGACTGACTCAAATAATTACGTTCAAATATGTAGAATTCTGAGATCACTGCTCTGTCTTCATGACACATAAAAATACTGTATCAATTGTGGGTATTATACTGAATTGGCATTTGTAGTCCAGATTAGTATGTTATGGGGAAATAGTCAGGTTTTTTTATTTATTACTTTGCAGTATTCTCTTCATAATTTTGGACATCGTCACATGACTTACCATTATTCCAAGCTTTTAAACAAACAAAAGTCTTTATTGAGACTGTAATAAAGTTGCAGTCTCATAATCAAGATATTGCTTGTTATGTTTAATGAATAATCCATGCAATGACTATTCCTCCATCTTTGTGTGTATGCTGTTTCTGTCCTTATTTTTCTCTCTTAGGCTCTGCAATTTTTACACTTGCTGGTTTCACAACTTGCTATTGATATTTTCTTTATTGACTGGGAAAGACCTAAGGGCAAAGTTCTTAAAGCAGTTGAAGGTAATTCAAGCTATGTTTTTTTGTATAAGCAGCTTTGGTGAAATTCAGATATTATTCTCAGATATTAAATTTTAGAGCTTTACTGTATGTACTCTTTTTAGGTGAAGGTGTTATTAAAAGTGCTGCTGCACCTGTGAGCATATGGAGGACATACTTTATAGCAAATGAATGGAATGAAATTCAGACAGTGAGGAAGATAAATCCTCTCTTTCAAGTGCTTGCAGTTCTTTTTTTTCTGGAGGTAATATTACTATTACTATTATTATTAATTACTACTACTATTATTATTATTATAATTTATAATTCACAACCAGAGTGTAACATAAGGGTCTGATGTTTAATTCTTGCATTCTATGTGGTAATAGTGAATCACCTTTAAATTTACTTGAAATCATATAACTTAGTAAAATAATTATTTTAATGCTTTTTTTTTTAGTTTATGTGTATAGGTCAATGCAATATTTAATTAAGGAAGACTTAAAAAAATTCAACCTTTAATTACCTTTTATTACCCTTTATTGCCTGTAATAAAAAACTGTTTGGGGTTTTTTTTTTAAGGTAGTGAGTTACCTTAAAGTGCTTAAGAGACTGGTAAATCTGTGTACACACTCGATTCTTTATTTGCCTACTAGCACCCTCCTGCCACAGTCTACAGTTTTATTTCTGATTTCATATTTGTCTGAACTGAACTTCCTTCCTGCTAATTTGCTGCAGCGCCCTTTTATTATGCAGGAAATAAAATGTGCCAGTTCTGTTCTTGATGGCAATATGCCTTCAGTTACAGCTTCAGGATATGTGAGAAACTCTGCTTTAGCTTTTAAAAAATGTTTGGCCTTGTTTCTTTTGTAGTTCAGTAATTTTTTCTGTCTTGGGAAGTATTATTAAAGTGTGTAGCATATAGTTAGTTTTGTGAGATTCTTATACATATTTTAACATTGCTATTCTATTTTATAGTCCTTTGAAAATTTTTCCTTTACATTAAATAATGAAAGTCCTGAAACTTTCTTCATTCGCTATGTGAGCATTTTTGCTGTTGGTAAATACAGGCCGGGACCAACTTGGGCAATGTTACAAGAGAGGGAGAAAAGGGGGCTCCTATTCTTACTGCACTCTGCAGCTACCTGGAAGGAGGGTGTAGTGAGGTGGGTGTCTCTTCTCCCAAGTGACAAGCAGTAGGACATGAGGAAATGGTCAACCCACCACAAGTATATTTTGGTGCAACTTCTGTTATGAAAGATTTTCACTAATTTTTCACCTCTTAAGTGTTTCAACACATAGTGTTCCTCTCGTCTTTTTTATTTTGGAACTTTTTCTAGATTTTTTTGTTTAAAATAGATTCAACCATACAGATGGTGGAGGAAAATATGTTTCTATACAATAAAAACAAAAGAAATCAGTCTTTCAAGAGTTGCAAAGCACATTAAAATTTGCTTTAACACTGGAATATATAGTACCGAAGAGCTGAAATTTGGCAGAAGTTATATCCCCATGCAGTACAGCAGTGGAATCTCTTGGAGTTTTTCAGTAGAATCCAATATTGACTTTTGGATCACACAATTGACCTCTGTCATAGTGAGCAGGCTACTATTCCCAGGTCCGTTTTTCATTATTTTATTTCCTGTTCTGATGGAAGCAGCAGGATCTTAATTAATAGTATTCATTGTCACCTGTTGTTATATTGACCTTCTTATCTCTTCAGGTGGTGGGATTTTCAAACCTGGCCTTAATGGATGCTTCTTCCAGTCTTACAAGAAGCAGTGAGAGCTATGTAGCTCCTTGGAGCCGCATTTTAAGATTTGGTGTTTCTGCTGCACTCTGGATAGCCATTGCCATCCTACAAGTATGTGAAACACATGACATCCTGATTTATCACTTTCAAGCTGGTTCTTGGAAGGAAGCTGGAATAAATCTCTAGACTGTCCAAACTGCTTATAGTAACATGATGTATGTTTAGCTGTTACATTTAGTTGTTCTAGCATAGTACACCTTTGGGTCTCAAAATGAATCTTCTGAGATATGAGACATCTGACTTTGGATCAGAATTTTAATCCTCTCAAAGATGTGAATTTATGTACATACTTTGTTTTATTTTAAACAACTTTGAGGCATCTGACAAGTTCAAAATAAAAAGCAGATTCTTACTACAACTTGCTTCTTCAAGGAAGTACTATGTAAATCCCATTTCATTAAGTCCAATGCAATGGTGGCCACTACTGAAGTCTGTTGTTTGCGGGTGTTAAGTGGTGAAACTAATTGCTTAATAACATCAGATCTGATGAACTAATGAAAGAAAATCTGGTTGATTTATTTCAGGTTATATTTTTTGCTGTGATTTATGAAAGATTTGTTGAAGATAAGATAAGCCAATTTGTTGATTTGTGTTGTGTGAGCAATGTAAGTATTTCTTTGTCTCATTTGTAGTGGGGCATTTGAAATGGAATAGTACATAAGATAGGTTTAAGAATATTAAATAATATTTACTCATTTAATTTAGATTACTAGGTAACAGCCAAAGCTGATGTTCCCTTCAGTTCATTTTATCGGTGAACTCTGCAAGATTTCAGTTAAACTTTAATTGGAAAATTATTTCAGAAGCATAGGTATCCATATGTTCTTTTAAACATCTGATTTTCAGGTTTTTTGGTTATTTTTCCTTTTTTTTGTTTAAATTGGTTACATGTGCTGATACAGAATTTAAAAATAACAAGGTATAACAGAAATTAGGTGTGGAACCTTTTACTGCCATGCTGTATACTGGTTTGTGTTCTAGTCCTTCTGACTTGCAAGTTGTCTTGGTTTTATTTAATACATATATGTCCAGTTTCTGCTCCTGTCTTGTTCTTCTTCCTCAGTGGCTGAACTTCATTTTGTCCCTCTTAACAGTTATCATCTTTTTCATGCATTTTCTCTTACTCACATCTAAACTTTCTCTTCTTTACATATGGGTTTTGAAGCTTTGTACTGCAGGAACTCCCTTTTAACCAAAGAAGAGTGCAGTCAGAACAGAGTGGATTACCTCATTTTCCCAGAACTTCTTAAAAATACTGATTTACCTCTTTTATGAATCTTTCCAGATATGGTTTTTCCTCTTCTGTGAAACACCCATGTAGTACTTGGATTGTAGAAAATAATTAGTTTTGGAGTTTATGTGATGTATAAGCATTGTATCATACTGAATGAAGTTCTGTTAAATACAACCGTTTAAGAGTTCAGCTGGAATCATGCATATGTATTGTGTAGCACAGAAATAACCTTTGAATAAAAAAAAATCCAATAGCTTTAACTTCTTGGCTCAATGCAATTAAGCAGCAGCAGATCATTGCTGTTGATAAACTAAACTTGAAGCTGTTATGTGCTTCTAGTTACATATAGATAAAACCAATTAGTAAAAGAATTGCTAAATATTTTTCTCGCATATGTTTTTCGGTACCTGCCTACTTTGTATTTGTAGCAGGGCTGACTGGTTTGACTGATCTTCACTATGAATTCAGAAGATCAAAAATAAAATTATAATTGTTGATTGAAGTGTTCTCTCTTCCCCCATCTCTTAGATTTCAGTGTTTCTCTTGTCACACAACTGCTTTGGTCATTATATCCATGGTCGCTCAGTGCATGGACATGCAGATACCAATATGGAAGAAATGAATATGAACCTGAAGAGAGAAGCAGTAAGTAAAAGTATTCAAGTTTATACCTGCTCAGTTATTTATTTTATATAAAGACCACACACCTTTGCATTATGGATCTGCAATTGTGCACTACATTGAGCCATGTTACTTAAAGATAGCAGCTGTTGGTATGTAAATATATGACTCAGTGGTTCTTTCAACTAGCTCTTCATCTTTTCTTTTTCTTCACTATTTTGTCTTGTTACTTCTTCACATTTCAAGGATATAAAATTCTTGCTTCTCTAAAAAGTTTTTTTCATGTATTTAAGAACTTTCTTTTCAATATTTAAGCTTTTCATAAGGTCACATTCAAAAAGGTGCATACCAAAAGGCTTTTGTAAAGAGACAGATGTGAAACACTAATACAGAAACTTGTAATCTGCCAATCAATTCTTTCATTCCATCTCTTCTACTGTGGTGATACAACCCATTCCTTATAGAAATTATTTCCATAAGTATTTTTTCTAGTTTATCATATGTTATATCTTTGATGCAAGATCAGGCAAATATAAAATGTCTAATAAAAGATCAGAGACTGCATTAAATTTTATGACATCTTGTATTTTTTTAGAGACAACTAAGAAAGTACCTTAAATAAGGATATTGCTATTTCAATGTTAAGTGGACAGAAAAAAACATAACCATGTGAAAATTAAATCTCAAGCACTGAAATACAGAGGAATCTTATTAATAATGTTTTTGACATATGTGTTCTACAATTTTTTCCTAATTGCTGATTTTAATACAATTTTGGGAAAAACAAGGGGTTTTCCCCATCAAGATGTTTAATTTTTTATTTTCTTGTGGTTTCTGAGATTTATTAAATGTGACCTGAAAAACACATGGAAAAGGTCAGGAACCCAGAACAAAGAAAGCGAGACAAGTATAGAAGAAATGACAGACCTAAAAGAAAGTTCTTCAGAATAAATATCAGAAGATGTATTATTAGAAGGTAATGAACTGAACACAGGTGAAAGGAGAAATATGACTTTGTGACAGCAGGGGTCAGGATTTCAAGTCCTAAGGAAATCTTTCTGCAGTAAAACAAGAATGCAGTGATTTGAAATATTTAGAGGTACTAAGTATTATCTATACATGAAAGAGAGGAAATGAAAAGCTTTTGACTATTTTTGGGTCTTTGAATGGCATTAATAATGTTAATTTACAATTGCTTTTATTGTATAGGAAAATCTGTGTAGTCAGAGAGGTTTGTTACCAAACACAGATGGCCAGACATTTCAGATTTCCATTTCAAGAAAAATGCGACTGAACTATGACTGGATTCATGAAACCTTAACGAGAGTAAGTGAGATATTGGTATTCTTTAAATGTTATTTAAAATATGAAATTTCTCTGTTTAAAATCTTGGTCTTGTTGTATTTCAGAAACGTGGTCCTGCCAGGCTTTTGGACTCATCTGCAAATACTTTTGAACAAAGCACAAGGGCCTACAATGCCATGAACAAATTTCTCAGTTCTTTTATTGATCATGTATGTATATTGCCATTACTATATTCAGGAAAATATACTTACTCTAAGTACAGACTAAAAATTATAAATCTAAAGGACTGTAATCCATCTTTAAGCATATGTGCTTTAAGATTTGGTGTTAAAGATTTTATGGCATCCAGAACAGTGCTTCATTCAAAAAAAACCAAAACAATTGTTGTACTGTCCAGCAGTGCAGACTGCACTTAAAAATGACAAATCCTTTTTTGTTATGTACTTCCTTTTGTTTTGGAATAGACCAGTGGGTTTTGTTTGATTCATAAAGGTCTAAATAGCTGTACTTCACTTTGTAGAAGGTTTGAAATCATAAAACAAGAAGAGTTGTTTTTCTTTTTCTTACAGGTTCATAAAGAAATGGATTATATTGTTAAAGATAAGTTGCTGCTTGAACGAATTCTTGGCATGGAGTTCATGGAACCAATAGAGAAAAGTATTTTTTATAATGGTAAAAAGATGTGTGGTATTGGTACTATTTTAAGTATCCTGGTTTCTGTGTAGATTTCTTTCCCAGGATTTACAATCTAAAATGGACTTCACAGCAGGAGAGATCATTGAATGACTACTTGTGAGGGAGGTATTTAAGAGAAGTTCTTTAGGTTATAGAAATCCTGTTTTTAGTTTGTCATTTGACTCTGGTGTTTTTTATTTAAGGCAGCTGAACATGACAGATGTGCACGTGTTTATAAAATTCATAATCATAAGCATTGATACAAATACATTGTTTGATAGTCTAGACTGCCATGATTCCCAGAAGTTTAGATATAAATCAGGATTTCATGGCACTGAAATATAAAATTTATAATGAAAATACACTGTTTCCAATCAAACTTGTATTGGACATTTTTTGAAAAAGTAGGAAGAGGGGAAAAAAATATGTTTCCTGTAATTGTTTACATATTTTTTTCTCTTACAGAAGTGGTGCTTTTTGATAAAATACAGAGGTAGATAAATGGTCTAGAATACTTTGACTGTGGAAAAGGTACTTTCACCTTAAAAGACCCATTTTCTGGGGAACCATTAAACAAAAATAATGCTAAGCTCTGAACCTCCTCCTAAATAAGGCATTAAGCATGTGTTTTTTATGACTTTGTTGAGTTGGGGCCAGAGCTAATAGTTACTAAAAATATCAGTGACAAGGAAGCTACATCTGCTTCTTGATTTAAAACAACTTTTTTAAATAATCTGATTGAGATTTCAGGAGTAAATAGAGTTGTGTGTGACACATGGGTTTTACCTATTGTGTTCATCAGTATGACGCCATTTTATAAGTGAAAAGTTTGTATTATTTTTCAATAGAATGACAGGACTATCTCTGTGTTGCCATAGAATGTCATAAATTGCTCTACATCTGATCTTCCTTTTTCTTATCAACTTCTTCAGAAAGGACTGATGAACTCCAAAACTTGCAACTCACAGAAATACTAATTCTTTAAAAATTCTCTTTCCATAGATGAAGGACACTCTTTCACTGATGTTCTCTATTATGGCAATGAAACAACACTGCTCATCTTTGACATCCTGTTTTTCTCGGTTGTGGATTTAGCTTCCCAAAGTTTTATTTTAGCAGCTATTCTAACATATTTGCAACAAGAGGTAAATTTCAATTTAAGAACAAAGTAATATTTTTTAAATGGGGGTCAGTATGGCAGTTTAAATAGTTAACTAGATAATAAATGCAGTGAGTTAGCAGTGTGCAGTGAGAGAAGATTATACAGAGACCTTATGAAATAGGTTTTTTATTTATTTTGTCAAATAAACTTGTGAGAAATTTATTTTGTTCACATGGTGAACCTGAATGAAGAGGGTACAAATAATTTTCAATAGATAACATATCTGTCAAAATTAATCTTACATAATTCTATCATAATTTAGGGTGGAAAGGTAGTGGAAAACATTTTAAAAATGCTAAAGGAAATTAAGCACCTAATTCATATTATTTACCATTTAAAGATAATCTGAAGTTACTATTTTATGTTACATACTGGAACATATTAGTGTAAGTATTTCTTCATTAATACATGTTTTCCAAAATGTCTTTAGATATTTAGGTTTATTCGTAATACACTTGGGCAGAAGAATTTGGCATCCAAAACTCTGGTGGATCAAAGATTTCTCATATAATTGAGAAGATGAAAAACTGTTAAGGATTTAATCATGGAAAATATGAACATGATCAAAGCGTCTCTGACCTACAGATTAATTGTAGTGCACTTTTCAACAATAACAATGTAATGGGTTTGAAACTTCTCATTTTTTATATTGTGTGCTATTAAGCTTTATTTTTCTGTATTTATAGGGTTTTTTTAATTTGTGAGCACAAAGCCATATGCCTTTAAAAAGAAAGGTACATGCAAATAAGACAGAAGTAAACTTACTGTTGTTATTACTAGAATAAGATAAAAATTATTTTATTGCTTTTGATAAGATATGGACCACTGACTTTGAGGCAACAATTTGAGCATCTGATTGACAGGAGAGGTTGCCAACTCTGAAATTCTCTTAAAATACCTTAAATCTTTGTTCTTTTTTTTTTTAAGTTTTTTTGAGGTGTAATGTTTAGCAAATACATGTCGAATTTTACACAGCACAGGATTTGTTCTGAATTAAATTAGTATTTCAGGAGGAATTTTTAAAGATTACTTATTTGCAGTGACTCCCACTTGAAATTTTAATGTTTCTGTCTTGTGTCATACAGTATTGTATAATTCTGTCTCTTCTCTTGGAGTTTATAATTGTTTTTCTTGGGTGTGGCCTACACATGACATCCCAAATATGTATTTGAGGTACAGTTGTGTTACAGTGATGTAGAGGAAGAGGCTGTGATAGAGCAGAGGAGATGGTCATCAGCATTTGGGATTTGTTCTTGATCTTCTGTCTTGTGATGCAAGATGTTCAGAGAAACAACAGTAATTATTCTCTTCACTTTTTCCACACAAGTGAAATGGAAGCAATTTTTTAAAATCTTCTTAGAATTGTTTTCACAAGTGCTCATGGTCTCTTAATTTTCTGACTTTATTATCTTTAGATATAACAGTGACATAATCATTTCACCATCATCTTATTTTTGGAATTTAGACAAGTTAATAATTACTCAAGTGCCAAGGGAGATTGTGAATGGCCTTCAAATCACCTTAAACTGAGGTGTCTACCTCCCATTTTTATCACTGAAAAGTCTCCCTACCTTTTTATACTTCATATTTTTTCAGTAAATGGTTAAACATGAATAGTGTTTGCTGGGTTTATAGCTGTTACTTGTCTTTAGATGATTCAGCAAGGGAGTTACACGAGCAACAATACCACAAAAATATCAGTCAGCATCATCTCATGTTTATTCTGAAACAGACTGAGGACATGACTAGTTGATCTTAGCAGATTTCCAGTGCAGACAAGCTTGTCTGAGTTGAAGCAGCATTGCATTTCAGATCATTTTTGGCTTCACAAAGAGGAACATGTTCTCACGTTGGTACCATGTCATATCATACTAAACTGCAAGTAACATGGACATGAATCTCACAGTCACTATTGCTCTACTGCATTTGCTTTTGGTGTTGCAAAGCCTGTGTGACTTGCTGTCTAGTGCAGTTGTACTGAGTGATAGAACATGCCTGCCAATAAGGCTGTGACAAGAGATAACAGAAAAGTTGATTTGCAGTGGGACATCCATTTATTAATGTGCAGTTCAGCATGGGCATTTCCATTTCATGCTTTCCTTGCTTCTGTCTGCTTATGGACACAATTCTTAGTTTGTTGGTGCACACTATGCCTCAGAAAAGGTGTGCATACAAAATTTCTAATGGAGTGAAATGTTCAGGATAAATAAAATCAAGGTTGTTGCATTTATGGTGATTGTAGTAATTAAAGTGTCCATTAGGTTCTGGATCCGTTTAAATAGCCAAAAATTGTATTTCCACAGGGAACCATGACTGTATGACCTCATTAGTTGTGAGGTTTCTTGTCAGTGATCTACTCAGAGCCAAAACTGTAAATTAAGCTAAGGAGCCATCTGAAAAAGAGTCTGCAGCAGGACATTCACAAGGCAAAGTTAGCCTCACCTGGTGTCCATGTATTTCTGGTGGATATCTTTGCATAGCTTAACTAAACTTAAGTCCTTACAAGTCCCTGCAAAGTCAGTGTATGAGAGGAAATAAAATCTTTGTCATGTGACCATGTTTACTCAAGCTAACAGATGTGACTAAAGGGGTGTAGGGAGTTGCTGTGGTCCATTAATGAGTGAGGGACCCAGGTGCAGTGCCCTAATACTGGTCTTTAGACCAGTAGAACTGTGACTAGAACTGCACATCACTGTCAGTGGTCACAGGTACAGGCTTGTTCTCTCTGAATTTAGGTGATGTGTTCATGATCATGAACTGTTTCTAGCGAACAGTACCACACCTCAACCATACTTTCTCCAGAGTGGTCAGCCTTATGACCAACTCCACTCAGAATAATTAAACTAACTAGACTTGGGTGAATCAGAGGATGCCTGAAAGCAGAATGAAGGTGTGGTTGTGCCATCTGTAGATGTGTGGTTTTAATTAGTTCGGTTTTTATCAGTTTCAGTACCAGCAGAAATGGAGACACTTCAGCATGTGGGCTCTCACTGTATACCCTGTTCTCAATGCTTGTGCTAACTAGGTTCCTCTCCATACAAAACTCCTGCTTTGAGTTTGCTTTATATGTGCCTTTAATTATCTGCTGCACAGTAGGGCACGTGAAAGTTTTAATGACCTTGCATTTTGCAAGAACTACTGCTGAAAGCAACTCTTCTTAACAGATAAATGATAAATTTATCTAAAAACATCCTGTCAAAACAGTTTAGTCACTTGAGCCTCTCTTTCTCCTCAGTGTACACACTACTCTGTTTTGTTTTATTTTTCCAGATCATTTGTCTAAAATGTTAATATAGCTAACATAGGCACTCTACATGATTTAGGAAATAATTACAGGAGTCAAAAGCTCCAGGAATTCAAAGAAGCTTTTCTTCACTCTTGCTATCCAGTGAACACTTGGAACAGGTTGGCTGAGCTTTGTTCCCCACTTCCTTGATATTTGTTCAGGAAATATCAAGCTTGATATTTGTTCAAGAAATATCCCTTGTGGTTGTATTTCCAGCTTAATGTTTTTTAATTTTTTTAAATTAATATGCATCTACAATATGTTGTTCATGTGATGAGTGTCTTTCATGTTTCTAAATGTTCTGTTTGCCCACATGGCATTTCAGTCTCTCCTGTTTCTCTGAGCAATAAAAAAATGTTGAAGATTTGAGATGGGTTTTTTCCCACTCGTTAATTGAGTTGACCCAAACCTACAACGTGTTTCTTCTTCCGTGCACATGAGAGTAGGGCCAGAGGCTGCTGCTGGCTCTGCAGTCCAGAGAATTTCTGTCAGAACAAGTGTGAGAACGGGGTTTTGCAGTCTGTGCAACAATGGAGGGTAGCCATGTGGATAGCCAAAACTAACAGAAAGAGATGGTTGCTTTTGCCAAGTTAGATACCAAAAAATCATTTCTATCAATAATTAAAATTTGTATGTACAGAAAAAGTACAGTAACTTCAAAAATATGTTAAAATTTTCAGGTTTCATTTACTGGTGAGGACTTGCCATTTTACTACAACATTCATTTGAATGGTACGGGTGGGTGTGTGACTGAGGTAAACCCTACCAGAGGTGAGAAGTGGAGCTGTCAGGGTGCTCAGCTTCCAGCCTCCATCAGCTGCTGGAGCACAGTGATGCCAGCCAAGCCCAGCTCGAGGCATGTTGGTTTGTTTTTAGGCTCAGCAGGAGTGTTTGAGCAGTGGGTGAAGGGGACAGTGACATTGTGACACACTCCTAAGAAAATCACAAGTAAATGGATGGTGAAAGGAGGTAACTACCTAACCTCTCAAAACTGGTCTCCTTCAACACTACCTACTTTCCCTTAACTTTTTTTTCTACCCAATATCACGCCCATTTCTCCTGTACATTTCACTAATTTAAAGCACTGTTCAACTCTCCTGTGCCCCAAGCCACTGCCTTCAGACAGTGTCTGACACCTCCTCCATCACCTCATCACTGTCAACTGAGGTGCAGATCCTGCCCCTCTCTTTTTGCAGGTCTGGCAGCCAGGCTCTGCCAGGGCGAATATTGCCTTTCTCCACTTCCCTGGGCAAACGAGGAGAGATACAACCTCAGCAGGAGAATGCTGCTGAGCTGAGCAGCACTGTGTGCCAAGGTGTGCCTCAGGGTTGCAGCACAGGTTCTTTGGTGAAAGAATGAAAATCCAAACATGACCTTAAAAGTCAGTTTAAAAGCGTGAAGTGACAACTTCCATGTATGTCTAAAAGAAGGAATGAAACCAAGATGCCTCAAAAAACCCTGCTCTTTGAGCACTGGCTTCCTCCAGCTTTGCCTCTGCTATTGCCTACATCCCATCTCCATCCCAGAACACCACCTTCCTTCCTTCCTTCCCAGCCTCCTACCATGACACAGCAGACTGATGACCCCTGTGAGAAAGTCACAGTCCTTGCTGGCCCACCACTGGCTGCCAAAGGGAGCGGGGCTGTGGATGACATCCTGCAGGCAGGGGGCCAGGCTGTGCCAGCCTCCATGGACACAAGTGTGTGGGCAGATCTGGGCAGGTCTGGGCTCCAGTGCCCATGGGGAGGACCTGAATCCACAGGTTGGGCTAGGGATCCTGGAGCCTGTAGGACAAAGCCCAGGGAACTCCATGGGAGATGCATGTTCCTCTGCAAGCTGAGTTACATTTTACCCTGGTAGAGCTTCAGTAAGCTATGATGGTCCAAAGGCCTGACCAGCCATATCCCTCTGTGTTCCAGCTGCTTTACCAACCTACTGATGCTACCCAAGACTTGTCACCCCTTTAGTTTTCCCCTGTGACTTCAGTCACAGCAGGAGTTGCTCCAAGCCTGGGAGCTGGGCAAGGTGAGGCAGCCCTTGGGGCTAATGAGGAAATATTTGATGTTGAAAGCTCATCTGTGGAATAGCTCTGCAGAGGTCAGGAGGTAGCACTGCATTAGCTGACACAGAGAATTTCCCTTTGAATGTGCAGAATTGTTCTTTCGTTAATCTGTGAAAGCTGAGCCCACACCTCTCAATCTCCTCACAACCTGTGGTGTTCATGAAATCAAACCAGAGGCTGAATCTGAGCAGAGAGAAGGAAATGTACTTGCCATAGCACTAAAGCAGTTACTCCTAGAAAACCTGCAGCAATTAAGAGACAGATCTAGATGGTTTATTTCAGTGGTTGAGTTTTTTACGTAAGTGCCTTTTTTATTCTGGAATTATCAAATTTCCACTTCACAGGTCTGTGTGTCAGGGTAGCAGAAAGGCTCATGCAGTATGGAGGGAAAGGGAATGGATAAAATGACCTGTAACCCCATGGTCACCATAATCTTCTCACCCTGGTTTACAGCTGCAGGAAAATAATCTCCTTCAAATCATAAAAGAAATAAGTCTCCAGTTCTTCCTGCAAATGCTGAATGAGGATATTTGCTTTTGGCTTTGCCTGATCTCTGAGATAAGTAGAGTTGCAGCAAGTGACCTCCCAAGCAAATAGCTCAGTACCTCCCAGAGCCTGATTCCCCTTCCTACCTGTGCTCTGCCACTGTCAGCCAACCTGGGAAGAATAAATTTTGCACTTTAAGGTGCTGCAGTTCCCCCTGAATCCTCTACACACTCCATGGAGCTGTTGGGGCAGTATCCTGCCTCCGCAGCTTCTTGGAGGATGGAGCTGGGCGCTGGCTTTGGGGCACATCCCCAGTCTGCTGCCCTACCTGCACCAGCCCTTCTCCTTTTCAGGCTCTTCCTTTTCAGGCTCACCTGCAGAGAGCCAAGCCCCAGAAGCATTGTGAAGGGGATTGCAGGAGTTAATCTGAAATCTTGGTATTTATTGCACTGTCCTGGAAGGTCAGAGGAGCAATGACGCTGGGAGAGGGACCGACCCCTCAGGTGTTCATTTCTCCTAAAAGCATACAGTAAGAAACTAGTTTCTGTTTTTTCAACAGTTTGAGAGAGGAAGCAGGAATGGAAAGGAAAAGACTACATTTCCCATTTGCAACATTTTCTTTTTTTACAATTACAATGCAGTGAGTGTTGTGACATGGGGCACCCAAAAGCTCCGTGCAGAACTTGATGAGACTCACATCATTCTCCTCACATCATCCTAAATCCACAGGGACAGGGAGGTACACCTTTTCATAAGGATGGAAGCAAAACCTGACAATTTCATTTGAGTAGACTTGGTTACAGNAAAAAAAAAAAAAGAGAGAATATGGCAGCCTGGCTTGCACAGGCAGCTGCAGCTTACTGGTGGCTAACACTGATCTTACTGAATATTATTTCTCTTAGGTGACACTCTGTCTTTGCATCTGCAGAAACCCCAGCACTGTGCCCTTCGGAAGGCAACACAATTGAATTCCTCTGGTTCCTCTGAAGGCTGCAGATGCTGTGATGACTCGCAGGGATTTGTGAGCATGGTGATGGGAAAGTGCTGGGTCTGAGACCTGTGGATCAGGACCATCTGGTCTGTCAACAGGAAGAGCAGGATCTTACAGGGATGCTGTCTGGTTTGCAGCTGCAGCTGTGCAGCTGTGACACCCCTGTTTTACAGGTTGTAAGGAAAGGTTGGCTGCTGTCAGTGAGGAAGTTTTGCTTCCTCACTCCAAATACTGTGAGCAAACCACAATTTCCTCAATCTCTTTATCTGTTTAGAGCTAGCATTGCTCTCCAGGTTTATTTCTGACAGTCTGAATAAATGCAGAGAAATGCTTTGATGACACACTTGTTTGAAATCATAAGCTTTATTGCCCATGCTCAGCAGACATGAAGCCAGAAGAGACCACGAGGTAATGGAACCTCCCTTGATGACCACTCAGGGCTCTCAGCTCCTCTGGCATAGTCACACTGATTCCCCATCCCTTGTCATCAAGGGAAACGCTGTTTTCTCAGCAACCATTGCCAGGGGAGGGCTGGGATTCTTTATGATGCAATTAAGTAGCAGACATTTAAATGTATCTAGATGGGAGAACTGAAAGGAGTTTGTCTGCTCTGGGGAATGACTGCTGTCTCCTTTACCTGGGAGAGCTTAAAAGAGATGCAGTAAGTAAGGGCAGAAGTTAGAGAATTCAAAAAGTTTCACCTCCCACCAGTGCTTGCCATGCCATCCATAGTTATAAATGCTATACTGGAAACCACAGGGTATAATTAGAGGACATGGACGTTTTCACATTCTCTGCCTGTGCATATGCAGGAGAGTAAAAGCCTGGCTGCTCTTCTCACCCCTTGTCAGTCTCTCAGCTCAAGGACATCTGCAAGGAGCACAAGCCAGCTCTGCAGATGGTTGTGCTTGGAAATAAATACCTCTAGAACCCAGCTCACAGCTGGGAACCGGCCTCAGCCCCTGATATTATCTGTGCAGTGGCACTGAAATGGATCTAGCTGGGCAGGTGGCTCAGAGGGCTGTTGGTGAGAAAGGAGCCCTGGCAGGGTTTGCTGTCCTGCAGGACCAGGATGATGCTGGTGGCACCATGTGAGGGGAGGAAATAGTGGAGGAGCCAGGCCTGGGAAGAGGTGCCTGAGGCAGCAGGCCTCAGTTTTGCCCAGAGACATGGGAGAAAAGTGCAGCACCAGCCCAGGATCACGAGCTCTTTCAGCTGGTTTTTGGCACTGCACAGGAAACAAGGCAGCCCGTTCTCGTGTGCTCCTCCTCTGCAGCCTCTTTGCCGCAAGGGGAGAGTGCAGTAAACGTGAATGCTGAACACACGGTGCCGCCCCACCCCTGGCTGCCGGCAATCCGCGCTTCCAACGGGGGCAAGCTGGGACTACGGAGGGTCCTGAGCCAATGCAGCAGAGGCAATCACCCAGGGATGACACCTTCTCATACGGTTTTGTATTCAGACCTTAGCCAGGAATTACCAGATTCCCTTGTCCCAGCAAATACGTGAGAAAGGCATTTCTTGAGAAAAGTGCCTACAGTCCAGGAAGTTGCCATCTTCCAGCTTTTCCATATGACAAAGGCACAGGAGATCCATGGTACAGAAGGCTATGTGCACCAAATTAAACTCTATGGGAGGATTGCAGCCATCAGCAAGGTGGGGAGTAAAGAGCAACATCTTGTCGGGCTCCCAGCAGTGGTTCTGGGTAACCCCAGAGTCCACTTTCTTCCTGCAAACCACCTCTGCAAACAGACCCGATGGTTCCCAGCAGGGTGGCCACGCTGGCAGGTTAAAGGTACCTGGCCTCCAGGTGTTTGTAACCATTAGCCCATGAGTTGGTAGAGACCAGTGACCTTCCTGACCCCAAGTCGTTGCTTAAGAGTTTAAAGGAGGGCTGTAAGCAATGATAAAATGCTCCAAAGCTCATATCCCTGTCCAGAATCTGGGGATGCTGCAGCTCTGTGTCTCCTTGGTTGCCAAGGAGTTGTTTAGCTAAAGGAAAGGGGAAATTGCCCCATTTGCTTTATCTGGAAATGTTTTTCTCAAAGAAACCCACCAAGCACACGCTGAAACCCCACTGGTGACCGGATCCCCCTTGCTGTGTCATAGCACAGGCTCTTGCACAGTTTGCTCCCCAGGGTTAATTTCTGAGCAGGAGAAGGTATTCATGCTCCCAACAAACTACACTGTTAAACACAATTTTCCTCTGGGTTTACACATGCATAAAAAGGTTGTTCTCAAGTCAAACCTGAAATAGAAATGTTTCAAACAACCTCCTTCTTGTTTGCTTAGTCCCAGAGCAGTGTTGATTTAAGAATGTTGTCTTGATGTAACCTGTTGGAAAAGTTTAAATTCCCTTCACAACCTGCAGAGAAAAGGGGGCCACTCAGTGAAGGTTCTTCTTGGCAGTGGCAAGGGTTGGCACTCCCCAGACAGCCATCTGTGGTCATTAATTCAGCTGGAAGGCTGCACTGGCCCATCACAGGAAAAAAAAGGAGGGCTCTGGAAAATCACGAATTAAAGTAGCTGGTAATTCCCCTTTTGCCTGTACCTGAGCATGCAGATTTAAATGAGATACAGCTTCAAAGCAGTGATTTTGGAAGGCTGTGCCCGTGCTGGAGCCCTGCTGGGGTTGGGCTGGCTCCTGGGTCAGAGAGCTGCACTCCGAAAACGCGGAAGAGAGCTGAAAGGGGTGATGTATGCAGGGGCATCTTTGGGAGCGTGTAGAGCTGTGGGACAAAAGGCACACTTGTGTAAGCCGTGGAGGCTGAAGGAGGAAGGGTGTTTTCTGGCATCCCTTCCTCTCTCAGCTGCTGCTCCCAGCGCAGCCGCAGCAGCGCTCGCACGCCGCTGCGCCGCCCACCCGCCGCCGAAAGCGCCTTTTTGGCAGGGAAGGGTGGCGTTCGGATCAGAGCCATTGCGCAGCAGCAGCTCTGCCCTCAGGCCGAGCTCTGCACGGCAGGAAACTCCTCGCAGCTGCAGAACGGGGACCTGCAGAGGCTCTGGGCAGCCGGCCCGGGCGCCTGAGGGAGAAGGAGCAGTTGTCACACTGGTCTTGGACATGTTGCTGGGAGTTGCTGGGCTGTCGCCTCAAACTCCTCTTCCCTTCTAAGCTCACAAGTCCACTCGATCATCCTCTCTAAGGACACCTCCTCACCTAATGCACCTGCCTATTCCAAAAACTACGTCTCTGACTACCAGCATACTGCAACACTCCAAGCGTCTCCCTGCCCCTGTGTCCCACAGCAGGCAATCCCACCGCCTTGCAGTCTCTTCACGGGGCCAGGGCTGACCACTGAGTAGCTCTGCTACCACCATCCTGTGCAGTTACACTCAACTGTTGACAGAAGTCAGGCCAGACAAAGCCAAGCTTTTTCTTGGACAGAAAGGAACTACGGGACCACACTTGGCCCAGGGAAATTCTCCATCATTATTTTGTTTGTTATTATTTTCCAACATTATTTTGTTTCCTGGGATAGAGAGGACTGAGCCAAAGATAGTAAAAACATCTGGGAACATAGGAGAAATGCCCTTTGATGAAATTAGCTGTTGTTTTCAAAAAATACCTGGGTTGGATGCTGAAAGTTTTGGTGTGGCAATTTAATTTATATGATGCAACTGCAGCTCAGAGAGTGGGGGATGCCCACAGAGAATGGTCGTTGAAATACTCCAGAATACTCCCAAATACTTTGCAAAATATTGTATCACCTCTTTGCCATCAAATATCTGCTAAGCACTTGGATATCGCTGGCCCAAGCCTGCTCTGTGCAGCCTGCTCTGGTACAAGGACAAGTTCTAGCCTAAACAGTGCCTTTCCGACAGTGATCCCCGTGCTGCCAGCAGGGTTTCAATGCTGAGGCTTCTTCAAAGTGAACAAAACTGTGACCTCCCCCGACCACCCCATCCATCAGCTGTGTGTCAGACTCTCTTTCTGCTGGCTGCCGAGGGACCAAAGCCAAAGGAGCAGCCTTCCACTTCTGCTTGTGACAATCTCCCCACTGAACTCCAGTCGAGTTATTTAAGTGCCCAACAAAAGCATAAAATGTATCAAGACAGTGTAGGAATAGGATCTCAGTGAGGGAGAGGCATAAATGTGAAAGTATAGTCTTAATTAAAGCAATCTCCCTGTAATTATCTCAAGTTAATGGTCATTTTGTAATGTTGTGCCTACAACAATCTGAGTTAACGTTCTTTTATGTATATGTTATATATATTGTTATATAGAACAACATGCAAATCACTTCAGGGTTATCAGCTTGTTGTCATCCTCATCTATATCTTATGACTTTTATTCAGAAAGTATTAATTGAGGCAAAATAGCTAGACCTTACCAAAGCCCCAGTTATTTTAGATCAATTATGGTCAGAAATACACTTCCATGAAACTATGGTCCACCTGCATACACCTACATTCCCTGGTCACGAACTCAGTCAATTCAGGGGTTAAAACCACATTTTTTCTCACCCCCAGCATGGAGAAATGTAAATAGGCCACTTGTTTTGCTGCTCTGCTCCATTCGTCAGCCACAGAGGGTCCAGAAGTTAGTGCTTAGCTGGCAATTTTGCTGATAATGAGGGAGGCAGAGCAGCCTGTTCATTTACAGCCACATCACCTCTGCTGACAGAAGTAAAAATGGGCTTTTGTCAACATCAATAAACAAATTGGAAACTGCTCTGGAGAGACAGAGGTCTGGTAGCCCCATTGCAGCAACAGAGAAAGGAGGGGAGGGCCAGGCCCTTCCAGCCACCAACTGCAGGGGATGTGAGGGAGCTGCTTGCCTGTGATGCTGCTCCTCTGCTGCTGTGAAGGCAGCTCGGGGACCCTGGCCAGGCGCAGAACGAGCAGGGCCACGCTCCCTGCATGTGGTGGCTCAGAGTGGGCTGGCCTGGCTCCCACTGGTCACTGCAGCTCCACCAGGCAATAATGGTGCCCTACAGCTGGCAGGAATTTTCATCAAAACAACGGGGTTTTATCAGAAAATGCCAGTTCATCAAATTCAGCAGGCTTTGAACCAGCAGAGCAGTTTCTAATGAACTTCTGAAAACAAAAAAAAAGAAAGATATTATTTTCAGGACCTGCCTTGTTCCTTTCTGATTTCTTGAGCTGCACAGTTGCCAAGGACTCACACATCCACAGTTCCACAGGGCTGCTAACATTTCAGACTTTTTATTTTCCAGGGATGAGAAGCCTGGAAAGGCCTAGCATGAATAGGGCTTATAGGTCCCTGCAGAACAGGACAGAGCCTGGCATTCTGGAGGATATCCTATCACACCAAGGACATAAAGGTTCAAGTGCCCAGGGAACAAGGAGCCTAGACACATTGACAAAGACTTGGGTAACACAGAATGAAATTCCTTGACTAAAGGAAGTTTATAGGAACACCAGACTCTAAACCAATTCAAACCCCAGGATCTCCATTCAAGTTTCATACTATCAAAACTTCATTTTGAAATTGAACATCTCCTTTGTTGTCTGTGAAGAACAGACCCACCACCTGTCCTCCCACCCCGGAGAAAGGAGAACGCTTGTGCTTTCTAAGTCTCCATCCTTTTCTCTCACTTCTTGTGGCATCTGCCAGTTTTCCTGCATATTTCTTATGGGAAAATACATTTCCCTCTGTGCTGCCTTCATGGTATTGAAGGCACACAATTTGTTTTATCCAAGTGCTTATCTCTCCCGTGCTTGATGTTTATAACAGATATTTGCCAATGATTTCCAAGGTGTTTTAATAACAGGTGTTGCTTCCTTTATGTATGACAGAGTGAAATTGCCGATATGAGATCCATTCCCTTAACAAATAAGAGATGCTGGTTATGATAACTGATCTGGTTATGATAGTCTCTTCTTCTGGATAAATGTTTCCTTCCACCACCCAGGACGAGACTAGATGTCCAATTGGGTGGGCCATTTAATGTTGCTGGAGGGAGCAAAGGCTACATTTTGCAGTCCAAGGGCTTTTCATGCATGGTGACAAGTCCACAGCCCTCTTTGTCTTACCTGTGTAGAGCTGTTTGGATGCCTTTGCAACCCTTGGCTCAGAGAATACTGGTCCCCAGGGCTCACACTAAAGGTGACATTCAGGGCATTTTGTGAACACGCACGTGTCTAGCCCTGACAGACATACTTCCCAAACTCCAAAAGCACAAGGCACACACTTATAACCTCCTTCACAACTTGAAGTGCTTCCATTGCTGTTTCTGGAATATTACCTGTGGCTAACCATCTGCTTAGTTATAAGGACCAGCTTGAACTCCTCATTAACAACCATATCAGATATCCACGCCCCACATGGTGCTGGCGGCCATAAAGAAGCACCAGCTGCAAAGGGTGTCAGACCCAAGCTGAGAGAAGTTCCACAAGGTTTTGAGGAAAGGCACTAAATACATCCCATTTCTCTTGCTTCAGGGAAGTAAAAGCAGCAAGTGACATAGGGAACAACAAGAGAACATGAGGAAAGATGATGGGGAGAGAAAAGCTTTCCCCATTGTCACCACCAAGGCTTTGTGCCTACAGCAAGGGTTATGAGATGACTTCTGATGTAAAATAAATCATGGTCTTGTGCATCACCCTATTTTTCTTACAATTGTTTGATTACCAGATCACCTTGTGCATTAAAAGCACCTGCCTCAAGGTTGTAGTATTGTATCTTCAGCAGAAACAAGCAGAAATCCTCACCATGTTCAGCATGGTGCTTTTTTTGGTCAAAAAAACATCAGAACCACAGGCAGCTCAGATGACAATGCTGCCCTCTGAAACCAGGTGGCCACCCCCTTAGGAACAGAACAAATGCAAAAAATAAAATGTTAAGAGGAGACTCAGATTCAATTAATGGAGAGACAAACACTTTGATTTGAGGACTGGCCTGTCCTTTTCCCATCCTGATGACACAGGTTTACTGAAATCAAAGACAAAAGACTGCTCAGTCCTTCACCATTTTCTCTTTGGTTGTCTGCTTCTGCTGTGTTTGCTGCTGGCAGAGCAAGTTTTGCACTCAGTCACTCACATCCAGTTGTCATGAGAGCTGATCAACACCTTGCACAGACACCTGTGCACACAACATGCCTTTACTGACTGACCTTCAGCAGTACTTCACTCTGAGCCTCATCAGATTTCCACCACAGGAAAATTTGGGCACTCCCTCCAGTGCTTTGATTTTTATTAAAACTATAGCTTTACTTCTACTCATAATTTTTAAGAACTAGGATAATTTTAACAGAGCTTTAAAAAAAACTGCATGATTTTTTATCTTCTAATTACTGCATCAAAGCTTGAAAAATTATAGATTTGCTACGGTCCATATTTCAGATGAGGGCTCAATCCCAGTTTGCCATTGGGGACTAAAGAAAAAGCAAAGATGAAAGAGTAAATGCAGTCCTGTGTGTTCAGCACAGAAGCCAACCATACTGTTTCAAGGCATGTTGCAGACACAGCCACATAACTGTTTTGGAAAGGAAAACTCAGCTACAGTTTGAGAGAATTCAGTGCTAACTGGAGCAATGATCACTTGCTCTCTTAATGGAACTTTATCAGAAAAACAAAAACATCCTGAATATTCCTAGCACAAACCAGGCATGGGTCCAAAAATATTTTACCTCTGAGTAACTGGGGAAATGAGCTTTTTCCACCATGCATTCTACTGCAGTGACTCACCAAGGAACTCAGCCCCCAGTGTAAGGCACCCTTGCACAGCGATCCATCAGGAGCAATGCTCAGCCAAGCATATGGCATCACAATCACAGGTAGCAAGCAAACTGAAGATTTATTTCACTATGGGTATGAAATGCGTATTTCATTATGTCCACTATGCAGATGAGCTGGCCATATAACCTCAGAGAGTTCAATTACAATAGGAAAGCATGGTGAATGCTGGTTTTCCTTGAAGTTCTACTAGTATTGTATCAAATATTCAAAACAAAGCTCTGTTCATGTCAGTTTGTGGTCGTTTGTCCCAAATGACAGGAAAATATTTACGGGACAAAGGTTGGCCCTACCCCATGTTATGCTGCGAGTGTTCACTCCCACCCACCATCTCAGGAGAATAAAGCATATTTATTCTCACTACTGTATTAAAGAAGAGATGCTGATTGTTTGACAAATCCTATGGTAACAGATATCTTTAAGCTCAAAAGGCACAGCTGGATGACCGAAAAGAGCCAAGAGGACAAGCAGACCTGCTCCCCTTTGCTTCTCCCCAGGTCAGTGGCTCCCCTCGCCCCAGCCCAGCCACCCCCTGCCTCCTCTATGGGCAGAACCCATTCACTGAACCAGCAGTATACAATGCAGGAAAAAAGAAAAAAAAAAAGAACAGTCATGCATTTCCAGCTTTGGAAGTTGTGTTGTCCTGGCGAAGGGTCTGTGAAGCACGACAGCGGGCAGAAGGAAGGGGGCTGGGCTGCAGGTGAGGAATGCGGGGACGCGGTGAGGATGCATTGTCGCTGCTGTACCGCCCAGCTGCTGCCCCGCTCGGGCCCTGAGCAGGGGGGGCGTCGCATTCCGCGGTGAGCACTGGGCAGACCCAGATGTGCCAAGTCCTCACCTGCAGGGCGGTACGACCTAGCTCCCAGTCTGCTTTGTAATGACTCAGGAGCCTGACAAAACGCCTGAATCATTGCCAATTATTCATGTGTCATTTTTGATGTGTTGGAAAGCAGCTCATGGAGACAAGTTGTTCTGACAGTAAGACATACCCTGCTGTTCCTCAGCTAGGGGAGAAGGCATTTGCTTTTCAGAGGATATTACATGAAGTCCTTGACGACTCCTGCTTACCAGCCACCATCCTGAGACCTATCCAAACCACACAGAAGCCAGTGTTAAGACCTGCCAGCTGCAGTCACGTTGGGACCTCTGGTTTTGTCAAAATAAATGCCAACATAATGCAGGTCTTTACATGCAATGTATCCTATAAAAAAGGAAGCTGTCGGTGTACCTGTTTACTTGGTGGTGTATATTTTTGCAATGAATTAAAATGCCAAACTGAATTTCAAGAACTAGGCTAAAGATATGCACAGAAGCCATGCAGACTGGGTGCAGGAAGTACCATGTCGCTCACTGGTTTTGGGGAAAACAAGACAATGGAAAATGTCCCTCATCTCACATTTTCTCAAGCATTTTTAAATGAATGTGCAAGATCTTTCACATCACAGTTAATTACAGAGATGGAAATGTGTCTTTCACTGTACCACAGCAAGAGAAGCAAGGTAAGAAACCAGAATTACAATACAATAGTGCCAGTTTCTGAACTCAGCTGTAACTATGGCAATCTTCATTCACAGTGTTTAACTGAGACTGTAGAAAAACAGTGCACTTAGCAAGCTTGAATAAATCACTACCTCACCAGTTTACAAACATTTCAAAGACATGAAGTTTTACAAAAATAAAACTTTATAAGAAATTTGTATTTGCAGAAATCATTTGACATTACCTCTTCTTTGCCTGTTCATGTTGACTAAAGGGACTTGGCTTTTCAGAGTAGCCAAGCATTAAGGGAGATACATTTCAAGAGCAAAAAAACCCCCAAAATTAAGTGTGAACATAAATTTTAATACAATGTCCTGCTACTGTTCAATTACCGTTAAAGGCTGGTACTGTCAGCAACAGTATTTTCCTTTTTCTAGGCTGTACAAAGTCAAAAGGGGACACTGGGCCAAATTCTTCTTTCACTTATATGTGTGTTTTCCCCTCCCACCTTCACTGGCGTCAGCGACCTCAGCTTGCTGCATTGTCACAGTTCCCAGTGCTCCCCATATGTAAGCTCAAATAAAGGAGTAGTGTGGTATTAACAGAAAACAAAACAAAACAGAAGAACTTGATCAATATAGCACATTTCCTTTCCTCATCCAGCTCCCCTGATGTTCTGGGCTGTCAGGGAGTGCTTCACTCACCAGCTGCTCCCTGGTATGTGGTACAAGCCTATTGTTCATCTCTGCTTCATACAGCATTTTTCTCTACTCTTCTGGTACAGAAAGGAACTGACGGAAGATAATGCAAAAGGATAAAAAATAATAATTTTCAAACATCAAAACCAAACCTTTCTTAAAGAGGTGTTTGGTTTGAGACGGCCAGTGAACAAGTTTTTGCCTGCTATTTATTGATGTCCAAGAGAAGCCAGAGAATGCTCTGGATGCTGTATTGATTTCAACGTTCACTATACCAATGCATCATGTAGAACAGCTGCACCATACATGTGTTTGACAAACACTTAAGCTAATCCATAGCCACACAGGTTTGGTTGGTGGTGCTTGGACACAACAAAGAAGGCATTTCTAGTTCACAGGGATGGGCACATTTCTGACAGGAATCATCACTGAATCCCAGGAGGGTCAGGGACATCTGGCTTCCCAATATCACACTGCATCTGGTGATTTAGCCTTGGTAGCAAGACCAAACAGGTTTGGCCATAGCAACAAAACAAAAGGTACAGGTGACAAATCATTGGCAGAATTATGATTGCTGCAGGCAAGAAATAATGAAAACATGATGGTCTGCACTGTGAGTGCTGTAAAGATGGCCTTAAGGAATAACTGTGGAAAATGGTACAGTGTGGGAAGAGACTCAGTTATGCTATAGTCCCTTTTCCCTTAAGCTTTCTTTGAAACTTTTTTTTAAGAAGGACTTGGCAGCAAAGCAACATTTTTAAACTTTTCTTTACTGACATGATTGGAATGTTTGGCTGTGAGCCTTGCTGCTGTATGTGTTACAAGCTGAAGACTGTGCAGTAAGTCCCATGCCTTTGAGCACAAGCTGGGCATGGGGAGTGCACTTCTTGTGCACTTGGGAGCCCTGATTTTCACTGTCTGGAAACAGTCCAGAGTTGTCAACGACACAGAATTGCTAATCAAAACTCCACATGGCTGAAGGACACACACACACTGACCTTTACTACAGCCCTGAGAATGCTGCAGCAGCCTGAAATGACTTTTTAGAGTTGCTCTCACTGTTTGAGTTCTTTGCAAGTACTGACAGGGATACTGTGCCTCCGAACAAAGCACTTTTTAAATATGTACTTTTCAGAGAGAAGGGAGGAATTATCTCTGATTCAACAGGGCTTTCAGATACCCTTTCCAGATTACTACAGTGGCTTCATTCAGTTATGCAGACTTCAAATTAAAAGTTAATGAAAACTAACACACTTCTTATTTCTCCTGAGGCGCATTTGCTCTCCAGACAGCTGAGAAAAGTAAGAAGAAAATGCCTCCTTGTCTGACAAAGGGTGCAGGGATTTTGAGAACTGCCTGGCAGCAAATTCCTGCATCAACACCCTTGTTGTAATTTTGAATCAGTTGTGCTCATTTTCCAAGCGTGCTTTATAGCCACCTCCCACATGGCAATAAAGTATCATTAGCTCTGATGGGCTCCCTTTGTCTTCCCAGGAAATGACTAAATGCTATCCTCAAAAAGCTGACCACTGGAGAGAAATTACAGACTCATGCTTGGCACAGAATGTGGTGTTCGCAGCTGTACTGCCTGCCTGCCAGGAGCTGTCTGCCTACAGAACATGCTGTCTTCCAGCTGCTCGACCCAAGATAGTCCAAGAGGTTAAGAGCAGTGTTAGAGAAGTGAACAGACTTTCTGTTTGCAATTTCTCTTGCTTGGTTTTATAGCTCTATTCTGGGGAAAGTGAGCTTGTTGCTAGTCTTCACATGATGGCAGATTCAAGAAGTGTTTCCTGGATTAACCTAAGGCACTGATTTTTGACTCAGGTCAAGGTGTCTATTATTAACATGCAAGAAAAAAACCCCACCCTGTGACTCATATATTTTACCCACTGATACATGCAAATACAAACCAGAATAACTTGATTACGGGAAAATAATTGGGATTTTTTTTTTTTTGCTAACATCTTTAAACCCTTACACTTCATAGACCCTGTCCTCCCTTATTCCAGCTCTTCTTTTAGCTCTTCCTAGCAATCAACTTGCGTCATGATGTTGGGTATAATGCAATAGACTCACATGTACAATTCCTATATTTAAAAAGTTCTTGTTTTTCTGAACACAGCAAAAAGCAGGCAAACAGCAAGAGCTCACCTGTGTTTACATTCAAGCCCTTTCCAAGAAGTCCTTTGCCCCAGTGTTCTCCTTCCTTTCAGTGTCATGTCCCTGAACTCAGTTTACTGTGCCCTTTGCATTTGTAGCCTTTTTTTAAAATAGGTTTTTTTTCCCCCTCTCCTGTAATGCACATGTATGACTCCACAATTTCTGGCTTAACCACTTTCTGTTTGTATCATTTACCAGTACACTGCATTGCAAGCATATATGGGGATGTGCTATTACTTAATTTTGTGATATTGGTGCAATATTTGGGGAGGTGAGTTATACTGGTTTGGGTTTCAGTAATCAGAATCATTTAACTGCTTCCTCAAGCCAAACCAATCCAATGTATTTTTTTCTCATCACATAGTTTTCTTCTTATTATTTTCAACAAGAATTGATGTGATCACAAGTTGAATACATTTTGCTTCGTGAAAAGGGAAGTAAATTAGAATTGCACACATTAATTTTGCACATGGGCAAAATGATGCTGGGATAGCTCTACAGGCTGATGGAGAGAACAAAAGCCACTCCCAGGGTGTGGTTTTGTATTCCCTCCTGCTCCCCTGGCCTGCTGTGATGCCCTTCCCTGCTGCCAGAGCCTGCTGCTTGCCCTGCTCTTCGTGCTGAGCAGTTGATGAAGTCGTGCCCTGAACTGCCCTGTGAAATGATCCAAGTTTAAAAGTGCTTTTGGGAGAGTTCAGAGCACTTTCACTTTAAAGTATGGCTAGATACACTTTTTTATGGGTGGTGACTTGGGAGGCCTCGGAGGGGACATGAAATAGGAAGCAAGAAAGATCCTTCTATAAATGAGGGTACAGTTGGATGGCTTAAACCAGACACTAGACAGAGTGAACAGAAAACTCAGTGATCTGCCCTAGAGACTCCAGGGTTATCTGTTCTTGTACCTTCAACCTGCATGGCATCAGTATGACTAAGCTAGTTTACACAAGGGCACAGTGACACATCACAATCCAGTTGTTCACTAGGTAGATCAAAGCCCTCTGTGCACTTTGACTGTGAATCTTCCAATGAGATCAAATGGTAAGGGAGATTAATTGCTGTGAGCACTAAAAATGGATGAGCATGAAGACTGTGCCTATGATGACAATATTTGTGAATGCATTTGTTTTCTAGTATTGAAGTAAATATTTTATTCATTATCTCATGGGAATGCATGATTATGTCAGCAACACATTTAAAAGAAACAAAAATATTGTGTGCTACAGCAATTTGCTAAGGAAACTGAAATAGTGAGTTAGGTGAATCAGTCCTTGATAACCCAAACTGTAATTTAAAACGCAAATGCCTTTCTGAGCTCATCTATTCTGAGCTGGAGAGAGCCCAGCATGTTTCAGTTTTTAAATAACTCATTCCCATGACCTTTGCAATTCACTACCTTACACAACAGTGCAAAAAAGAGCCTCATACACATGACTCAGGCTGCCTTAGGGTTCCTGAAATTTAAGAAAGCAGCCTACATAACATGATCACAAGCAAAAGGAAAATAAAAGACAGCTTATATAACATCCAGACAAATTGAACAAACCTCTGCAGTTACACAAGGCTGCAGGATGCAGAGATGCATTCAAAGTTCAAAGAAGTTTAAAAGAAACAGCCTGATGTAGCTGGTGTTTAGCTCCAGTGTTTAAAGTCAACACTAATAGAATAAATAATCCTTTTTCTTAAAATACTATTCTAAAGCACTTAGCTTGCAATCTGGAGTTGCTCCAAGGCATTTGAAACACATTGAGTAAAATGATCATGGGGAAGGAATAAGGTACCTGCACTGCTAACGTTTAAGCCCAAAAGGTTTGCAAGAAACGTGTCCTGAGCTCTGAGAAGCAGCAGGGTAGCAGTCATCTTGTGCTTACTGAACGTCCTCCCAATGCTCCTAGATCTTCATGGAGGTTCCTCAGAGGCACAACCCATGTGATCTTGCACCACCTCCCTGACCTCTGCCACAGGGACATCATTGAGCTGTGCAACTGAATATGCAGGTTATTCAGACTTGCAAGCCAAATCCAGCCCTGGCTGGAATCCAGATTTAAGGAAAGCACCCCAGTGCCAATGCAGGGCAAAATTAGAATGGGGATGTCTAAATGACCTTATAAAAATTCCCCAGGAGAAGAAAGGCACCCCTAAAGCAGGCCTGCTGGAAATGATCACAGTCAGGCCTTCTCTTTTGATTAAAAGCCTGGCACAAGACCACAGCTTTGCTCTGTTGAGATGGCCAGGATCTCTCAGAGAGAGCTGGCTGCCTCCAGTTCCTGAATACCATAAACAAAGCTCCAGATCCACTTGTAAGACACAGTGTTGCTCCTTCTGCTTGTTTCTAGCTTACTGTATAACAACCTAATGGCTAAAGCTTTTAACTGTAAAAGGCTGGTATATTTGTCACCTTAATTCCACACTGCCTCTTTTTCCAGGTGAGTCCTGTTACTGTCTGGCTGCAGGTCAGCTGAGGTGAGGGCAATGCCTTACCATGCAGTGAAGACTGGTCACTCACACAGGAATCCACCAGTCCTTGGCTCAGAGGCAGCAAATGAGATTCTGTAACCTTCTGCTTAAGACACTTGCCTGGAAGAACAGAATACTGGATCTAGTCAGGGAAGGGAAGAGGTTAGAACAAATACATGTTTGGTTTGTTGTTAAAAATATAAATGAAATATGTAGTATAAAGCAAATGGTAAATATTTATGTAGATGGGGTGACTTGAGATAATACATCTATTTATCAACCAAGGAAACCAGTAACCTAAGTCATCTTTTTTCTACCGAAAAAAACAGCAATTGTTTTTTTTTTTGTCAAATACAAACCCCAAAGGATACAAGGTCTTCTTTTCCCAGCATTGAGGTAAGGCTAAACTGAAAAAGGCAAAGAGGAATGAGAAGAAGGTAATTTTGGTATTCTTTCTAAACTTCCTTGTTACAAGTGGAAATGTGACCTGATCTAACCCTGGGCCCCAAGACACCTAAGAGATTGGTTCAGAACCTACTCTTGGTTCTAAATTGAAACTTCTAACTTCCGTAACTACTTTTCACTTCAAAGTACCCCCTCATGCTAAGACAGTAACACCGGTCCTTACAGTAGTTGGCACTACTATAATTGCTTATTTCCTAATTGCTGGAGAAATTATTAGTCTTTAACATTCACATTTGCATACAAAGATCTCAACTCAAGCCAGCTGTTTCTACAGACCAACCATTGGCTTCTATCTCTTGACTCCAGTGACCTCAAGAAAAGACAAAAGGCTGTATTCAATTACCAGCGTCTCAGCAATCTTTTATTTCAGGATATTATATCTGATGAAATGAACCCAGGATATCATTGTTCCAGCAGTATTAGGAAAACAATATTTTATCTGTTGAAAAATGTAAGCTATTCTCTGCATGGAAAAATGCGGGCAGATTCTCCTCCCAATTTTAACCTCTATTCCCCTGAAGTCTATTGAATCTTTTACATGGCAGCCATTATAACTGCAAATGTAGTTACTTTTTAAAATGACTGGAACAGATAAATATGAAAAATGCACATTATGAACTACAGATGGAAAAGTAATCAGACACTTCAGAACCAGGGTAATTGCTGGATCCAACTTCCTGATATCCTGAAACTACTTCCTCATAGTCAGACACTGATAATGTCCTAAGTATCATTCTTGAAGCTGGTCAAAAAATTGTTTTTCTACAGAATTTCCATTACTTCATCAGACTATCAGAATGCTGTGTTCCCCAAACTGGACACCAGACCCTGAAAAACCAGCCCAGGTGAAGAGTGCAAACTAGTGCACAACTACTACAAAATGAAAAAAATGCACTTAATTATCTGCTAGTGAGATGGGATATAACATATAGGATGGTACAAAGAAGTCCTGAGAGGCAAGAGGCAACAGATACAAGCTTAACATGTAAGATTCTGATGAACTAAAAATTAAAAATCTTCAAAATGAAAGTGGTGAAGTACTGGAACTGGGGCCCAGGCAGACTGGAGAACGTCAGTTCTCAAAGATGTCCAAAACAGCACTGACCAAGTCCTTGAACAAGCTGACTGAGCTTTGAAGGTGGCCCTGCTTTCAGCAGGTCCTGTCTGACCTCAATTACTCTCTGAGTCTAGGAAGCTGGATCTGAACTGCTGAATGAGTCAGACCCATTGCTTCATTTCAGAAAGGAATTAAGAGTGAAGATACAAAGGGCCTCCAGGGGAGACAAAATAAATTATCCGTGAATCCCACAGTGACAGCAAAATACCCACTGAAAGCAAGTGTCTGTGATTCGCCATTGGACTTGCCTTTAGAAAGGGCAGGGGAGAGATGCATCATGTGGCTCAGTGCTGGCTTACTCTAAAGTTGATACTCATAGACATTCTTTAAAAATCACCTTTTGCAGGGCTCATTGTAAAACTTCAGAAATGTTCACTATGCTCAGGAAGCCAGCTGTGTTGAGGCTGGACAGATGCACCACCCACAGCAAACACTCCCTGAGAGGGCAAGCAGAACACTTGAATGCACAACCGAACTCTCCCTTTGAAGCAGACCCAAGAGCACAGGCCACCGCTGTTTGCAGGTACTCCATCTGCTCTGAGCTCTACTAACACATTTATTTTTGCCACATAATGCTCCTGATTTCTGCTAAAAATAAATTGCTGCTCTGTGGGAACACCATACTTAGATTGCTGTAATTGCTTCTGTAACGCTCTCAGGAAAGAGAACACAGTTCACTCCTGCCCAATCCTTCCTGTTTATTCCATACCTGGCTTTTTTGTCTCCCTTATTTTCTCCCTTGTTAGGCTTTTCTTTCTGCTATCAAAACTTACATGACTCTCCTGCCCTTTATTCTTGCTACAGGTTGGTATGGCAGGCAGCCAAGTGGAAGTGTTTGATCCGTGCATTCAGTTTTAAGACAGGCTTTATGAGCAACTGCTCTTTTCAACAAGCACAGGAGCAACACGGCATTTCCAAAACATTGTGTGCAAAGATAAAACAAGAATGTTAAGGAGTCAAGGGATATAAAAACAAGTGAAATATCCTGTGCTCTTGAACTAGCTTTCAGTAAAAATGAGTCAATAAAAATGAATAAATAAAATATTTATACATCAGGCACAAAAACCTATTTAAACTATAAGGTTACTGCAAACACTTGATTTCAAATAAAAATGGATTTTGATGATCTGTAACAGTTTCTCTGGAAATATATTTCTCTGGAAATGTGTGTTAGGGTAAGTACTGCAGCACTTCAGCTGCAGTGATAATGCAAAGCTGCCTGTTGGTTCTGCAGTGCAGAATTAGCCACTGCTGGCAACAGGCACATTAAGACAAGGACTGATGTCTCTTGTTACACTCTGTTGATTATCCTTTCATCCAAGGAAACAGGGAGACTTCGCATACCTTGAAGTAGTTACAAGTAATTGCTTTTCCATCAGTCTCTGGTGTAAAATGTTAAATGAGGAACAACATGTTTTTATTTGTTAGAGTATTTTTTATTCTTTAGAATCAGCAAAAATGAAGCTGTTGTTCAAAGTTGCACAAAAAGGTCTTGGCAGCAGCAAAATGAAGAGAAGGAAAACCTAACTTTACAGTTAAATTGCAACATCCAACTTCTGGCAGCACACCAGCAAACTCGCATAAGCTCAAGGAGCAAAATGTCAGCCAAATTTTAGCATTTTGTCTCTAATTGGTGGGATTTATATGTGGCTGCTAAGACCACAATCTCTTCTCACTCAGTATTTTAAAATTCAAATTTTGTCTCTGTTCAGATTATCAACATGATACTGTGAGACAGAGAGCTACAACTCCCAAGACCAGCTCTAAAAGTAGCTCCTCTCCTGGCCTTAAATCAGGATGAAAAGGATAATTAAATCAATAAACAGGGAGCTGTACCACTAACCTTTCAATTTCACAGCAAATTACGGAGAATTGAATTAATGGGCACAAGATGTTCTGAAGACCAAAAGTGCTAAATGCTAACTATTTTGTGGAATTTTTTTTCTAGGTAGGCAACTCTAGACAGCAACATTCTCTGTGGAAGTCATAGATGAAGCCACACTACAAACTCCTCACTTATAGGAATATTAGGTGATCAGTGGTGACTTCATCCCAATCCATTTCCGTGTATGATGACTGAAATTCACCCAGGCAGAGGTCTGTCTTCCCACAGCCTTCTTCCTTTCGACAAGGTAACAAGGTGGCTTGATAGTGCACCTTTACACAGTCTATAAGAACATTTCTAAACTTGGGGGCCTTACAGTCACTCTTGCTGCAAGTAGAAAATTATGTAAATGGTTGTTATTTCAGCACATGCTGGCAATCTATTTTGAACCATATGCTACTGTTAAAAAAGAACGCAAATAATTTGTTTCCCATGCTGTTTAATGAAGTTTTTAAAGTATAATGATGTCTGTCAGATGCCTTTTTTTTAATTTCTAAAATAAGCCTGAAAGAGAAGATGGTGGCATACTATTCTGGATAAACAAATAAATGTCTCAAAAGTCACCCAGAACACCTATAAATGAAAATTTTAATACTCTGCGTTTTCAACTACTACCACAAAAGACTTGCATGTCTACGGATGGCATCAGTTTATCTTTCTAGCTGGCTTTCACACAGAGGGTCACAGGGCAGTAATTTCCACATTCTTGTATTTCAAGTAGAGCTCTTGAATCTTTTGGGCACTAAGTGCAGATTTTCCTTTGTTTCTTCTCCTGGTTTTCGTACACAGCTGTACACATACCACCAACTGAGTAAAGACCTAAGTATAGTCAAAAAAATCTACGTTTTGTTATAGCTGCTGAGGGAATGCTAATTGCAACGTCACAAGGCTTGCTAACAACACACAGCAAAGTGGGCATCCCAGACACCCTGAAAAATAGTAAGGTGTGAGAGCACAGGCATCTATAAACAGAGAGATGATCAAAGAAATCAAAATACTGTCGAACTTATATACTTTCCATATTCAGAAATGTACACGAAGAGTAAGTCTGGATCAGAGTACCTCAGAAGCACATGCAAAATTGAGTGTTGCTCTAGAAATGTGGAACAGGGACAGGACAGTAACTAAGAGAGGGGAAAGAAAGGAGGAAGGGGAGGAACGACAGGTTCTCCCTTCTAGGGAGGGGCTGCTCCTTCTTCATAGCCACTGCCCGCAAACCATTCCTTGCTGGCAGTGACGGCAGCAATGTGCCGATGTCAGGGCAGAGAGGGCCCTGGTCTTCAGCACTCCAAAGCAGCCTGCTCTGCCTCGAGGGATTCTGGAGAAGACAAAACACCACGGGGCATATCAGTAAAAGAAACCCCAAACCAAACCAAACAAAAAAAAAATCCCAAAAACCTAAAAGAGAANAAACAAAAAACCCCACGAAAACCCAAAACCAAACATAACCCCCCCACGTTTCAGTACACGCTTCGGTGTTGTCTTGTGGAGTTAACACGCTTTGTGACTGCAAGTCAACTCGAACATTTTAAGGGGGAAAAAACCCCAAAAAGCACCACTCTTTAAAAGGAATTCAGAGTAAATGCCAATACACGCTACAAGGTTTAGACATTTTCCCATATTCGGTTTCCGTAACAGTCAGAAGCTGTGTGATTCTGACTCCTGACCAAAGGAGTGTGGGGCACTTTCTCAGGGCAGAGAGGTCCCTTTCTTAGGGGACAGACTTTAGCGGTCTCTTGCGGAGTTAACGTGCTTCGTACCTGTTAAAGACGCTTGACGAACATTCCAGGGCAAACAGCCCCAGCCGCCCTCCCCGCTCGCAGGAGCGCTCCGCGGGCCCTCCGTGCCCTCACCGAGACCTTCGGGGAGGGGCCCGGACTCAGCGCGCGCCGCCGCCGCGTTCCCGCCCTCCCGCCCCTGCGCGGTGCGCGCGCACGCAGCGCCCCCTCCTCCCTCGCCCCCCACACGCTCCCTCAGCCTCCGCGTCACGTGCCCGCCTTGCCCTCCTCAGCAGCCAATGGGCGGTGCGCCGCGCGGCGCAGGGCCCTTTATAAAGGCGCGGCAGCCGCGGGCGTGAGGCGGCGGCTGTCGGGG